>JANAVB010006389.1:8425229-8827729 GCA_029216955.1 Iris pallida | reverse complement strand
TTCAGCTCTGCACTGATAACACACATGCTAGAATCTGCAGCTGAAGGTTCAGCTCTTCACTAATCGACATCCTATCTGCATGATGGTCCATGGGTATATTCCTATGATTAGCCGATGTGACTCTTTGGTTCATCTCGTCACTAATAGACGTGATACAACACCCCCCTGTTCGCGAGGTCTAGCATTCACCTCATGGTGCTATTAAAATCTCTCATAGGCCGATAGATTCCCGGTGCCCCAAGAACCGTCGAGAGACTATTACCTTGTGCACAAGTTGTCCGAGACCAATGCATGAATGCAAATTTTCTGTCAGATAAAATATTCAACTCATAGTCAATCGATATGCAACAATTCCGTCTTTTCTCTTCATTACGGTTCAGAAACATGAAATCATTCAACTTATACAAGAAGGATAACAGTTTGATGACAAAAAGCCTAACAATCTTCTCTTGATAGCATACAATTAGGGACATGCAAATATTCTTTTTGTCTTCTTATTAAGCATGGCAACAGTTCATCAACTGAAGTAATATTCCAACTTATAGCATGGCAGCAATCTTATCTTGTCTTAGCATGGCAATGGGTTCGATTATTTAGCAACATAAAATCTCTCTATTAAGCATACTGGTTCATCATACTATCATTCTCAATGATTATGCTCTTTTCTTAACAATAAGCATTCATTCAAAATCACAGATTCTTTATTAGGCATAAAAAAATCCAAAAAGCATATAGTCCTTATCCACTCACCCAGATTAATCATCTTTGTGAAGGCTTCCTCTAGAGCCAGCACCGATTTCTCTGTTCATCTAGTGCCTTCACAGAGCGGAGCACTAAGTGTCCTTCCCGTACGGGTTGCTATCCCAATAACCGAAGGATGCCCAACTTACCAACATTGTATCTTATCACATCATTAGCCGATCGCTAATCATTCTAAATGATGTGCACCAACAATATTTAGCTACCCCTCCTAGGCCGAACGGTGCACGGGCTATATACTCAAGTCCATTTGACAATGCAATACGCGTAAACAGTGAAGCCATAATAATCGTCAGCATAGTCTGGGTCCGAAACATAGAACTTGCATTAACCCACATTTCCAATCTTTCATCCAATATTCCATCACCTCGATTCAATGTTCTGTGGCTCGAAGCCCCAATTCAATATTCAAATGAACTCAAAGGTCCCAAACATTTCCAAGGCAACATGCCGCATTCACAATTTTGTGAAAATTATGCCACAACCGCTCACTTTGCATCTGAGGCCATATCTCATATGTCCCTGCTCATATTTATGCTTTGACTCATTTATTAAATATTTTTCGACTCGTGTGCTCGATGTACTCATCGATACAATATTTTAATGTTCTATGCCTTAATGTTTAATGTTCTACTACTTGTGCATTTGATGGACAACTCAATAGAATCTTTCCATGTTCTATGGCTTATTCCTTGAGTTGTGCACTTGATGCACGCCTCGATCTCGTGCACTTGAGGCATACCTCGATTATTCAATGTTCTATGGCTTGTTTACTAAGGCACTCACCTCTATATAGTCTTTTAATGTTCTAGTCCTCTAACTCATGCACGGGGGCATGACTTGAGATATGTCTATGACTCATGCCTTAAGGCATTAGCCGATATAGTGATTTGATGTTATATGGCTCGCGCACTAAGGCACTTGTCGTTGCAGTGATTCAATGCTATATGGTGACTAGTACATTGGATGCACGTTTCACTTCAAGTGTTCTATCTTAGTGTTCGACACGCACGGCAATTTCTCTCATTCGAGCCATGCCCGTGGACTCGATAGGTTAACTTAGCATACAAGGGTACATTTTAAATAGGCATGACGAAATAGGAAAGAAGTGTCAAAATTCTCCCAAGTTAGCCGATTTGTCTATTGTTTCGTAGAGTCAATGCGGCTTGATTCCTTAACTTCCTTGCACGGCCAACTCTTCTGACTTAGCCATTCGAGTACTTTGTGCTCCATTGAACTACCTGACTGATTCTGCCTACCGTGCCCATTTCTTAGCCCGTTGCAAGATGATACTTTGGTTTCAGTAGACTCTGTTGCAAATGGGGCAAAACGCCAATATTTGAAAATTCAACATAAAAGCCTAACATGTACATGAAACCAAATAAAATTAATACTTGTTCGAATCAGACTTATCATCTCTTCGGGTTAACTTAGCACTTGTATCGATTCACATCGATACTTTTTTGGGTCAATTTAACTCTTCGAGTCAATGACTCAGTATCATGTACCGTACGGAATGAGACATTACATAATATACTACTGAAAAAAGTTCGTCCTCGAACCAAAACCAACACTCAATTCACGCGTTTCTCTTGATCGTTTTACGATCTTGTCCCACCATCGATGTTCTGTTTCAAACATTCGAGCAAGCTTTCATTAACATACCATAATCTTTCCATGCTCTCGATTTGGATTCAGCATACAACTTAGTTTGGATCCTACACATATTTAGAAATCCCAAAAATATATGCATTTTAGCCAAGCCTAGTTGTCACGATCCGCTCCCGAATAATTGGATTTTTATCGAGTCATGCCCGGCCTATGCTGTCATTGACAGCGGTAGTCAACCATCTAGTCCTGTCATCATCTAGTAATCATATGTCTCATCACAGCATCTGTCATGAATATCTACTACTATCCATTACAGTTCACTATATACGTAGTTATTACAATCTTATACATGAATATCCAGGTACAAAGCTGGTAAAGAATATGAAGACTATCTAAACTAACAACATATACTCGGTAACAATACATCCAGGCAATCTCTTATACATGAATCTACAACTCAGCATCCGGAGTGGGCTCCGCTGCTTGGTCCATCTGCTGTCCATAACTCTCTAAGCGATCAATCTTACATGTAATCAACAATCCAGTCAGGAATGGAACAAAGTACAATGTATATTAATAATACTTACCAACATGATATCAAGGAAATAGGTAAAGCAAGAGAAACTAAAAGACGAGTAAGCATAAAAAAATGATATAGCATGCACTAGCTACGTGAACATGTGTTATTGGACATCATCAACATGTGGGAACTAATATGTATCAGGCATATTAAATGAATAATATGCTATCAGGCATGTCTAATGACAATGCTATCAGTCACGCAATAATCAGACATATTTGATGGCAATGCTATCAGTCACGCGTGTAATGGACATCAGGTATGTAATAATATGCTATCAGACACGAGTTGTCCAATATTAGTCTATCACATGTTTTAGAATATCCCCCACCCGACACGAGAATCATGCAAGCAAGTGAAACAAGTAAAACAAGTATAATGACAACAAGTGTGTGCTCATGCATGCAGGTGGCAGTAAAATCGAGATACATATACTTGCCTTTTAGGAGAGAGTCGCCAATGTCTCTAGGCCACCTAGGAATATGAAAATAGAATTTTTAGAAATATTCCTAAAAGAATTCCTAATCAAGTCTATTAACTAAATCTACTACAATTAGTTAACCTCCTCCACCAAATATTCCCTAAACTTATTATAACTGAATATTCCTGACTAGTGTGTTGGCTGGCCTCAACACTGCAATGCATCAAGACTCCATGGTCAAAGTCCAACCCAACTATACTGACTCAAGTCCTATTAACTCTAACCATATACAAAAATACTCCATCTGCTTTTGGCCTAATATGACAATTAACATAATAAAACATGAACTACTTAGCAAACAGACCCTATAGCGACCAAACATTACTGTCAATCCTATACAACCAATTTCCTGTTTTTCTCCAAACTTTAATAATTGGCTTAAACCCAACATCTAGGTCACAACAGCTTTTATTCAATTCCAAAACCAATACACAAAACCCTAACTAATTCAAATATAACCTATCACTCAACAGTCAATTCTCAGTAACCCAATACTCACATTCAAACTTCCAACGGTCACTATACAATAGTCCAACTAAAATTGAACTCTCATCCAATATCCTGGACATGAGTCGTGTCTAACCTGTTCATTCCCGAGGAGCTCGCTCATGTCCTATGATACTACATCCTAGTATCCTGGTCACGAACCATCCAAGGATACTGACTACTGCTAACCATTTGAACACAATAGGACCCTTCCATGGTTTTCTATAGTTGAGCTCTAAAAGAAAATACAAGGAGTGTACCTGTGTAGTATTGATTCGTAGAAGTTTTGGTATCGAATACACATCCTCGTGTCCGGCCTGAGTAGTATCACCGAGTGATAGGCCTATGAGGCAATTAAACAAGGATATGGTGCTCAAGAACAGAGAAAAGAATCGAACGTCCCTTTTGAATTTGAATGATTCTAAAGAATCGAACTACACTGATTGATCACTCATATAACTCAATTCCCAAATAAGGATAAAGAATCAATACCTACGGATTTGTGCGCAATCTGATCGAACAAATCATACACAACAGTGCTTGAAAACAATCCTTAGCTTCGACCAACAATCGATCAACAACGTATTCGCAGAAAGTGAAGACAAGAATGACTCCTTAAACTGAAACACAAGATTGATTCATGAATAGTCGATCCTAACGAGAATGAATCGAGAATAGGCCATCAATTAGAATTACTTACAAACCGATCCTTTGATGACCACGTGAAGTTGGAGAAGTAGGCGATAATCAAGGCTGGTCAGAGCCCTCTCGTTGCTCCGAACGACATAACGCTGATAGCCCGTCGATCGATCAAGAGCAAGGAGTCGATTGAGTTGTTCGTCGCTGGACCGAGTGATCACCAACGATGCCGAGAAGAATTTATCGTCCACGCCACTGAGACCTTGCCTAGGCATCGACGGGCAGAAGAATGGCCATCGTCATTGCCAGAGCTCGAGATTAGAAAAAAAAAGAGGAAGGAAGAAGAAGGAGGGAGGCTGGTATGGAATTCGACAGGGCTTCGCCAATGGGTGGAGAGGATGAAGAGTACCAGTCGAGGGAGTCCTATTTATAATGGTGAGAGGCAGTTGGTCGTTACTGGCGAACGTTGAAGATGGCCGATCGTAAGGCGGTGGGCGAAGGAACAGTGGGGATGAACGGAAGTAGGTTGGTGGAAGGAAGCTTCTGGGGTCTCCTAGGGCTATCGAGGTGGTGTGCTGTTGCACTGCTGCAGAGCGCCGGTGACGCGCGGATGGTTGCAGCTCATCGTTGATCGACTCACTGGAGAAGAGGAGGAACTGCTTAGATCAGAAATGAGCAGACCAAAGGAATGAGAGGTTTAAAAGCTTATTGGGTCGGGTGCCCCTAAATGGGTTCAATTGAATACAAACCCTAAGCCTTTTGGTTGGGCTTAAATAGGTGGGCTTCAGAGATTAATATGTGGGCTTAACAAGTGGGTGTGATTTGGGTTGTGATCTTGAGAATTGAGTGGCTTGATCTAATAGGTGGGTATCAAGCAGATTTTAGGTTAGGCTTTTCTTAGGAAGTTGGGCTGCCCAAGTGATGGGCTTGGGTTTAATAGTAATGGGTTGGCCGAACCAAAACCTATCAACCTATGGATTTCTCTAATGGTAGGAAATAATTATTAGATAAAATTAAATACTAGCTAATACAACTTAGTAATTAATAACATGTAATAGCAGTTATAGTTGAGTATAGAAAATAACTATAATGAATAAAGCCAAAAAAATTTGTGGAGCTACAAATAAATATTCTAAATTATAGAACTAAAAAAATAATTATGATAAATAACAAATCTTTATTTTAGAAAAGTGAGATTACAAATCTACCCACATTAGAAAAATTGTCCTCGAAATTTCAAACCGTATGATAGGCACGATTATGAATATCCAAGTACAAAAAAAAATTAAAAATGATCCAAAACAAATAGGTGCACAATAAAATATAAATATTTAACAGGCACAGTCAAAATACAAAAATGTGAAGATGGTGAATCATGGCACGATTAAGAAGCAAATCGAATTTGAGATTCAATCATGATTCATCGAGTCACGATCAAGTACCTAGACATGATCAATTATAGAATAGTGATCGAAGTCTAGGCATGGTTAAATTCTAGGTGTGAACAAAATATAGGTACGATTGAAAAATGATAGAAATTAGTTAGGCACGATAAATATAGTCATGATGACTAATAAGATCAAAACTGCCAAAGCACAATCGACTACAGAAATGATACGATTGAACAGGAATTTGGAAATAGCGTAAATGGCCTTGTCAGGAATCAAATTTGGACACGAGCAAAACAAAATCAATTTCTAGAATAGGATCGAAGAATGACCAAAAATTAACCGTTTAGGCACGATCTGATTCATCAAATGATTCGGGGATAAAGTCCAACTTGTATAGGCACAACCAAGTTTAGACATGATCAAAAAAATTTGAGGCATGATTGAAGGTCTAGTCATGACCAAGAGAAACAAACTCGTTCAGGCACGATCAATGCCAAAATAGGCACGGTTAAGAATATGATGAAGATCTAGTAACGATTAACAATTGTTTAAGCATGATTTAAGAATATTCGGTTTATATATGATCAAAATTTAAAATTTAGGCACAATAATGAAAATCAAAATAATATAATCAGGACCAAGATAGAAATGGAGTTTGATAATATGTTTTCATTGATGACAAAATGACGGTCAAATAAGAAGCTAAGAAATCCAAGGACGATTTGATGTAGGATATGTAGGAAGAAACTAATCTTATTAACACTCTACAGACCAATCTTCTAAGTTTGCTAGAAAACTCAGTACCAAGGAACCTAAGGTAACTACCTAGTCTCTATAACTAATTCTATTTGGGACCAAGAGATATATCCAATTTGATTAATCAATTTTCGTCAAGCCGTTTTATATAATCCGCCAATTTGCTTTAATCTGCCAATTTTCTTTCCTTAATCAAACCATTTCCCTGGCATCAATTTTTTACTCCTCCCATTCCGACTTCATTAAGGTCACAATCTCAATTGTCAAAATTTTCTACTAAGTAGATCCATGATATGTATATTTTGAACAATCGCTATCCTTGAAAGCTAGTGACTAACTCCTAATCAAATTTGAATATCGTCATATCTCAAAAATCTTCTTACTGTAATATGTATCTGATCCAATTTGAATTCCCAACCTTTGTTAATCTTCCAACAATACCTCAACTTAACGGCCATTCTTTTCTTTAATTACTATCCAACTACTCCAAGGGTCGCATGCTAATATCTTGATCTTAATTCCTTATTATTACTCCGACAACTATTCCCTTCCAGAATCCATAAATGGTCATATCCATCTTTTCCAAAAATTAATTCCTTTGAGTGTTCCTTCACTCGATTATCATATTTCTAAGTTCCTTTATTATCCAAATTATAATTCCAAACCAACTTCTCTGTGGAAGAAACTTATTAAATCTTAATCTCTCTTCAACGTCATCTGATTACTTACGGATTCCATATAATTCCTTTTCTTACCTTTAATCATAAAAGTCAAAATATCATACTTCTTTATGAATCTGTTATCACCACTAGCAGTCCTATCATCTTCTTCCTGAATAAGCAATAAACTCAAAAGCCTCTCAAAACTTATTACCACACTTGTCTACCCATGGTCTTATTCTACCACATTTCTATCCTTACCTGTCTAACCTTATTAGAAAACTATGGATTCTAATGATACCCTTACTAGAAATGAGCTAATAGGGTTAGTAGGTAATTATCTAGGCTCCTTGTATACATAAAGATATATCCATAGTCAACCATAAAAATGTATATTAACTTTCTAGTCTACATAGGCATTTGCAAAATATTTATATATAGCTATCCAAAAAAATGTAATTATTAACAACATATGCAACACATACAAGTTTGAGCCATGAAGGAGATTGGGCAAAATGGTATTTGAAATTGTCATAATGAACTCTAGGGAAAATCAAGTAGAAATTCTAGATGAATCATTATTCCTATTGGCTATTGTATCAGAAGTGATCTCTAAAAGTTGCTAGGAATAGAACCTTTAGGTTGTGGCAAAATCAAACTAATCAAACTAATTTTGGTATGGTTTTCCAATGGTGATAAGAGACCAAAACATGGTAAATCTAGGATATGGATATAGTTTCAATAGTATCCAGAATCCATTCATATTCGAAATCACTTCACCTAAAATTCATGTCCAGCCAATGTACATCTGGCTGCAGTGAACTCTTGGCTCCGTAATTCAAAGAATGATAGATACCGAATAATCTTTCAACCTTACCTATTTCTAATTGATATTGATAGAGCAACTTAAGTGATCGAAACATGATGTATTTAGGACATAGTCTCAATAGTATCCGAAAACCTATACATACCTAAAATTACTTCGACTTAGAGTCCATGCCTCGCCAGTGCGTTGTTGGCTGTAGTGGACCTGTAGTTTCCATGATTCAGATAAATGGCTGAATTGCACGGCTGCTATGCCATAGTAGGTTATCGAATATCCTCCCAACTGTTATTCATAGAATTCCAAAGTAGCACCTTGATAATTCAAATTCAAGCAGTTTCCTCCACTAAGGAGAGTCAATTACAGAGAAAAGGAATCATAGTATATGTTCTTGATTATTAACAGGAATAAAAGGATCATAAGGATTGTTAATCCAAGAGGATATCTACTCTCCAACTCCTCTGATATGCAAGGATCAAGGTCAGAAACTTATAAACACCGAAGTGATCAAAAAGCTGACCAGAGGTAGTAAGGCTCCACGGAGGGGGAGAAAATATTCTTGATCCCTGGAAGCTAAACTTAGAAAATATTAGCCTACTTTAAAATAATTCTACAAAAGTTTTGAGAAGTTTCTAAGTTGAAGCTAATCTTTTGATAATAACTAGCCTCATAAACTCTCTGGTTCCAAAGAGTTTGGCTTGTGTTTGGTTTTGAGGAAGATCAAAGGTCAAGACTAATGAAGTGAATAGAAATGGTTTATAGGGTTTAATGGAACGTCATGGAATGCTCGAGCTGGATAAGTATTTATTAGGCTACTAAAATATGAGTTGAAATTCTAAATTGGAAATGGATAGAGGTAAGGAAGGTTTAAAATGGGTTCGCTAAATGAGAAGATTAAGATAAATCTAACCTCAAGTAAACCCCCAAATTTTCAAGGTCATTTTTTTTCAATTTTTTTTTGCTTAAAATAATAATTATGAGTTTGCTTTAATATTTTTAAAACAATATTTTTAGCCTTAGTCATGGCTAAGTTTTATTATGTAGGTCGACTGAAAACTATGGCATGGCTAGGGTAGCCGTGTTCCATGACTAGCGTATTAGCTATAGGCCTCTCTATTTTTATTTGTTTTAATATTTAATTGTCTATAATTTATTAATTCATATTATGGTTATCTTTTGCAATGTTAATATTTATTTATTTTTCGAGAAGGATTTGCGATTTAACTATTTGTATTGTAGTAATAGTTGAAATATGTGCTCCCACAAAATTATGATACCTCCATTATTTTGTTGTTGATATTATTATTATTATTATTATTATTATTATTATTATTATTATTATTATTATTATTATTATTATTAAGTAATGTCATGATTATAGGTTATTGTTGTTAATTTTTTTTTTCAATTTTATACTATGTATGGGCAACTACCATACTAGGGAAATGGTATAATAATATTTTAGGCATATTTTAGATTTTTTAAAAAGAAATTATCCTTTTTATTTTAGATTTTTTCTGTATTACCATTATTATTGGAATAGGTATTAATGTAAATATATATATTTGTTACGTGATTTATATTGCTAAGGTAATTATTATCAATACTATGATTTGTTCCATAAATAAGCTTGTGTTTTTATTTTATAGCTTTTAGAATTTAAACTTTTAGAATATATTTCAGAATTTTTCTAATAATTGTTTAGATATTTGAAATTACTTTTATATATATATATATATATATATATATATATATATATATATATATATATATATATATATATTATATATATATTATATATATATATATATATATATATATATATACATACACACGAGTGTAATAAAAAAAAACTAATTCCCCTTATGAACAGTCGCCGAAGCTACTGTTCATCCCCTCTGCAACCCGCGCGAGCCAGAAGCTCGCGATTCTCCCACAAACTAGCAGATTCAAAAGATTAAATGAAATCTTTTGATTTAAATCCTAGGAAAATCCTAACTTAAATCGCCCTCAATCCCATCGAATCTAAATCTCATAAATTGATCATCTTCTCTAAAATATGGGAATCCAAAGTCCTCACATATCAGTTAAATACGAAACATCGAGCAGTACAGCCACGGATGCTCGAAATGCTCCCCAGCAATTCTGGAGTTCTTTGCAGGAGGCTGGAGGCCCTCCTCCACCGTGCCTAACCTGGATCAACCAACCACGATGTTAGAAAAGTTGCCAACCGTCGCAGCACAAGCTGAATCGCGTACTGTAGCAGTCCCGAACCCTAACCTTTGTGCCAAGATTTCCACATCGTCTCTCGATCGATTCCCGAACTTCCTTCTTTGGTATGTACCCCATATATACCTTACAGAACCCTTCAGATAGATTAGGAATCTCTAACTTGGATCGATAGAGAATCGAAGCCAAAAATCCAGAAAATTAGAGGTTTTCGATTTCAGAAAAACCAGTTTTAAGACCGATGTTGGAAGGCAATTTTCTTCCAAACTCATGAACCGAACCTAGTTGTTCTTTTTCCTGTTTATAGCCTACCTAACCAAGAATAAAACCCAATTAATAGTTTAGACTAATCAGGAATATAACTCAGTAACAATTAGGTTAAAAATCAACGAAAAACTGTTTTAAAAACTATAGAAATTTAGGAAAACTTCCCGATATGGTGTGCACCCCGACAAACCGGATGTCACGACCCGCACCCACTGTGAGGGTACGAGAACGTCACAACGCCCAGCCTACGCCGCAGTGTCGGCGGTAGAACGCTGTTCTAAGTCATGAACTATAACTAACATAATATGAATGCTCTCCATAAGGAGGCCAACACAGAGGTACAACTCAATCACAATCTAGAGATAGAATACGGCACGATAAAATAGATAAGAGAATCCTCAACTGAGGTACAACAGAAATGAAATACAAGTCTCAACATCTCTACAATATACAAACTCTGAATCAAGAACAACAACTAAACATGAAAAAGAAAAACAGTCTAAACTATCTATACTAAGCAAGGTATCGTCCTCAGCAGCTGCCTGAACCTCCCCTGGGGTCCAGGTCGCGAGTGTCAACTAGGCAAACTCCAAGTAACGGTGCAGGGTGCCTCATCATCCTCTGTAAAATTTTCAACAGGTCCAGTCAGGACGGGAGCGAGCACAAAATATCTCACGCAGTTCATAACGAGTTAGGAAATATAAAGCATGCAATAGAGTAAAGTACATGAAACGCTGAAAGAAGAAGATATATGAAAAACAGTAGAGATTTGATAACAGGAAATATCTAAATATGATAAGTAAGACTGTAAGGAACATGTGATTTTAGAGCACAATATGGTTATGTAAATGGGTTAGGTTATACAATAAAAATGGGACTCCTTTGTACGTGGGTATACAATGGACATATACAAATTTCTTATACAATACGATTGATCACATAACCATTTCTACTCCCCCTTCCCCAATCAATACACAAGGATCCAATTCAGTTACGTTACCGTATACAATGGCTTGTACAATGGCTTGTACAATATCTTGTACAATGGCTTGTACAATGGCTCAATATGATACTGAGAGTACAATATGCACAATGAGTGTACAATGATAAGGGTATTCAATAAATACAACATGTAAGTGAAACGCACATCATAATATGTACTTAGTGAATACAAGGAGATAACATCTCAGAAGAAGATCCATATAGTACCAATCCGTGATAATGATCGTGTCAGCATCAAGTACAGTAATCTAGAGCAAGAATGTAAATCCAGACAAGTATGAAACGGTCAGAGAATGTACTCGCCTTGTATCTGAATGTCTGAAGTAAATGTACTGTCCGAGATGAGGTACCTGACTCCTAGTTAGAGCAACACAAGTCAAGATGTATACAGAGGGTGATATATGAAATGTACAATGCATCTGCATGCTGTCTAGGTCAAACTAGGCTAAAGTCGACACTTGGTCAACTCTAGTCAACCACACTAGTCAAACTAGGTCAAGTCCTATCCCAAACAAGTCTAACAAGTCTCACTAGGCCTAACCAAGCCTAGTCTAGCAATCACACACCAATCACAAGGCTATACAAGCCAAACACAAGCACATATCAAGGCACATCCTGTTCATGCATATTCAACATTATATATATATAAAAAGAGGAAGGAACTAACATGTAAGCTAAGTATGTGTGTGAACATGGATGTGCACAACAAGGGGAAAATTAAACACTAGTTATATATTACACTAGAACATAGCACAAGTTAACAAGGTTACATCTATTTCCATCATGGAAATCATCAGAGGAGGGTTACATGGCATGGTGGTTTACATATGAAATCTGAATTTAACTATCATTTCAATTTAAGGGTTATGGGTTGCATTATACACAGGCATTCAATTAGGCACTTTATATTAGGCTAACAATATTAGGCTATATACATTACACTCACATTGCATAGAAAATACTATATGTACATTAATGTATATAGCTACACTACAAGATTAACATGTATATATATAATATCTATTACATGCATACATTACTTACATATATAGAAAGAGAGAGAGCATGAGTGTGTGGTGTAATGTGAGAACATGTATGTAGGGCTTGTGTGTGTGTGTGAACATGTAGAGTGTGAGAGTGTAATGTGTTAAAGAGGGGAACAAAGTGTGTGTCTAACAATGAGTGTGAGGGTGTGACAGAAACATGGGAAAAATAGTGTGGTGAAGGATGTGTAGCTGTGTGCAACATGTAACAGAAAAATAGAATAGGTGGCCTGTGGTTGAGCTAGCATATGAAAAGGGCTATACACACATTATCTATATAGGCACTACCATACTATTGAATTCTACATTAGGCTCTATGCATTACACTATCTCATTTACACATTCACATTTATATCACATTCATTCCTTCATGCATCTATGCATTTCCTACATGCCTTACACATATGCCTACCTACATATTTACATATATACATTCATACATATTTTCATATATATACACATAGAGATATAGAGAGGGGGGTTAAGGGCTAAATACATGTGTGTATGAAAGGGAGAGGTGAGGACTGATTATAGGGGTTTAGGACAGTTACAAATAGGTGTTAGGGACAGCCATATAGGCTTGTGTGTTGTAGATCACTGGTGACAAGAATACAATGTGTGCAGGAATTTAATAGCAGTGAAAGGTGTGTGTGTGGTAAGAGAGAAGTGTGTGTGTGTGTGTAGGCAGGTAGTATCCAAAACAGTGAAGAGGAGAGACAGAACAGTGTGTGTATGTGTCATGTAAATCAATGTGTAGGAACTTAATAATCAGTAAAAGTGGAGGAAAAAGTGTGTGATGTGCTATGCAATTGTGTGTGGACAGCAGGAAAGCATGTATATGCAGACAATCAAATAATGAAAAAGACAAGGAAATCAGTTTATACCAATCTCAGGTTTTGAATGAAACTGGAAATCAATATGATATTATATGGTTAAGTGTGTGTCATGGTTAATCTCAGGTTTTGAACCACAGGGTAATCTCAGGAATAGGTAAGGAAATCAATTCATTCATTAAGCATATCAATAACAGTTATTCAAAAATATAGGAGAGGAACCACATCAAACTCGAATAACAATGAATATCAAGTTAACAAAGAAAGAAGGAAGGAGGGAATCACATTCAACTGAAACTGAGATTCAACTCAGGTTTTATTAAACTGGAACTTACCACCACAGTGTAATAACTTGGACTTAAAATCAAGTATCAGTCCAACACCCTACCAATTCAAATCCAATAGCTCACAATTCAACACAAAAATGGAACCATTGATAGATCACATATATGAGAACAGAATTGAGCTTTAAAAACATGAATTTAACAATGATTTGCAGGTTCATTTATCAATCAAAACTCAATATTAAAAACTGGAAGCACAGGACTGATACCATGTTTCAGGAAAAATGGCAAAATGGCAAATTAGTAATGAAATTGATTTAAGATGTAATTACAGAGGTTGGTAACACTTAATTACAAAAAGTGCATGCAACACAAGTTGTTTGTGTCCATGAAATTGGACACAAACGTGTCCACACAAAACAGTGCACAAGACAGTGCATATTGAGCTGTGTCCTCGTGCACGTGTGCACGAGTCTCGTGTACACCACAGAGGTCAACCCAAGACTCGTGTTCATTAACATAGGTTCACTACCTATAGGGCTATCCACAGGACACCCTGCACCGTCGTGTTGTGTCGCACAGGCGTGTCCACACACACGTATCAGAAACAAAAGAACCACACTGCACAGAACAGTGAGAAACCCGTGCGTCGAGGATTCCTCACTCGATACGCCACGTAGGCCCACGAAACTTGGCACATGGCGTGTCAGTGGGTGCCCCGAGGCTCCCACAAAATTTCGTGTCCAGCACGTTCGTGTTGTGTCCAGGAAAGAGCCCGATAGGCAGGGCATTCCTGTAGCCGTGCACGCGTGTGTGCGCGCGCGTGTCCACACCACCAAAACGACACAGGACGACACGAAAACCAAGATACAAAGACAGGAATCAAAATACCAGATCTAAACTATCAATCCTATTAAAAAACAATGAATAAATTCGATCGAAATGCCCTTTGAGGCATTTCGTCGAACACCTAGTCCTACTACTGATACGTGTCCAGAACAGACACGAATCCTTCGACACTGGACACGAAACCTATCCAGACCTTAGGGGGACTCTTAGGGCTCCCTATACATGAAGACTAAAAGAAATTTCATTGAGATTTGATGAAGATACCTCTTGTTGAACTTTCAATGGAAAAGTCTCCTTGCTTGGTATCCCAAACAATTCTAATCAACTCCAAACTGAACCAAATCACCCATAACAGCAAGAAGAACAGTATTAGAAACCAATGCAACTAATTTGGGGATTTTAGGACCTATAATGGATTTATGATGAATTTATTTAGATAAGAACTCACCTCCTTGAAAATAGGGCTCTTCCTAAAGAAAAGAGGCAACCCTAGATTTGGGAGAGGTTTTATATGGTGGGAATCCCTAGGTAGAGGGGTGTGGCTGGCCACTAAGGCTTAGGGTTAGGGTTTTGTCAAACTATTGGGCCTTGGGCCAAGTTACAAAGCTAATGAGGATTAAACTTAATCAAGGTTGTAAAACCATAAGTCATGACTTGTGACTTCCTAATCCTATTGCTAAAATGACTTAAACCAAGTTCTAGGCTAGGTTAGACTAGAGTCACTTGACCTAACCATGACCCACTAACTAGGGTTAGCTTCTAGGTAGGTCTACAAAGTCAACACTAGTCAAAAGTCAACCTAGTCAAACTATCTCAAATAATTCCTAAAAATTCTCATAAATTCAATAAATTCTAATAAATTTAAATAATAATTAATAATCCCAAATAATTCTTAAAATTACAAAAAATGACTAAAATACCCCTCAGTCTGGAAATGAACACTAGCAAGACACCAAATCATAAGTCATGAATTTAAATAGTTTAAAAATAATTAAATATCACTAAAAATCATAACATGAAATAAATACCATTAAATAATAATTATAATTACAAAATTTCAAAATTACCCTCTTCTGAAAAACTGGGTGTTACAATCCTACCCACCTTAGAAAAATTTCGTCCTCGAAATTAAAATGGCAGTAGTCCTTTTAGGTCAAACACCCCACAATCAGAGTCTCAAACATACCGTCAGATAATCATATGCGTCTGTCCAAAACCATGATACTCAGAATCTCTGTCATGCCAGTGAGCAGGACTACGATAATCACAGAGTCATTGACTAAGGTACGTACCTCTAGATTCATGGTATTTAAAATTTTCGCATTGCCGCATGCGACGGCGAAAACCTTAAATTCTTATACCCGGGAAATACATCCAAAGTCTGACTACGTGTCCTCACTATGCCAACTATCACGACTATCGAAGATTCTAGATCCCATGATATAGGTGACCTAGCCCATATGATTTTCTCAGAAGAAAAAAAAATATAACAAAAGAACAACATGACAAAATTAATCAATCAGCAAGGAACAGATGGAATCGATTTCAAGGTAGTTATAAAAGTCAATTTTGGGAATGGAATCAAGAAGAACGAAACTTGCAGCAAGATCTCCAATGGTCTGTGCATCCTTGACTGTCCTAACGATAGCTCGCCCTGCTAGTTTCCCCTGGTCTGCTGCTGATGCTGTATGAATCACCGCTGCTGAGAGAAATCAGAAATGACGGAAGAAAATCTCTGTACAGATAGAGGTGCACCTCCAATGTAGCAGAAATGCCAACCTGAGTAGGCACAACAGGAGCTGCGATCTCGAGGCCCTGACGAACAGGACGAGAGGTGGCCAGCCTCTCGATAGTATCCCTCGAACCGAAGCGATGAGATCGTCTTCATAACCATCATGAAAACAGATCAAAACAAGGAGCAATTTCTGAGAATGAAGCAAAAATTCAAAGAAGGACAGTTTATATTCAAGGGAAGTCAATAAACAACAATTTTAGACAAAAGAATCTGATTAAGAGTTTTTCCTAATGTGATTGAGTACCTCTAAAAAAAAATAATCCTAATCCAGCTGCAGGCTGTAGTGGTACTCTAGTTCGAATACCACTACACAAACTCGACCTGCATGGGCCACCACTAAAAACGTGTCACGACTCGCACCCACTGTGAGGGTACGAGAACGTCACAACGCCCAGCCTACGCCGCAGTGTCGGCGGTAGAACGCTGTTCTAAGTCATGAACTATAACTAACATAATATGAATGCTCTCCATAAGGAGGCCAACACAGAGGTACAACTCAATCACAATCTAGAGATAGAATACGGCACGATAAAATAGATAAGAGAATCCTCAACTGAGGTACAACAGAAATGAAATACAAGTCTCAACATCTCTACAATATACAAACTCTGAATCAAGAACAACAACTAAACATGAAAAAGAAATACAGTCTAAACTATCTATACTAAGCAAGGTATCGTCCTCAGCAGCTGCATGAACCTCCCCTGGGATCCAGGTTGCGAGTGTCAACTAGGCAAACTCCAAGTAAGGGTGCAAGGTGCCTCATCATCCTCTGTAAAATTTTCAACAGGTCCAGTCAGGATGGGAGCGAGCACAAAACATCTCACGCAGTTCATAACGAGTTAGGAAATATAAAGCATGCAATAGATTAAAGTACATGAAACGCTGAAAGAAGAAGATATATGAAAAACAGTAGAGATTTGATAACAGGAAATATCTAAATATGATAAGTAAGACTGTAAGGAACATGTAATTTTAGAGCACAATATGGTTATGTAAACGGGTTAGGTTATACAATAAAAATGGGACTCCTTTGTACGTGGGTGTACAATGGACATATACAATTTCTTATACAATACGATTGATCACATAACCATTTCTACTCCCCCTTCCCCAATCAATACACAAGGATCCAATTCAGTTACGTTACCGTATACAATGGCTTGTACAATGGCTTGTACAATATCTTGTACAATGGCTTGTACAATGGCTCAATGTGATACTGAGAGTACAATATGCACAATGAGTGTACAATGATAAGGGTATTCAATAAATACAACATGTAAGTGAAACGCACATCACAATATGTACTTAGTGAATACAAGGAGATAACATCTCAGAAGAAGATCCATATAGTACCAATCCGTGATAATGATCGTGTCAGCATCAAGTACAGTAATCTAGAGCAAGAATATAAATCCAGACAAGTATGAAACGGTCAGAGAATGTACTCGCCTCGTATCTGAATGTCTGAAGTAAATGTACTGTCCGAGATGAGGTACCTGACTCCTAGTTAGAGCAACACAAGTCAAAATGTATACAGAGGGTGATATATGAAATGTACAATGCATCTGCATGCTGTCTAGGTCAAACTAGGCTAAAGTCGACACTTGGTCAACTCTAGTCAACCATACTAGTCAAACTAGTCAAGTCCTAGCCCAAACAAGTCTAACAAGTCTCACTAGGCCTAACCAAGCCTAGTCTAGCAATCACACACCAATCACAAGGCTATACAAGCCAAACACAAGCACATATCAAGGCACATCCTGTTCATGTATATTCAACATTATATATATATAAAAAGAGGAAGGAACTAACATGTAAGCTAAGTATGTGTGTGAACATGGATGTGCACAACAAGGGGAAAATTAAACACTAGTTATAGATTACACTAGAACATGGCACAAGTTAACAAGGTTACATCTATTTCCATCATGGAAATTATCAGAGGAGGGTTACATGGCATGGTGGTTTACATATGAAATCTGAATTTAACTATCATTTCAATTTAAGGGTTATGGGTTGCATTATACACAGGCATTCAATTAGGCACTTTATATTAGGCTAACAATATTAGGCTATATACATTACACTCACATTGCATAGAAAATACTATATGTACATTAATGTATATAGCTACACTACAAGATTGACATGTATACATATAATATCTATTACATGCATACATTACTTACATATTATTCGGGTCTATACCGACGGTATACCGATTTTTGTTCACAAAAAGTTTCTGTCTACAAAATTGACATACCGACGGAAAACCGATCTAGTATACCGATTCAGTAACATTGAAAATCCAACGGTCAGATTTCTAACATTTAATGATCCCAACGGCTATATTTCTAGCCGTTGCAATTCCAGACCGATATTCCGATGGTATACCGATCGTTGACTAAAAAGTTGCCTTTGAGCTCTTTTCAATGCTTTGGTTATAAATAGCCTTGAACCCCTTCATTTAAGGTTGATGCTTTGAGCCTAAAAATTTCTAAACCATAAAAGCCTATCCACAAACAACTCTACAAAGCTTTCATTTGCCATCCATAAATTGTGTTAGAGTTATTGAGTTGATAAGTAAGAGCTTCAACTTGTTGTATAAGGAGATCAAAACCTATTGTGAAAGGTTGAAGTTGGAGAGTCTTCGGATCCAAACTTTCGGTTGAAGTTGGAGAGTCTTCGTATCCAAACTCTCAATTGAAGTCGGAGAGACCTTCAGACTAAAGCTCTCGTGTAAGAAGTTGGTGAGTTCTTCGGATCCAAACTCATGTTGAAGTTGACGAGTTCTTCGGATCCAAACTCGTGTGTAACTATTTACTCAAATAGTGTATTAAAGCCGGAGAGAGTTCCGGGACTGGAGTGCCCCTTGGGAGGATACCAGGATATATCGTGTGTCGGTATTGTTGTTGCTTCTTCTCTTCCACTTATATTTTTAAATTGTCCATTAGCTTGTGCTAAGTGTTTGATTAGTTAGCTTGACCCTATTCATCCCCTCTCTAGGGTTACTTCAGCTAGTACTTTGAGGACCTGGCTATTTTCCAGGCTTAGACGAAGCTGAAGACTACCCGAAGGTTTACGGTTCGGGAGCTGAGACCGGAGGCGTACCGGCATAGGAGGATGAGATAGTGCCAGAGGACTTTTCGTGATCATGTTACATTGATATTTAGTTTTTCTACATTCTTTTCTTTTTTTTATCAAACTTGTCGTTAATTTGTACTTTGTTCCTATCTCTATGGTTTTAGGATGTTTTACCCGCACAGACTTTATTACTTTTATTGCTGGATATTTGAGACATTTCCTTATTTATTCTTGATCTCTTTGTGGACTCTGTGGATGTGATTAGATGTATATACTTGTGGACTGTGTTGTATTTTTGGGTGTTTTCATGATTTACAGCTTAAGTATTTCGCTAATGGGCTTGTTGTATAGCTTGGCCCATTGGTGAAGTACTGTTGGTATGTATTCGTATACCTGGTCCTACATATTTTGGGACTGGGGCGTTATATCTCTACATGCATATCAATTAATACATTACGAACGACAAACAAACGAGACAACAAATTTAATGCATAATCATTAAAGAATAAAATGCTCACTCACCGTTAACTCTACTGGTAAATACCATACATTAGCTTTATTGATAGTTCTTCTCCGTTCCTCCGCGGTTAGAAGAGCAGAGACCAGGCTTATATTCTGAGAGCATTTCATTAAAAAAAAACAATGATTGTATCGTAGTAAACATCGCTGGCATCAATATCATGCTAACAATCTGAGTATCTCATTAAAAAGCAGCGATGGAATCGAGTAAACATAGATGGCATCTAAGAAAAAATATACTATCTACATACCCCATATTTAATTCTCCTTCCTGGAGAAAAGGACTTCATCTCAGCCCGAGTCACATAAACCTTGCAAGATGATATTATTTCGCTAATAAAAGAAACAGAATGATTATGGAAAAAAAATAAACTCTTGAAATGAAATAAAAACTCCATATTACTTACTCGACAGGTTTACCATCCACAAAAATATAATTGTGAATGCTAGAACGACTACTAATACACTCGCTAGGCTTCGAGGTTGAACTTCTTGTCAGACTTTTCAAAGGTGTGACTGGTACTAAATTCCCTCGCATTCTTTTTGAAGAACTGCTAAGGTCAGGTTCTTCTAGAGGGAGTTTATCCATGATTTGCTGGATTGTTTGATCAGCTTTCTTCAGCTATCGTCCCCATCAGAAGATTCATTATCAACCTCCTCAATATTAATTACTCCAGAGGAAGATGCCTTCTTCAAAGCGGAAGATTCTTCTATTTTTTTCAAGCGCTGAGATATATTGATTTGTTCAAGTTCGATTGAACAAAGCTTAGAATTAATCGAAACAAGTTGAGCTGAAATCTGCGTCAGATGTTATTCAAACATGCGCATCATATGCGGAATGAAGGTTTCATTTGAAGCTGGCATCCAATCTTCTACATCTTCCATATAAGTAGACATCTTTCTTCGGTACTACAAAATGAAATAAGAAAACTATTCTATGTATTTCAGAATAAAGAATAGTTGAAACAAGAAAACTATTGTATATATAACAAGAAAAAAAATAAAAGTGAGGAAGATGAAAAAAACAAATAAATTTTTGGACTAACAATGAAATGACAACAAAGGTTATTATGAAAGGGTATTATGATTAATAATTGGAGGAACTCTACAAGAGATTTACTTCCACGAGGAATTAAGTTAATTTCTTCTTGATTAATTTACTTTCCTAACAATGGCATGGACAGCAAAATTTTACTAAGCCAGGAGCATGCATGAGCGGCGCCGCTGTGACTCCTCGTTGTTCGAGAAGGGCTCGACGACGTCCAACACGAACTGGACCTTCTTCTTCTTTCCTTCTTCATCTCCGATTCTCCTTCCACCACCACCACCACCACCATGGCCTGTAGCTTTATATCCAAAATATTAAATTGTTATAAAAAAATAAATTACGAAATTTATACGTAGATGCACAATTATTGTTATATATACGTATATGCACAAAATATTAAATTGGATGGACAAAAGAGAAAGTACATATGAGTTATATAAGAAATTTATACGTAGATGCACAATTACTGTTATATATACGTAGATGCACAAAATATTAAATTGGATGGACAAAAGAGAAAGTAAATATGGAAAAACTTATGGTGTTCATTGTAAAAATTGAAGTGAAGAATGACCTGCTATAGCAAGTTACCAAAAGGTTAAAAGTCAAAATCAGCATTAAATGATGTTCCCTACTCTATTAATAGTCTAAGAGAAGTTATTTAATCCGAACCATTGGATGAACATCCAATGGTTCAGATTTGGGATGTATCGATACAAAAAAAAATTTGGGATGTATGGAAAATTTTCATATATATATATATATATATATATATATATATATATATATATATATATATATATATTGTAATATCCGGTGTCACGTACAAAATTTTATGTACACTGTATGTTATTTAGGTTTACTGTTCCAATTTTCAGACACACACTCGCATCTCTTCCGTGATTCGATCCGAGACCGTCCGTCTAGCCAAAAATATTATACATCTTTTCATCTACCACAAAAACCAGTTAAGTTCGGTGTGTTAGGTATATAAAAAATTATATTTTTTTGTTAAAGGCCAACAACTTTTCTCCCATGCCACCTTGTCTTCCGAATCCCCCATTCACTAACAAATGTGTGGTTTGCATATGACAATAACACAACAATATATTGGAAGAAGGGACAGAAAGGATATAGCTACCAACCATATTAAACAAGAGAAGCTCACACTGTTCATGAATCCATTTGATATATTGTCAAACCATTAACACCAGCTGTCACTTTTGTCTTTCAAAGCAAATTAAGTAAAATATATTTTTAAACATAATCCAAAGTGTATAATCTTTGGGAAACATTGATTTAAAGTTTGAACAGTTACTTGCGTGCATGACTATATTTTTTCTTTCTTTCTTCATTTCTTTTGCGATTTCAATATCAAGTCTCATCTCCATAGATGAATTAATTCCAATTAACACAAGGTCAGGTCATAATAACGACACTCCTTTAAGAGGATGATAGATTCATTTATTTATATGTGAAGAACTTGTATAATATCATCAATATTTATAATTCTACATCCTAATCGGCCGACTATCTCAAGTTTTAATTTTTTTTTTAATATCATCAATATTTATAAAAAAATCAATATTTATAATATCAATAATTTTTTTTTTAATTATTGCTTACTTAAGTTCAAACCGAAAAAATAAATATCATTGTTCTCTCAATGAGGTAGGTTACCCCATAGACTCAGAGGGGAGGCATCCTTGTGAGTTTTCTACTGTATTAATATATATAAGTATTATTATTATTATTATTATTATTATTATTATTATTATTATTATTATTATTATATATATATATATATATATATATATATATATATATATATATATATATATATATATATATTTTATATATATATATATATATATATATATATATATATTGGAATAAGGGTAAATTTTATTCCACGAATATCACAGTAAAGTATTACAGTACACATTCTCTCATCTCTCCCACCCCGATTAAGGGGCCATTACAGATACATCAAATTCTAAATTATGTAGAATTTCTAAGGGGGGTTATCAGCCCCTCAAAGATACGTCTATTATGTTCTCTCCAGACGTGCCAGACCGACGCTGCAAGGCGAACTCTGGCTGTCTTGGCCCAATCCTGCTCCATGCCTCGGCGTTCCCTGATCCAAGTGAGGATCCCCCGGATATCTCTATTATTTCCACCTCCGCCCAGCGACCTCCCACACTGCTCGGACCAAATATGTCAAGCCACAGAACACTCAAAGAATAGGTGTCCCATGGACTCGTCCTCCACTCCACACATAACACATTTCGGGTCTGAGATCTACACCCCAAACCTGAAAAGCTTGTTCTTTGTCAGCAACTGACCTAATAATAGTTTGTAGGAACAAAGTTGCATTTTGCGTGCAATCCCCTTTGTAGAAGCATGAAAATTTCAGGCGCATCAACTACCCAAGTCAACATGCGCCGAAAATATCATAAAACAGTAAAAGAGTAGCAGCATAAATGGGCTTTTTTATTTCATAAAAGTATGTTGCATGACTAAAGACTCTTTTTACATAGAAGACTCTTTTTACGAAGAAGAAATCAAAAAAGCCTAAAGCTACGCTTCATCCAGGCGCGTCTCAGCTAGGCGCATCTCTTCAGCGTCTCAGCTAGGCGCATCTCTTCAGCGTCTCAGCTAGGCGCATCTCTTCCGCGTCTCAGCTAGGCGCATCTTTTCGGCGTCTCAGTCAGACGCATCTCCTCGACGTCTCAGCTAGACGCATCTCTTCAGCGTCTCAGCTAGGCGCATCTCTTCGGTGTCTCAGTCAGGCGCATCTCTTCGACGTCTCAGTCAGGCGCATCTCATCAGCGTCTCAGTCAGGCGCATCATGAAGTCTCAACATATGCGCTCTACTTCGATCCGATCAAGTGCTTCGACTAATAAAGCAGTTATTGAGCATAACAAGGGTGGGCAACTAACCCCACTCTAGCAGGAGGAAGAGCTCTCCAAAGCCCAAGGAACATGGGAGCACCACAATTCCGATCTGGAGCATTCCAGCATAACGAAGACGGGACTCGAACGTCCCAATCTTTGGATGCAACAGGCACCTTCGGCCTGCATCGGGACCCTGCGATCCTGACTTTTGGATGAAACAGTCACCTTCACGAGTACGTACGAAGACGACTCGACGCATCTTCACCCTCGGGAGCGTCTTGTCAACGGAATGTACTCGAGCGAAGAAGTTCATCTCCATTCGGGAAGACGGGAGAGAACGAGAAACAAACTCTCTCTCCTTGATGCTATTTATAGGCCGGGCAAATCAAATCCACGAGCCAAGTGGTGGGCTCTCCTAATCTCGTGCAATGAATTTGCATTCACGGTGATGAACCTATCCCCTCGAATTCAGCCAGGTCAAAACGGCTATTTAAAGCACTCGAAGAACTCAACAGCCGGACCAATGAAGATTCGTCATGCAACAGACGCACCGGTCAGATACTGCGCATCATACAGACGCGCCCATCAGTACCAAGCGCCTCATAAGGATGCGCTCCATGCATCCCTATGAGCCTAGTGGAACGCAGATCAATACGCCCACTCAAAAGCTCATCACCCGTCAAGAGCATTAAATGCTGAAGTCTGAGACGACAGCAGCCATGCTTCGATGACAGAGCGGCAACAGCTTTTACAGAAAATGAAGCGCCATTATTACTTTTTTATGTCGATTACAAGCCACATGGCCGACCAACCACTCGCATGCGCCTCCGCAGCCATGCGCCCGAAGATTTACATGCGCCTCTGACTTACTTCTGATCACAGTCAAGTCGCTGCAAGCGCCTCCCCGGCCATGTGACCAAAATATGCGCCTCAAAAGCCATGCGTCCAGATTGGTTCGTGACTCCTGAAGATTACGAGCCAAAGTCTCCTCATGCGCCGGATCCCAGGCGCGGCTCATCATATCATTCTCCACCAAATGCTAGATATTTGAACCAAAGGCTTGCGCCACGTATCCTTTGACTCGGTTCAGTCTACGAAGGGGTGCTACCCACCCAAGATCTCACCAGGCGAAGAATCCTCCCCACTGTCCCGTGTCAGCCTACGATTGTAGCAAGAAGGATTCATCCCATAAATCAGGGCGCATCATCCATGCACCCTCCGTAGTAACCACCACGTGGCGTTCCCACGCGTAGGCGCATCCTACATATGTGCGCATGAACAGCCCCAACCTGCTGCCTATAAAAAGAGGGATCATTTCTTCTTCCAGAGGACAGATACACACATAACGAGATCATCAGAGTTGCATAAGACGCACATCCGCTCACAGAGATCGGAAGGGACAGTCAACGTCTTCTTCTCCTCCGTAAGCTCCGGCATCCAGAGCAGCCCAGACCTTCAGAGAACCTAAAATCGTTGTCAGATTGTCAACGGAGTCAACGCATTACCACTCGCTCCATTGACACAGGACCCAGATAAAAACAAAAGTGTACTCCTAGGACTACATCTGAGTCCTATATTGTAACACTGTTCTGTTTATGATTGAAATTTTAACTCAAAGAGTTTAATGGCAAACAAGCTGGCGACTCTGCTGGGGACTTCTTTCTCCTCCGATGAGAAAGCTGTGTCGCAATCTGACGATGTGAAGGTGGGCTCCTCCCGCAAGACACTAGTCGTACGCCTCAATCAACAGGCATATAAGGAGTTCATCTCTAAAGGCGGTGCAAGTCCTTCGAAGCGGCTGTCGAAGCCAGAGAAGACTCTCCAAGCCTGGGTACACAAGGTGGAGGCCTCTGGCATCATCACTGAAGGGGATGTGCCGATGCAGCTTACCCTTCCCACTGACGTCCTCAGCAGCCAGGATGCGCCCACGGGTGCAGTACATCTCTCGGAGATACGTGGGGCTGACTACATTCCCCAACCATCTCCTTTTCTGTCAAGGAAGATGTCCGACGGAGCAGGGGCGCATCTAACGCCCTGTGCATTGACTCTGATGCATCGCGCATGGCTTCTGTCTTTGGCAAACTCACTCGCTGTCATGGTGAGGATAATTTGGACTCTGAGTACTATGCATCCCTGTGGGTCGGTACAAAAAAGTCCAAGACGGCACGGGCCACGCACCTCGAACGTGCTATGCCGACAGTAAGTCAGAGGCATGCGCTCACAATCATGCGTGCTTCCGATGGTAAGCTGTACAAGGTTAACTCGGGTGCTTCGGTACCGCGAACAAGCCAACCTTCAAAGACCTCGTTTTACTTGGGCGCATCCGCTGCGCTTGCAACCAAGCTGTTCGAGGCAAACTCTGTGGTCTTGAACCCCTGCGCCTATATTGGTTGTGCGTCTGAGGCTGGTTCAAACCACCCTAATGGTTGTGCCCCTACTACTGATCTGGGCGCATCTTATGCGCTGGATCAGGGGGTACAACATTTACTTGATCATCCCGGCGCTTGGTCTTGCCATGTGCCTGATGGGGTGTAAAGGTGGCACTCTCATCTAACGATTTGCGTAATGTGATCATTCACAAACGTCGATCAGGAGAGTCGACCGACAAGCACAATGCGTCCCTCACAGGGCACACCTATGCTGTTGTCACCATCAACTGTTGTCACAAGACAGCAGTACCACCACGAAGGGAGTCTGTGTTCCAGCAACTGCAGCTGTTGTCACAAGACAGCAGTACCCTCACAGGGCACACCTGTGCTGTTTTTACAAATATCCTATATATATATATATATATATATATATATATATATATATATATATATATATATATATATATATATATATATATATATATATATATATATATATATATCACTTTACACCACCTCACCCCCTCCCCTCTCTCTACCAGCTCACACCCCTCCAACCGACCTCTCTCTATTCTCACTCTCTGTCTCTCTTTTTATATTTTATCACACATACACACACTTATATACATACATCTCTCTCTCCCTCTCTCTTTACACTACACCAACACCACCACCCCAGCCCACTCTCGGCCGAACCCCCCCTCCCATGGCAGCCGAGCCCCCACAGCCTCCCTCTTCTTCTCCTCCTCCTCCATTATCATCATCATCCTCACACCACCACTACTCACCACCATCACCTTCACCATCATCTTCCCACCACCACTATTCTGCATCACCACCACCACATCCAACGTCACCACCTCCACAAACCGCGCCTGACCGCCGCCCTCACCGCCATGCTTTCGTCATGCCCGGCCACACCGGCCTCGCACACAGCAGCTGCGGCAGCAGCATGCAGCAGCGGCGCGCACGTACGCGCGCGCGGGCCGCCGTCGTGCGCCGCCGCGCCGCCGTACGGCAGCCGTGGCCCCCCTGATGCGTGCGCACCCCCCGACGATCACCCCCTGGCCACCACCATCTTCCCCGACGCGCCGAATAGGCTATTCGTGCGTTTTGACCGGAACCCCGTCGTGACGCACGAGTTTTGAACTCGGAAATGGCGCCCCGTCGCAGCAACTTTGCACACATTTTTCGAGAGATCCGACCGTTGGATCGGTAAACTCCTTGCTCCATCTCAATCTCGGTATATAGCACTTCACTCCCCTCAATTTTCGTCAGTTAATTTCGTCGTTTGATACCTCAAAACTGGCCACCAAGTTGACACTTTAAATTGAACTATTTTTGGACAGTTTTGTGGAGCCAACTTTGTCAGCTCGTAACTCCGCCGTCGCAGCTCCGGTTGGTGCACTACCAGTTCCTGTGCACAGCTGGTATAATCCTCTTCTTTCCTCCTTTAAGTTTTGTTTCATTATAAGCACGTTTGGTTGGTCGAATTCGACGCTAAAGTTGGCCGTCTGAATTCTTTAATTTACACTTGTTAAATTCTATTTTTGAACCCGGGACTCCAGATTCAATTTCTGACACCACCAGTAGACTCGTGGTGTCGTTCTGGCATATTTTAATATAAAGTTTGCTTGATTTGGAGAACGTGGGCCCTGGCACGCATTTTGGTGCAAAGCGGGTCCCACATTCCGAGTTAACGTGTCACTTTGAGATCGGTTCATCGGAATCCAATTCCGGATATACCGTTGAGTTCGTATCGTCATTCTAGACTCGCTGACATATAATTTGCTGAGTTTTGAATACGTTTGCTCTGGCACGCATTTCGGTGCAAACCAGATTTTAAATGTCCGCGTCAACGTATCATTTTGAGATCGGCACATCGGAATCCTATTTCGGATAAACCGTTGGGTTCGTATCGACATTCTAGATTTGTGGACATATAATTTTCTAAGTTTTGTAGACTTCTATCCTGACACGTTTTTCGGTGCAAAGTGTGTCCAACTGCGGAGATCATTTTGACCCGAAATTTCTGTTTTGCCCCTGTGTCTAAATTGAACTTATGGGTAAGCTATCCTAGCTAATTTGACCGTTCTGGAAACGTTGGTGATATTTATTTTATCATCCGACAACATCTGTAGATTTTGCTTATGTATCATCCTTAATTTGTAATTAATTATTTTTCCAGAAATTGTTATTTTCTGTTTTTAAATTTTTATATATATTTTAATTGCTGTAAAAATCTGGAAAAAATTATATTTAAATACTATGTTAAATTAGCTAATTTATTATAATTTTTCCAACATTTAATAAGTAATTTTGGTATTTTATAAAAATGGGAAAACAGAACTCATTTTCAGGATACATGTGTTTGTTGATTTTTAATAAATATATATGAAGGTTTATAAATTCCAGAAAAATTAGTGTAAATTTCTATAATTAACAAGGATTATTACAGTATTTTATTTTATGTATATTTAAGCTTTTTGTCTATCTCAAAAATTATTGGAACATAGTGTACAGTTTGATTTATTTATTGAATAGTTACGACTTTCAATATTTTGTGTTGTTTTGAGTTATAGACGTATTGGACCTCACCCTACACTAGTGTAAAGGCCCTAGAAAATTAGTTTGGATATAGTGTCACTCCACATTGGACTTTTATGCTAGGTCCCCACTTAGTTAGTGTCCAGTTAGGAGTCGTGTCTCACCACTAGTGTAATATTGAACATAGCTTAGAACTAAGTTTGTATATCATTATTGACAGGAAATCAGGCATCTATTTCTTCGTACTATTATTCTTGCTTTGCTCGAGGCAAGTACATCTTTAAACTCATTTACTGTATTTTAATGCTAGAACATGTATTAACCCTGTTAAAATACTGATCCTTGAGGTAGCAAATTAAATCTTCACATGTTGTATTACTTACAGTACCTGACATGCATAGGACAGTTCTTATATCTTCACATGCTTCGTACTGGTTCTCAGTACATGTTTTACTATACTTTATACTGCTCTGAGTATTCACATGTTTTATACTGCTCCCAGTATCTCCCACATGTTTTTACTGTTCTCGTATCTCTCACATGTTAGAATATGGGTTATGGGAAAACTGATAGTTGAGTACGTGATCATGTCCCCTTTCTCCGTACGTATGTACCGAGCAAAGTTTCATTTTATATGAATACTGCGCCGTAGGCTTTATCTCAAAACGGATTTGTATGTATGTACATCTATCACCTTATCACTTGTACGGAAGTACATTTCATTATGTGCCCCTGCACATTGTACACCTATTGACGATCACGTACCTGCTTCAGTTTTAAACATTAGATATACATGTGTCACCTTGACAAATGTATTTTACCGTGATTCCAGTCATACCATGATTCCAGATATGCCATGTTCCCTATGCTACTATGATACTGTGATCCCAGTTGTACCATGAGGCCATGTTTCCAGTATTTCCTGTTTTATAGACTTATAACACCATGTTTCTTATTGTACATCTCTTTCATTATATATTCAGTACTTTAGTTGTAGAGGTTGTACTTGCTCCCGTCCTGACAGGATAACGTTGTAGGTATACTTTTCGAGGAGAAAATACTATGTGATACATATTATGGCACTGATTTTGATGACCTGGCCTTAGCTCCAGAAGAGGCCCCAGCGAGGAACCTTGCTTAGATATTTTCCATGTGTTTTGAGACTTAGACTTTGGTCTGTACTTATATTTGGATACTGGACTTTGTCTCCAGTTAGATACTTTGGAAATGTATTATTTAGTCTGTGCTTATTTTGCCTTCGCTTATAGATGCTGTGTTGTGATGAACCTATTAAATGTGATATTAGAACTGTTAGCAGCTTAGATCCTTTATTGTCTATTCTTATAAGAGCTTACTACGCTTTAACCAAGCGAAGGCTGGACATGGCTCGGCCCGGCCCAACAATTTGGGAACGGGTCGTGACAGCTGGTGCTACGTACCAACGAGCTATGAGTACCATCTTCCGTCAACATCTACACAAAACAGTTGAATGCTATGTTGATGATATCACCGTCAAGAGCCATCTCAAAGATGATCACTTACAGGACCTAAAGACAGTCTTCGATCTCAGGCGAGCGCATCAACTCAAGATGAACCATGCTAAATCCTTCAATGGGGTTTCTAGCAGAAAGTTCTTGGGCTTCATTATCACGGCGAAAGGCATTCATGTCGACCCCGAGAAGACCAAAGCCATCCTTGACATGGACCCTTCGAAGAACCTCCGAGAACTTCGAGGCCTGCAAGTGCGTCTTGCATACATCCGAAGGTTTATAACAAACCTTTTCGGAAAATGTCAACCCTTCACCCAGCTTATGAAGAAGGGAGTCTCCTACGTCTGGACAGAAGAATGCCAGAAAGCTTTCGATGATATCGAAGCTTACCTGATGAGCCCGCCGGTCCTGGTGGCACCCGTCGCGGGCAAACCATTTCTCCTCTACGTCCGTGCCATGGATCATTCCTTCGGCGCTTTGTTGGCTCAGAACAACGATACAGGCTATGAGCAAGCTATCTACTACCTTAGTAGGACAATGATCGGGGCTGAGCACCGGTACAACCCCGTCGAAAAGGAATGTTTGGCTTTGGTGTTCGCCATCCAGAACACTCGCCATTACGTTTCGGGCCAGACAATTCATGTCATCTCCCGAGTCAATCCACTCAGGGTTCTCATGACGAAGTCGGGATCATTGAACTCCCGACTAGCTATATGGGCAATCCTATTGACACCGTATAACATGGTATTTGTTCCACAAAAAGCCGTCAAGGGTCAAGCTCTAGCCGACTTTTTAGCCGTGCACCCCATCCCAGAGTCCTCCAGACACTTTGAAGATATCCCGGATGAGGTCCAAGAATCAAACATCATCGATGAAAACTCCGTCTGGCAGATATTTTTTGATGGTGATTCGAGAACAGGCCCTAAAGGCCAAATCATTGCCGGAGTGAGGGTGGTCTTAGTCTCCCCCGATCAGCTGGTCATCCAGCGTGCTTACTCCCTTTCAAAGTCGTGCTCCAACAATGTTGCCGAGTACAACGCTCTCATCGTGGGACTCCAGCTGGCACAACAACTGGGGGTGGATCATCTGGAAGCTTATGACGACTCAAAACTCGTCGTTAATCAAATCCGAGGGCAGTACGAAGTTCGTCATGAAGATCTGGTTCCTTACCATGAAGTTGCATTGAATATTATCTCAACCTTCACCAAGTTCTTCATAGAACACGTACCTCGGCTACAAAACATGGAGGCTGACGCTCTGGCTGGCCTCGCAGCTTCATTAGCAGCACCCCTCGGGACTCAACACTACGTCACAGTAGTTGGTCGAGACTTGGTCTGTCCTAAAAATAACCTATGCACACAAATGGCCCATGCCATGACGACAAGTGCCAGTGTTAATGTCCGAGACTGGAGGTTCCCATTTATCGACTTCGCTGTCTATGGAATTCTTCCAGAAGACCCGAAAGAAGCCGTCTCGATCAGAATCCCTTCGATTTTATTATGATACAGCTACTAAAATGCTGTACCGACGTTCCTACGATGGACTTCTCCTTCGATGTCTACCCAGCGAAGAAGCAACCAAAGCCCTTCGAGAAGCTCATGACGGAACTTGCGGGGCTCACCAACCCGGGCCTAAGTTGCAGGATCGACAGCGGCGCATGAGTTACTACTGGCCAACCATGGCAGCTGACGCCGTCGACTGTGCTAAAAAGTGCCATGCTTGCCAGCTTCACGCCGACTTTATCCATACACCATTGGAACCACTACATCCTACGGTCGCCTCTTGGCCCTTTGAAGCTTGGGACATGGACATTGTGGGACCTATCACCCCTCCTTCATCGAGGGGACACTGCTTCATCCTCGCCATCATTGACTACTTCTCTAAATGGGCAGAAGCAGTTCTACTGACGGAAGTAAAAAGCTCTAGGGTGATCAGCTTCATCAAGCATCATGTCATCTACCGTTTCGGGGTACCCCGTAGGATTATCCACGATAATGGTCCAAAGTTCATCAGCCATGCTTTTAGCAGATTCTGTGACAAAAATCGTATTCAGAACGTGGCATCAACCGCCTACAATCCGGCAGCGAACGAATTGCCCGAGGCTTTTGACAAGACTATCGTCAGGCTACTCAAAAAGGTTGTGTCATCCAACAAAAGCGACTGGAATGAAAAGCTCGACGAATGTCTTTGGGCCTATCGTACAACGGTACGGACTCCGACGGACAACACACCTTTCTCCTTAGTCTACGGGAGCAAAGCGGTACTGCCTCTCGAGATCCAGATACCCTCACTCCATGTAGCGATCATAAACCAATTGACAGAAGAAGACAATCAGCGTCGTCGTCTGCGAGAATTGGAGGCACTTGACGAAAAACGTCTCCTAGCTCAGCAGCGTATTGAACTATATCAAGCCCGTATATCACAGGCTTTCAACAAAAAGGTCAAGCAGAGGACTTTCCAAATAGGCGACCTGGTCCTGGCAGTCAGGAGGCCGATGGTGTTGACTCACAAAACACCAGAAAAGTTTGAGCCCAAGTGGGAGGGACCTTTCATCATAGAGACGGTAAACTCAAACGGTGCTTACCGTCTCGCCCGACCAAACGGGGACTTGTTCATGATGCCCATCAACGGCAAGTTCCTAAAGAAGTACTACTCTTGACATCTTTCAGATATGTACTTCCATCTCTACCCAGCAAGGGAATCAGTGGACCTGATCATCAGAGCTCACATACACCTCATTTTCATAAAATCTTATGTTTTCGGAACCCAGTTGTTTCGTGGCATTCTATCCTCAGTAGAAGAACAACCACGTCCACATTTCCTCTAAGTTGCTCCTCTACACCCTACAAAGTAAAATCTTACACTACGTAGGATTGTGCTACTTATCATGTTTACCATGTCCATATTACCTCTGAGTAAGCATCCAATACAGATAACCCTGCGTTGCTGTACATCGATCGCAGAACTTCCATGTCCATATTACCTCTGAGTAGTTTCGCGTATCCCCCCAGAGTCACTCCTACCATGTCCATAACACCTCTGAGTAGGAAGATTCTGTCATTTGAACCCCATATTTGCCACGTCAACATTACCTCTAAGCAAACATGTCGGTCCTCTCAAACTTATTATCTCTACCTAAAAACCAAGGTACACCAAAGATAATAGGTCCACACAAATCACTAGTTCATGACAGTAAAGATGAACACACCAGAAAATTCTTTATTTTGCATTCAAAAGTAAAGGATTACATCCCCAGCATAGTTGCCAAAAACAAAAATAAAGAAAAAAGAGACTACAATCCCTAAGCATCACTGGGATTGGCAGAAAGCTCTTCGACCCGATGCTTCAAGTCTTCAGACCGAGTCCCCACAGTCGCCAAGACTCGGCGTTCAGCTTCTTGGCGCATCACCTCCACAGCCTCAGGAGCAGTATCATTCTCATACTTAGCGTCCCACTCTTGCCGCTGGCAGGTCAGAGAAAGAATATGGCGGGTAAAAGCTACTTCTTCCTCCTTGGATGATACGTGCTCAGTTTGGGCTCGCTCAACATCTAGCAAAAGTTGGGATCGCTGGTCTTCAAGGAGGCGAATCTTGGCAGTGACCTCCGCTATGCTAGCATCTAATGAGGCCCGCAGCTCCACCTTTTCCTGTACGGACTGAGATAGTCTCTCCGCCGCAGCCTCAGCATATACATTCATAAATGCTCCCAGGGCGCAAAGTTCGGCAATGGTACGAAGTCCCGGCTCGCGAGGCGGCCAAGGTATCCCTTTGATTCAAAGTAACATCAATACAAAGGGTACCCCCCACTGCCCCTCCTTGAGAAGGAGTAAGTTCCTATGGCATCCTCCTCTTGGAAGCCAAATGGTAAAAAGCCGTCAGTGGCAATTGACGCTCAAACTGCCGCATGTACAGGGCCACGCCCTTCGCCGTGAAGAACCAGTCTTCCATGATCTTCAGTATCATCGCCTCAGTGGAGGTCAAGCGGTCACCAAACAGAAAGGCAGGCTTCAAGAAAGTCACATTCTCGGATTCAGCAGATTTTAGTTTGCCGCTCTCCATCATACTTTGGAGAAAAATAGGCGACTGATCCCGGATTTACAATATTCACTCGAAAGGCTGATTCAGTATAATAGCAACCTTCACTGGGTTAATAACCTCCTCGTTGAAGTCAACCCCCATTTGGCAAAGGAAAGCATCCAGAAGGACTTCATTTAGCAAGGGGATAGTCATCGACACTGACACAGCAAAAACAAAAGTCAGGCAGCAAGGAAAAATTTAAAGGCTTTAAAAAGACAAAGCATTTGGGGCGCATCAGCAGCCTGACGCATAATCAGGGCCCAAGCCCCTGCGCGTCAGCAGTGAAGCTTCGGCACATCATCAGGACCCAAGCCCATGCGCGTCAGCAATAAAACTTCGGCACATAATTAGGGCCCAAGCCTATGCGCGTCAGCAGTAAAGCCTTGGCACATAATCAGGGCCTAAACCCATGCGCGTCAGCAGAATAGCCTCAGCGCATCATCAGGACAAAAGTCCATGCGCGTCAGCAACAAGGGGTTAGGGCACAGCAACAGGATGCAACTCATCCGTGTGCCCCAAACTCATCTAAAATGGTGGGAACCACAAAGATAGAAGACACCCACCCGTCACCGCTGGCCGAACGTCGACGGGAGTCACAGTGACGACAGGAGCATCCTTCTCGTCGAACTCCATCGGCTCCTTACCCAGGCCTTGTCCTCTGCCAGCGCCACTGTGTAGGGTTTTGGGAGCCATCTCTTAAAATAAGTTAGGGTTTTTTTTGAAAGAAGAACTATAAAAGAAGGAAGCAAAGAGAGAAAGGACTCTCTCTTTCTACCAGACGCCTATTTATAGGCTTGGGCATATGCGGAAACCGATGAAGGGTGACGTCAGCCATTGCTTTGGGCACCGCGAAAGGATTGCTGCGGATATCCAAAAGATCATCATTAATCTTTTCGTTTATTCTGAAGCGTTATCATTTGCATTTAAAACAGAGAGGGGCGTGCGTCTCATCACAGATGCGTGGAGCAATCATTTGCCCCGAACAGTCATGCGCCCCATTGAAGACACCATCATGCTTCTTATTCAAAGTATTCTAAAACTTTAGAAAGTTTCAAAAACTTTGAAGGGGGTCTTGTAGAAGCATGAAAATTTTAGACGCATCAACTACCCACGTCAACATGCACCAAAAATATCATAAAATAGTAAAAGAGTAGCAGCATAAATGGGCTTTTTTATTTCATAAAAGTCTGTTACATGACTAAAGACTCTTTTTACATAGAAGACTCTTTTTTCGAAGAAGAAATCAAAAAAGCCTAAAGCTACACTTCATCCAAGCGCGTCTCAGCTAGGCGCAAGCGCATCTCTTCAGCGTCTCAGCTAGGCGCATCTCTTCGGCGTCTCAGTCAGGCGCATCTCCTCGGCGTCTCAGCTAGGCGCATCTCTTCAGCGCCTCAGCTAGGCGCATCTCTTCGGCGTCTTATTCAGACGCATCTCTTCGACATCTCAGTCAGGCGCACCTTATCAGCATCTCAGTCAGGCGCATCATAAAGTCTCAGCATATGCGCTCTACTTCGACCCGATCAAGTGCTTCAACTAATAAAGCAGTTATTGAGCATAACAAGGGTGGGCAACCAACCAAACTCTACCAGGAGGAAGAGCTCTCCAAAGCCCAAGGAACATGGGAGCACCACAATTTCGATCTGGAGCATTCCAGCATAACGAAGACGGGACTCGAACGTCCCAATCTTTGGATGCAGCAGGCACCTTCGGCCTGCATCGGGACCCTGCGATCCCGACTTTTGGATGTAACAGTCACCTTTACGAGTACGTACGAAGACGACTCGACGCATTTTCACCCTCGGAAGCGTCTTGTCAACGGAATGTACTCGAGCGAAGAAGTTCATCTCCATTCAGAAAGACGGAAGAGAACGAGAAACAAACTCTCTCCTTGCTGCTATTTATAGGCCGGGCAAATCAAACCCACGTGCCAAGTGGCGGGCTCTCCAAATCCCGTACAATAAATTTGCATTCACAGTGATGAACCTATCCCCTCGAATTCAGCCAGGTTAAAACGGCTATTTAAAGCACTCAAAGAACTCAACAGCCGGACCAATGAAGATGTGTCATGCAACAGACGCACTGTGCATCATACAGATGCGCCCATCAGTACCAAGCACATCATAAGTATGCACCCCATGCGTCCCTATGCGCCTAGTGGAATACAGATCAATGCGTCCACTCAAAAGCTTATCAACCGTCAAGAGCATTAAATGCTGAAGTCTGAGACGACAGCAGCCATGCTTCGATGACAGAGCGGCAACAGTTTTTGCAGAAAATAAAGCGCCATTATTACTTTTCTCTGTCGGTTACAAGCCACGTGGCCGACCAACCACTCGCATGCGCCTCCGTAGCCATGCGCCCAAAGATTTGCATACGCCTCTGACTTACTTCTGATCACAGAAGTCAAGTCACTGCATTCGCCTCCCCGACCATGTGACCAAAACATGTGCCTCAAAAGCCATGCGCCCAAACTGGTTTGTGACTCCTGAAGATTACGAGCCAAAGTCTCCTCATACGTCGGATCCCAGGCGCATCTCATCAGATTCTTCTCCACCAAATGCTAGATCTTTGAACCAAAGGCATGCGCCACGTGTCCTTTGACTTGGTTCAGTCTACGAAGGGGTGCTAACCACCTAAGATCTCAGTAACCGAAGAATCCTTCCCACTGCCACGTGTCATCCCACGATTGCAGTAAGAAGGATTCGTCCCATAAATCAGGGTGCATCATCCATGCACCTTCCGCAGCAACCACCATGAGGTGTTCCCACGTGTAGGCGCATCCTACATATGCGCGTATGAGCAGCCCCAACCTGTTGCCTATAAAAAGAGGGATCATTCCTTCTTCCAGAGGACAAACACACACATAACGAGATTATCATAGTTACAGAAGACGTACGTTCGCTCACAAAGATCAGAAGAGACACTCAACGTCTTCTTCCCATCCGCAAGCTCCGGCATCCAGAGCAGCCCAGACCTTCAGAGAACCTAAAATCGTCGTCAGATCGTCAACGGAGTCAACGTATTACTACTCGCTCCATCGACACAGGACCCAGATAAAAATAAAATTGTACTCCTAGGACTTCATCTGAGTCCTACATTGTAACACTGTTCTATTTGTGATTGAAATTTCAACTCAAAGATTTTAATGGCAAATACCCTTTCCCCAGATAAAGTCATACTCCGCAATCCTGTCATAACAGAACCGAACCAGATTATAGCAGCTTTTGAAGCAAAAAGGCCATGTACCTCCATCAGCATCTGGCGGGTCCCATCTCCAGGAATTAGCAGACTGGCTAGAATCTATAGTGACATGTCGGATCTCCTCTCCAAAATGCATTGTGAATTGGTAGTCCTCTGGTCTCCAAATCACATCTCTGATGATAAGATTACATTTCAGTCCTCTGCCCGTCTCTCTGCCCATCTACTCACCTAAGGACTCCAGCAGGGAACTATTGTCCATCCAAGGATCGAGCCACATATCAGTGTTCTCCCCATCCTTTATGATCTGACATATAGCAGTCTGAAGGATCGATCGGCATCGAATGATAGCCTTGAAAGGGACTGAAAAATTGTTATCAATCTCATAGGGCCAGAAATTCCTCTACCTCAAAAACCTATTAGCCATCCCCTTCGCCCAAAGCGAGTCGCCTTTGATGAACTGCCACGCTATCTTCAACTCGAAGGCCTTCCAAACCGATATCACTGGATGCAACCCCACCCCCTTCCTCCCAAGGACGACAGAGATGCTCCTAGGAGATCGCATGCATATCACTGTGCCAGATGAAATTTGCACATATGCTTTCCACCTTCCGGATGGTGGCCACCAGGATCTTAATCGACTGCAACCAGAACATAGCAATGCCAGAGATGACAGACCTGACCAGCTCTATGCAACCTCCAAAAGATAGCCCCGTTGCCTGCCAACCTTCCACCTTTCTCTGAGTAAACTCTACCAGGTTGTGGCAATCCAGCTCCCGAACGTAATTGACAGTCAGCGGTACCCCCAGGTACTTTACCGGGAGATCTCTTTTCTCTACTCCCAGAGTAAGAGCTTTTTCCTCCTTGAGGGAACATCAAGCACTAAAATAGACCCTACACTTCTCCATATTCAGCTGAAGCCCAGACATCTGCCTAAACTCATCCATAATCTTTGACACCGCATACGCATCCCCTTCATAGATGGTTGTAGGAGCACCAGTAAGTCGTCAGCATATATCAGGTAAGAAACTACTGGCTTGACCAGCCTGAATAGAGGGACAATCTTTCTGATATGCACCGCCAGATCCATCAATCAAGTAAAATACTCCATCACGAGTGTGAACAGGTACGGAAAGAGAGGATCTCCCTATCGAATGCCCCTGTTACTTCTAAAGAAACCGTATGGGGTACCCTGGATGAGTACCGAGAAGGTAGGGGAGCAGATGCACTCCCTCATCCTAGCCACCCATACCTCGTTAAAACCCATGGCTAACATAAGGTGACAAAGGAGGTCTCTATTGACCGTATCATAAGCTTTCTGCAGATCAAGCTTCACACAGGCCTTTATCCTCCCTGGTTTGTTGAAATCTCTCACCATCTTATGGGCCAGCAGACTATGCTCAGCATTCGAACGACCTTTGATGAATGTCGCCTGATTACGAAAAACCAGTTCATGCATAATCTCCACCATGCGCCGACATATAAGGTGTGTAATTATCTTATACAGGTAATTACAAAACGCAATAGGTCTAAAGTCGGCTAGAGATGTCATGCCCTCTTTTTTAGGGATCAGGGTCAGAAAGGTGTAGTTCAGCTCCTTCATCAACTTTTCCTCCGTGAAAAACTCCTGTACCAACTCCAGAACTGGGTGCTTAAGCAAGCCCCAGTGCCGCTTATAGAACCCGCTAGAGAATCCATCTGTCCCTGGGACCCTATTGGGATTCGCCTTCATCACAGCAGCCTCCACCTCCTCCATACTCACAGGAGCCAGCAGCAGCCTGTTCCCATAAGGCGTCACCAGCCTCTTTATGACTAGGTCTGGGAACGTAGTGGAGTAATCTGACTGATGATATAGGTCTGAGTAGTACCTATCTTCCTCCTCCTGAATCTCTACTGGATCCCCGACAAGTCTTTTCTCGCCATTGAGGAGTCTGGAAATGTTGTTCATGTGCTGTCTGGTTTGGATCACATCGTAGAAGAACCTGGTGCAGCAGTCCCCATCCTTAAGCCAGGAATACTTGGCCCTTTGGGCCAAGCTGATCTCCTGTTGAAGCCTCAAAATGCTGACGTCCCCTATCGGGTCCTTCTTTCTAGCCGCCAACTCACCACTCATCATGTCTTCCTGTAAAGCTTTTTGGACCTCTCGGAGTGAAGCCTACTTTACCTCCAAGGGTGTAGTGCCCCGAAATTTGTGATACGTATTTTATACGTGTTCGTATTTCTGACCCGTATTTCTCTTTTTCTTTGATCAGTTAGTTGTGGTTTATTTTCATATATAGCATTGTGGTTTAATTATCATTTATCGTTCATGGATTAATTTTGATTAGTAGAGCTTGGTTTTATTTAGATAGAAGAAGGATTGGGTTGGTTCGGCTTGGCTTGGTTTACTTGGTTTATCATGAACCAAGGGGTGAACCCCCTACCTACCACCACCACTCATATTTATTACCTATTCTTCTTCTCTCTCTTCATTAATCTCTTCTTCCTTCTCCATTAAACCCACCACCAACTAAGAACACCCCTTAGGCAAGTGCATCTTGCTTCATGGAGGAACCCGAATTTTATTGTTCCATTCTCTTCTTTGTAACATTTTAACTTACTTTAGTACTTGACATTTTCTCTTTTCATGGCTAGATTCTTGTAGATCTAAGTTTAAATTATTTTTGAAAATCTTGGGTTTTGATCTACTAAACCTTGTTATTTTCGAGTTTTGATGGTTCCATGTTGTTGAGAATTTTATTCTACCCAATTTTGACCCTTGAAAAGTTGGATTTGGACTTATTTTGACCAAGTTATGGACTTTTGAAGCTTTGGGTTCAAACCATGGAGTTCTTGCTGCTTTGGAGAAGACAGTGAGCAATACGCGCGAGCTTTTTAGCTTGTGCCACTGAGTTACGCGCGCTCTTTAGTACAGCGCAGTCTGACTCATACGCTGCCTTTTGGAGGCGTATGTCTTGCATACGCTGCCTTGACAAGGAGGCGTATGTCTTGCATACGCTGCCTTGACAAGGAGTCGTATGGACCTCATACGCTGCCTTGATAAGGAGTCGTATGGACCTCATACGCTGCATTGATGAGGAGTCGTATGGAGTACATACGCTGCCTTTTGGAGGCGTATGTCTTGCATACGCTGACCTGAGCATAGCCTGACCGGAGCGTAGCCTGACCTGAGCGTAGCCTGACTTGAGCGTAGCTTGACTTGAGCGCAGCCTGACTTGAGCACAGCCTGACTCAGGCGCAACCTGATGTTTAGGCGCAACTGGACATGACCCTACTTATCCTGGCGCAACTTGGCTAATGCCACTTGTTGGCCATCGTACCCCTTGCTCCTCCCCTTGGGCGCATTATGTCCCCATATTCCCCTTTTTATGATTTTTGTACCCATTTTATATCCTTACGCCTTTTGTCATGAACTTGATAATCCCGAATTTATTTATTATGTTTGGAATGATAATTGAACATGGCTTGATAGTGGCCCGTCGTGGCGCACTCTTGATAAGTAATAATGATAATGATAGTGGCCCGTCGTGGCGCACTCTTGACTAATTAATTCATTGGCCTGGACACCGTAGATGATTGTGCTTGTATAAACTACTAGTCCAGTTGTGTCTTGCATCATGTCTAGGGCATGATCCCTGAGTACCACGGTCAGGGATTCATACTGAATCTGGCTAGGTTAATGACTAGATTGATCAAATAGTTCATGGAGAGTTTCCCAGTTACCTGTTGCCCCTTTGGTCCCGACCTTATATATATATACATGGGATTTGTTGCTATCCGTCGAGATGAGCGCACTTCCAGCCCGCCGTCGAGTGTGGTACCTTAGGACACATGTATCTTACTACAGTGTGTCTGCTATATCCAGCTATCTTTTTCTTTTCTTGCTGGGATCACTCAGGTAGTAACAAACAGGTAACCGGACTTGGAATTATCATTACATTTGCTAGTAACTAGGCCTGTGATAACCCTAGTTAGTTAAAGTATCAAGCCGTACTTATTGCTTGGCCGTGATTGTTGGATGGGGTTCAATCTGTCTAGTCTTGTCTTGATCCTGTACAAGATTATTACATGTCTCGATTTCTTATATTTACCTTGCCGATAAATGGTGGGAGAAGCCAAGTTCTGTTCAGACGAAGGGTTACAACCCCGGTCCTTGTTTGGTTTACGGGTTGTAACCTGGTTATCTGAATAGTCCCATGGTTATCTCATCGTATATCATCCTGTCATGCTTTTCCATATGTTCTGTCTTTTATTGATTCTGTACAAGATTGTCTTTTATATTCACCTGTCATGCTTCTTCTTAAATTATTGTCCCTTATTATGTAATTATATTCTTGTGCTAATTTGCTGGTTTTAGTTCCTAAGTGAAGCCTCCTTTGTGGCACTTGCTCTTTCTGGGGTCTGACCCAGCTGGTTTTGTATGGCCAGATACCGGAGCAGCAGCAAAGGATCTACCTGTTTTCCAGCCAGATGGTGACCACTAGAGGAAATCCTGGCAACGAGTGGGTTTCTTTTGTTCTCCCACTGTAATTGTACATTATTCTTTTGAGGCATTTAGCCGACGAGCACCTGTTAGCTCGATGCACTTTACTTTCTGTCTGCCTATGGGCTGTAAACATGATTGGCAACTCGAGGTTGATCATGTATGACTTAACTCTTGCTAGTCCTTATATTTTATACGACTAGCTTCATGATCATCTGGATATGTAATGTTTGGGACGCCTTACAATTGTATATTTGGTGGTCTGATATCTTGTAACTATTATTAGTTGGTTGAGATTGAGACAATAGGATAATTTATGACCTTAAGAGACTGATGGCTTGTAGATAAACCCTCACATATCTAGACAGCCGTGACCGTATGGTGAGATGGATTCCATTTCATTATACGTAGCTGGCTATGTCTGCCCCCGCTCTCCAGTATTCTGGTTCTGGAGCGTGATATGGTTTAAGTGGTGGCCCATACAGGTCTTATCAATCAAGAAATGTGAGGGTTTACCGGATAGATGTCTCAATCTGTACTCGCCTTTGATCTCCACTCGTATCTTCTTATCTCCTTGAATTCCTGACTTGATAACATGCTTGCATCATTATTCTATCCTGGTCCTTCCTTAATATTCCCGATGTCATTGCTTCAGTGACATCATTCCTGTTGATCAGCCAGAAGAAGTTCGGCCGGCAGACCAACAACAGTAAGAAGATCAAGATCAGTCCTCAGCAGCCGCCTCCCGAGCCATGCCTTCTGGAGAACCAGAGCCCCCAGTCCAGCCAGTTCAGCCAGCAGGGTCAGAGGATGGGGTCTTGATAGGGCTCATCCGTGAGTTGCTTGCGTCTCAAGATCGTCAAGGTGATGCCTTACAGCAAGCAGTACAAGAAGATATGAGCGGAAGTGGTCCGCGAGGGAACAGTGCGGTCAACAATTTTAAGCACCTGAACCCTCCCTTCTTCGACGGCAGCGAGGATGCTATTGTTGTAGATGCCTGGCTACAGGACATTGAAGTTATCTTGGAGGCAGCCAGGACCCCTGAAGCAGAGAAGGTGGCTGTGGTGAGCCTGCAGTTACTAGATCTAGCCCGCAGCTGGTGGGCTATGCAAGCAGCGAGTTTGAGGAGGCGTGTCATGTGGGCGATATTCAGCGATATGTTTCAGACCAAGTACTTCGACGCAGTGGCTAGATATGACCTGCAGGCTAGGTTTAGTAATCTCAGGCAGATGAGCAGGACGGTCGACGGATATGCGACCGAGTTTTCAAGGTTGAGTCAGTTTGCTCCCACCTTGGTGGCAACCGAGCTAGACAGAGCACAGCGATTTCAGCAAGGGCTCCACTTGGAGATCATATTGGCAGTAGAGCAGTTCAAGCACAGAACTTTTGATGCCGTCTTACGAGCAGCGAGGAGGCATGAGTACACTTCCCGAAGGATAGCAGACCGGACCGGAGATCGAAAGCGGTCTCACGACCAGATGAACCAATCCTCAGCACCGGCCCCAGCAGCTAGGGCCCTGACCATTGGAGCTACGAGGACAGATTCGGTTACCTCCTTACAGCATTCTTCCCCGACCTATCCCCAGCAGCAGAAGCAGAAGCGGCCTTTCGCAACCGGTTGTTCTCATTGCGGGAAGTCCGGGCATGTTGTTACTGAGTGCCACAGAGCACAGGGATTGTGCTTGGTTTGTGGTTCGCCGGACCACATGATGGGATCTTGTCCGTTCAGAAACAGATCATCGTCGACAGTAAATAGTCCCTCGGTTATGGGACCAGCACCAGAACCAGCTCCAGTTCACCAACCACAGCAGCTCCCGTTCCCAGGTCCATTGCCGTCTCAGGCCCAGGCCTTCCAGCAACAGAGGCCTCAGCAGTTCGCCCTGGCCCAGGCCCAGATCCAGAATCGGCGGAGAGGTATCTGTGTCCTATTGTCTTGCTTTCCGACCGTCGTTATGCGGGATACATGTCATGTTTCATGTATCCTAATTACAATGGTATATCCCGGGCCCGAGCCATTTCCTAGATCATTCGAAAACGGTTATTGGTACCAACCTTTTCGTATAAGGAGAGGCCCGTGTCCCTGTTTGACCAAAGAGAGAGACCTCAAGCGCAAGACTATCAGTTTAGTTCGTGTTGCTTGAGTTCATCGCTCCTTGGGAGAGTCAAACGTGGGAGTGTGAGGATGATATCCAATCACGTTATCCAAATCGGTTTGGCTCGTGAGGTGTAATATCTTCCTTATGCCTTGCACTTCGATTTCCTTGCTTGCATATATGATTGTATGATTGATTGGTAGCGTAGATTGCTTGCGATAGTATAGCTGTCCCGACATCTCTAGCCTCTTGATTAAATTTCGAGGACGGAATTCTTTTAAGGTGGGTAGGATGTAGTGCCCCGAAATTTGTGATACATATTTTATACATGTTTGTATTTCTGACCCGTATTTCTTTTTTTCTTTGATCAGTTAGTTGTGGTTTATTTTCATATATAGCATTGTGGTTTAATTGTCATTTATCGTTCATGGATTAATTCTGATTAGTGGAGCTTGATTTTATTTAGATAGAAGGAGGATTGGGTTGGTTCGGCTTGGCTTGGTTTACTTGGTTCATCATGAACCAAGGGGTGAACCCCCTACCTACCACCACCACTCATATTTATTACCTATTCTTCTTCTCTCTCTTCATTAATATCTTCTTTCTTCTCCATTAAATCCACTACCAACCAAGAACACCCCTTAGGCAAGTGCATCTTGCTTCATGGAGGAACCCAAATTTTATTGTTCCATTCTCTTCTTTGCAACATTTTAACTTACTTTAGTACTTGACATTTTCTCTTTTCATGGTTAGATTCTTGTAGATCTAAGTTTAAATTATTTTCGAAAATCTTGGGTTTTGATCTACTAAACCTTGTTATTTTCAAGTTTTGATGGTTCCATGTTGTTGAAAATTTTATTCTACCCAATTTTGACCCTTGAAAAGTTGGATTTGGACTTATTTTGACCAAGTTATGGACTTTTGAAGCTTTTGGTTCAAACCATGGAGTTCTTGCTGCTTTGGAGAAGACAGTGAGCAGTGCGCGCGAGCTTTTTAGCTTGAGCCACTGAGTTGTGCGTGCTCTTTAGTGCAGCGCAGTCTGACTCATATGCTGCCTTTTGGAGGCGTATGTCTTGCATACGCTGCCTTGACAAGGAGGCGTATGTCTTGCATACGCTGGCGCAACTTGGCTAATGCCACTTGTTGGCAGCCTGACTTGAGCGCAGTCTGACTCAGGCGCAGTCTGACTCAGGCGCAACCTGATGTTTAAGCGCAACTGGACCTGACCCTACTTACCCTGGCGCAACTTGGCTAATGCCACTTGTTGGCCATAGTACCCCTTGCTCTTCCCCCTTGGGCGCATTATGTCCCCATATTTCCCTTTTTATGATTTTTGTACCCATTTTATATCCTTACGCCTTTTGTCATGAACTTGATAATCCCGAATTTATTTATTATGTTTGGAATGATAATTGAACATGGCTTGATAGTGGCCCGTCGTGGCGCACTCTTGATAAGTAATAATGATAATGATAGTGGCCCATCGTGGCGCACTCTTGACTAATTAATTCATTGGCCTAGACACCGTGGATGATTGTGCTTGTATAAACTACTAGTCCAGTTGTGTCTTGCATCATGTCTAGGACATGATCCCTAAGTACCATGGTCAGGGATTCATACTGAATCTGGCTAGGTTAATGACTAGATTGATCAAATAGTTCATGGAGAGTTTCCCAGTTACCTGTTGCCCCTTTGGTCCCGGCCTTATATATATATACATGGGATTTGTTGCTATCCGTCGAGATGAGCGCACTTCCAGCCCGCCGTCGAGTGTGGTACCTTAGAACACATGTATCTTACTACAGTGTGTCTGCTATATCCAGCTATCTTTTCCTTTTCTTGCTGGAATCACTCAGGTAGTAACAAACAGGTAACCGGACATGGAATTCTCATTGCATTTGCTAGTAACTAGGCCTGTGATAACCCTAGTTAGTTAAAGTATCAAGCCGTACTTATTGCTTGGCCGTGATTGTTGGATGGGGTTCAATCTGTCTAGTCTTGTCTTGATCCTGTACAAGATTGTTATATGTCTCGATTTCTTATATTTACCTTGCCGATAAATGGTGGAAGAAGCCAAGTTCTGTTCAGACGAAGGGTTACAACCCCGGTCCTTGTTTGGTTTACGGGTTGTAACCTGGTTATCTGAATAGTCCCATGGTTATCTCATCGTATATCATCTTGTCATGCTTTTCCATATGTTCTGTCTTTTATTGATTCTGTACAAAATTGTCTTTTATATTCACCTGTCATGCTTCTTCTTAAATTACTGTCCCTTATTATGTAATTATATTCTTGTGCTAATTTGCTGGTTTTAGTTCCTAAGTGAAGCCTCCTTTGTGGCACTTGCTCTTTCTGGGGTCTGACCCAGCTGGTTTTGTATGGCCAGATACCGGAGCAGCAGCAAAGGATCTACCTGCTTTCCAGCCAGATGGTGACCACTAGAGGGAATCCTGGCAACGAGTGGGTTTCTTTTGTTCTCCCACTGCAATTGTACATTATTCTTTTGAGGCATTTAGCCGACGAGCAGTTGTTAGCTCGATGCACTTTACTTTCTGTCTGCCTACGGGCTGTAAACATGATTGGCAACTCGAGGTTGATCATGTATGACTTAACTCTTGCTAGTCCTTATATTTTGTACGACTAGCTTCATGATCATCTGGATATGTAATGTTTGGGACGCCTTACAATTGTATATTTGGTGGTCTGATATCTTGTAACTATTCTTAGTTGGTTGAGATTGAGACAATAGGATAATTTATGACCTTAAGAGACTGATGGCTTGTAGATAAACCCTCACATATCTAGACAGCCGTGACCGTATGGTGAGATGGATTCCATTTCATTATACGTAGCTGGCTATGTCTGCCCCCGCTCTCCAGTATTATGGTTCTGGGGCGTGACAAAGGGAGTCCGTGGCAGCATCTTCACCCAGGCCCGAATAGCTCTCTTCGAACGTTTAAGTTTGTGTACCATATAAAATTGTGTCGAACCCTCCTGAGTATGCTGTAACCCCCCTGACCACCTCCTCATAACCAGTAGAGAGGTATCAGCTATTGTTGTACCGAAATAAATGGGCTTTCCAAGTGGGTCTCTCAGATAGGCCTACCTGGATAGGGGAGTGATCACTAGTCCCAGAAGCAAGCCCCTCAGCCACAACGTTCGAGAAATAGCTAAACCATTCACTATTTTCCAGAGCTCTGTCAAACTGAAACGCAATCCTATTGCAGACCGCCTTATTGTGCCAGGTCCAGATGTGTCCCGTCCTCTCCAGTCCCCTCAGTCTGGACTGGAGGAGGCACCCACTACAAGAAAATATAGCATTTACGGTGCACAATTTACGGTGTGCAGTTGTTGCGCATTGTAAATGATACTCTTTTACAGCGTACAAATATGTGCGCCGTAAACGAGTTATTTTTTGCCTTTTTTACGGCGTGTTTTACATGAATGCCGTAATTGAAGAGTCATTTACAGCATGCATTAGTGCGCGTTGTAATTAGCGACTCATTTACGGCATGCATGTGTGCGCGTTGTAATTGACGACTCATTTATGGCATACATTTTTACGTGTTGTAGTTGAACACTCATTTACGGCATGCATGATTGTGTGTTGTAATTGAACACTCATTTAAGGCATGGATTTGTGTGTTGTACACTACACCAAAATAGCTAATTAGGAACACTAGGTGTATGTCAATCTGGAACACCTAATTAGGGTACCTAGGTTTCTGAATGGACAAAAAGCATGCCAAAATTAAAAAATGTTCCAAATATTACTTTCTTTTATTTTTAATAAAAAATATTTAGTCTGCAACACATATATACTGTTCCAAAACCATTTGAAATCATAAACATTTAGTTCATGTGACCTTAATAAAGCGTTAGTCCATTTTTCTCTAATCTGGCACACATACTTCCATCCCTAAATCTCTTCTCTGGCAAAAATGAAAAACCACAGGAAAAACCCCAAATCTCTCCTCCGAAACCCTAATCCATCATCTTCTTCTTCTTATTCTCCTCTCCTAGAGATAGGGGAACCCCAAAATCTCCTCTTCCTTCTAAATCCCAAACCCTAACTCGTCAACACTAACCCTAGAACCCTATCCTGCCACTTTCAACGAAGGTGGAAAAGAACTAAACAGCCTCGAGGTCGAGGAGCTCGAAGGAGTCCGTGAGACCAAGGACGTCGAAAACGGCCTCGAGGTCGAAGAGCTCGTGCGCTTCGCCAACGACGAACACAACAAGAAGGAGGTCCTTCCCCCATCTCTATCTCCTAATTTAGGGTTTTCTTAATTCTTTCATGTTTGGATCATGTGCTTATTTCTTTCCATGGAAGTATTGTTCCCGGTAGGCTTCTCTATTTGTGTCCTGATGCTTATAGATGGTGAGAACATCATTCCAAATCCCCACTGCCATTGACTTCCTTCACCCCTTAGAGGATTAGTCTCTCGAGACATCATCGATAGACTCTCTGGGCTTCGAAGTTGGATTGTTTCATAGGCAGAGAGTAATGGTATAAATAGTTTCATAATTTTTATCTTGTATTAACTTCATATATATTTAGATTCGAATTGTCTTTTTGATTGGATGCTCTGTTAGGCCTCGTAGTTCTGTCATGTCTTGGAACTCCAACAAGCTCTCAATGAGTACCTACCTCTAATTCTTGGTTTGACTATAAAAGGTATTAGCTTTCCATTAGGGTTTGTTGCTCTTGATTTGAGAATGATCTTCTAATACATGTTGAAACATATACTAGGAAACCATCGATTACAGAGTGGTCTTGTTTTCTCTAGTTTGTTATATTAGTTATGATTATATTTTGATCCAATCAGCTATGTACATGATGAAATTTAGATTTAAAAGTGTGTTGACTAGATATTGGATTGACATGTCATAATGCCATACTATATTTTCCAAATTATTCTGAATGATTGTTTATAGACTGTAAAAGATGTCGATATAAGAGCCAACTTCATTTGCGAGCCTAGTTTGGTTGTCATTTGACACTACTGTAGGATCAGTTTAAGTCACAGATAGCTTGATCTCCCTAGACCATGCATTAGTCGGGCCTCACGACAATGGGATAACTTTTTTGTTTAGTTTGCAGTCAGTAAAATTTCTAATGTGAGAAGAAAGTAATACCTTGTGGTAGTAGGTAATTGTACCATCAAAGTTATCCTGCAAAGATGTCATGGACATCGCATCATATAGAGTGAAGAGCGAAAATTCAGCCCTTAATATTGGAAAAAGTAACACATAAAACTTTTAAGGAAATAGAGCAAATAGGAAGAAGAGCAAATCAGAATTAAAGTGCATATTAGAGAATCATCTTTTTTTAATGTTGGGACACTATCTGGAGTTGTGCTATGGTTTCCACCTGAGATACACATGTCCAAACTTACATTACTTCACAAATTATCGATGTTCATCTGTGCCTCGTAAGTTTTGTTTTACCTTCCATCTTCAGTTCCTCCAATTTGAGCGAGCCCCAGCTTAAATTACAAAGGCCCTTCTCTATAGCATGTAAGCTTATATTTAAGAACCATTCATTTCACGAATTAGTAATTATTAAGTCTTCCATGCAGACAGATACTTTGGTTGCCTTCTCTAAAAAAATTTCTAAAGTTCTTTGGATATGCCTTCACATCAATAGCAATCTCAAGGAGTGTCAGTTTATTTCTCCTCAAGTCCCTTTCCAATATAGTATCCAAGAGTTGGAGAGGGATTTTACGTGCCCTACACGAAGGGATACAATTGGATTCAGATCTATCCACCCAGAACCAGAAATGCCTTATACACCCAGAATCAGAAATGCCTTATACACACTTTTTTTATACACGCACAGAAATGTATCTACATATATAAAGTTGAAGTTGTAAAAGCTTTATTGGAATAATTTATTATATTATACCCAAAGCTTTGCTACACACATAAGTATCTCCGTATATAGAGTTGTGAAAGCTTTATTTCTATAAATTTCTATCTATATTGTATCCAAAAGCTTCAGCTAATAAGAAAATATGCCTTGTACACACTTTTTTTTGTTATACACACATAGAAACGTATCTACATATATAAAGCTGTAAAAGCTTTATTGGTATAATTTATTATATTATACCCAAACCTTTGCTACACACATAAGTATCTCTGTATATAGAGTTGTGAAAGCTTTATTTCTATATTTTTCTATCTATACTGTATCCAAAAGCTTCAGCTAATAAGCAGTAGGTCAATGATGCCAATCAAGCCTACTTGACACTTCCAATCACATAAAGGAGAGGGATTATATGGGGTTGACTCTATGATATGTAAGCATTAAATGGAACATATATTCGACACTGGAAATACAACATCGTAGCCTTTACCCGAAATTTGTAGGTCAGCTATTTAAATAATTTTCTTCGATACACTATTATGGCCATTTCTTCTCTAGAATTAGAAATACAATATTCTTTTCTACAACAGTAATCCAACATCATTCAGGCCAACTTCTACTTTGGCTACTTTAACTAATATAAAATCACCCCTAACATGTGCATTTAGGTCATCGGTAAACATGTCCAAAACCACCTAAAACCAATTTATCAAATCCTATCCTGAACTGGCACCAGCTCCAACTTTCTAGGAATACACTCAATTTTGTATCTTACTTGTGCATTGCCACTCATCCATGTACAGTCCCTATGAAGCACAGATACTCCAAAACTGCTTATGTATCATAGTGTCCATGTCGGTTATGTATCAGAACAATACCGATACTACAAAACACACAAGGACATACTGAAATCAGTATTGTGCCCAAGACGCCATGTTTATGGTGTTGTATCACATTTGTACCGAATACAACAAATTATTGGCATTTTCTTTTGAGCTACTCTCACTTTTGGCATGTCTCTCCATTATCCAACTATTTGATAAATCAGCATGGTTGGTCTTGTAACAGTCTCGACGTCTCGTAGAACTTTTCTTTTCAAATTAAAGAGCCTTTTACATTAGTTACGTTTTAGACTCTCATCTTGTTAGCAAATTTCTTCAATTGTCCATACATTACCTATTCTGGACGGAAATTTGAGTGGCACCCCACTTTTTTACGCTTATTTAAGGTGCACCCCACAAGTTTACATGAATGTATGATACCCCCCCACTTCTGATGGAGGATGAAAGTGTTGGGATGGATCGATCTAATCAGGAAAATTGCATGTGTATATGGAAGCTACTAAGCTTGTCATTTGGGTCTATGTCCCTCTTTGCTTTACCAAAAGAAAGTTGGTCATTTTTGAATCAGTGATTATTGTCATTACTAAGGAACTGAGAAGGTTGATATCATGCATTTGGAATGTCTCAGTCCCACCAGAATTTTCATCAGACTTGGGTAAGTTTACTTGTTATTGCCTATAAATTATTTTTCTGACACTATACGTCTTGATATCTAACATGGAATTGTTTCATAGATTTACTCTTCCAGTTTCCAATATTATTTTTTTAAAAAAACCTATTATCATTTTGGTGATAATCATAATTTATTTAGTCAATAGTCAATAAATGGAATCTTCATATCATTGGTTCTCACACTTTGTCATGATACAGCCTGGATCACTTTTAGTGATCAAGGCCATGGCAAAAGAGGTTGCATCTGGAATTAGTTGATTCAATTTTTCATATTGCAGCCATAATCTATGCCACAGGTTTCTTGGTCGAACCAGAGTTTTTTTCTTGATCTTAGTACACCATTGGCATCTCATGTTTTCTATATGACTGCCTTCGGTAACCATGGTAAGTCTTGATTTTAAACATGTGCGGTATCATGTGCAAATTCAAATTATTGAAGTTTTGAACATTTTTTGAAATTCAAATTACTTTATTAACATAATATGTAGGGACTATGAAGACTCAGATCAGTATACACGACACCAGACTCAGGTGGAGAGTGTGGAGTGACTTCTGAGGCTTACTTCCCAATGCCAACTGTCAAAAAGGATAAACCATGGTATGCAATTGAACATGCAACTGTCCACTTTACAGTGATTTCTACTGAGCATAAGTAGACCAGGACGAGCAGGTAAACTAGTTAGTTTTGTATCATTGAAGAAATTATTTTATATATCCATTGAATTTTTAGCTGTCATGTTTCTTACCTGAATTAAATGGTGATTTGTAATAATTCATATCACTATAATGGGTCAAGGACTTTATGAATATTTTTTTTGGTATTTCCTAATATAGTCTTGTATGCCCATATTGTGATCGATAAGTATGTAACACGCACATGCCAAACATTTTTTTGTGTTGCATGGAAGTGAATATGGTATGGCATACATTCAAACATCACGTGACACAAACATGGAACTAATCTTTTGAGTTTCGGTGCTTCATATTATTTTGGTGGCTTCGTACTTCTTGGGTCTTAAATTATCTGGTTTCTAAATGTTAAGATATTTTTCTCATATATTTGTGTACTAACTTTACTAATTGAATTGCACACCTTACACATTGAATTGTACATTTACTTAATTTAGTAATTATCCACTAATATTTGTTCTTTTTTTTGCATCAGTGGAGTTATGCTTAACAATGAACCTGTGGATTCTCGCTCTCATCTTCTCCGCCGCATATGGAATTGCTTCATCTTCATCGTTATCATCACGTTCTTGGTTTTGTTGAAGATTTTGTCTGTGTATTTTTGTTTAGATTGATGGTCTATTGTTGTCAAATACTTTTGATATGGGATATATGTTGGTTGACTACTAAAACACTAATGTTATTATCTAATATAATTAACTTTCTTTTGGTGGGAATTACTTTCTTTGCTCTTTTCTAAATTTGATGTTAGTTTAAATTATGATATTTGTCCATGCTGCAAATGATACCTACATTTTTGTAAGAATTTTTTTTATCAATATTCATCACAGGTCATTTACAGTTGCCATAAATGATCATTTAAATTTGGTGGAAATTACTTTTACAACACTATCAAGTGTCATTTACGGCACACCATATATGCCTTTAATGCTAGTGAAACTTTTGTGGAAAATTATTTACGGCATTCATTATGTAGCATTAACAGTGCATGGTAGGTGATCATTTACGGCTTTCGAATGCGCGTTGTAAAAAGATGGTCATTTACGGCTTTCCAATGCGCGTTGTAACAAGCTGGTCATTTACGGCATACGAAACACGTTGTAAAAAGATGGTCATTTACGGCATTCGAACGCGTGTTGTAAAAAGATGGTCATTTACAGCATTCGAACACGCGTTGTAAAAAGATGGTCATTTACGGCATGCGAACGCGCGTTGTAAAAGAGGATTATTTACAGCGTTAATATGCGGTCATTTACAGCGTGCCTTTGCGCGCTGTAAATAATATGGTCATTTACGGCATGGCCTTTTACCGCACATCAATGTACGCCGTAAAAGATCATTTACGATAAGTTTCGTGCGCCGTAAATAATCATTTTTCCTGTAGTGACCCTTGGAAGTCATAGGTTCTACTTTGTGAAGTTCGGTTTGGCGGAGGACGTGACCAGGATTATACAAGGAGGGCCCTGGTCCTTTGACGGGAGGCTTATTATTATGAAGGAATGGGCACCTGAGCTGCGCTGTGAGAAGGAGGATCTGAACGCGATACCAGTTTGGATTCGCTTTCCTGAGTTTCCAGTGAAATACTGAAGTACCCTTGCTCATGAGATTGGCCAGTCTGGTTGGAAAACCGATCAAGGTGGATGAGGCTACGGCCTTTCGCACTAGACTGATGTACGCAAGGATATTTGTGGAGATAAAGGCGGGGATGGAGCTTCCGAGAATCCTCAAGTACCAAGTGGCATCCGGAGAGGTCCTAACACAGGCAGTTGAATATGATTGGGTTCCCCAATGTGTTTTCTTTGTGAGTGTTTTAGTCACTTACCCAGTGCATGCACGACTGGAGGGAAGGAGACAACTAGGACCCCGGAGACACGGATGGAGGTGGTGGACCCGGAGATGGAGACCAGTCCGTACAATGCAACAGCGACTGAAGACAGGCCAGCGGAGGAGGATACACTGATGGAGGTAGCTAGTAGACCAGAGTCGGACCCCGAGCCGATACAGGAGAGTTTGCAGGTTGCGATGGTGTTCACGCCCCAGAGGAGCATGGTGACCATGGGTATGCTGACCCTTGTTAGTAGACAGAATGGGAGTTTTGCCCCTGAAGTGGAATGAGTGTATAGCAGGAAGAGGCACGCCTCGTCACTATGGGAGGATGAACACTCTGGGGGGGATGATCAGACCGAGGCTAAACCGAATTGGGCCTTGATACTATCCAGGATACATGTGTACCTCACTCCGCCTTCCGAGATGGTGGAGGATCTAGATGGGACGGACGAGACACTTCCCTCGGGTGTCCGTCCAGCAGATGTTCAGGGGGACCCCCACGTTAATTAATTAATGTCGTTTCTCTCCTGGAACATTCGTAGAGGGTGCTCTCTTGGGAGATGGAAGGAGATCATGTGGAGTCTTGAAGCGAGAGAAGTGCGATATCTCGATCCTGTTAGAGACGAAGATTAGGGGGCGATGATTTTAACTCGCAGGACCCCTACAAATTGGGGGCATATCCACAACCTGGACCTTTGTGATATGGCTATGATCTGGGTCATATGGAACTGTGATAGTTGGAAGGGAGAATAGGCTCTGAAGACTGAGCAGCTTATTGCCTTCACCTTTGTGAATAAAGGAGGATTCCACTTCATTCTTGGAGCGATCTATGGGCACAATGACAGGAGGCTCCGAGAGGCACTGTGGGAAGACATTGCACGAGTAGGACGCATGACGGAGCATCTGCACCTACCTCTGCTTTTTATGGAGGATTTTAACGTGATATTGCATAGGCGGGAGAAGGTGGGGGGAGGGGGGGCGCCCGGTATCTGATCAGATCCGGCCATTCTCTCTGGAGAATATTTTCATGCTCCCCTTGGGACGCCATACACGCTCTGCGTACCCTTGAATTTGTCCATAGAATGGTTTGCTGCCCAGTACATACATCACGAGCGTGTTCTGCCATAATTTCGTCACCTCAGCAATCTCATCGGCCGGAAAGTAGGCCCGGAGACTACCTCCCACCAACCAGACTGGCCAATCTCATCCGAGTTAGAATGACGGAGAATGGCCATTCTCCTTATTAAATTGACGGAGAATGGAGAATAGCCATTCTCCGTCATTCTAACTCGGAGAATGGCTATTCTTTGTCAATTTAACAGGAGAATGACTATTCTTCTTGTTAAATTGACGGAGAATGGTCATTCTCCGTCATTCTAACACGGAGAATGACTATTCTTTGTCAATTTAACATGGAGAATGGCCATTCTCCGTGGTTTTAGCATGGAGAATGGCCATTCTCCGTGATATTACCACGGAGAATGATCAATATTCTCCTGCATTTTATGTCCAGTTAAAACTTTGAAGGGCCATAACTTTTGACTGTGAGGTCGAAACGAGGTCCAGTTTGTCGCAAAAGGAGCGTATTTTCGAGAAGTCGAAGGTTAACTGCCTCTCCGTTAGTCGGCTTTCCGAAATTTTAGAATCGCAAAAAAATGATGTTTGAACCTCCGTTTTAACAGTTTTACCGTTTGTCCGTCTTTCCAAAAAATTTCGACGAATTTTTAAAGTAAGGTTTGAAGATTTTGGAGGAGAAAACCTAGATTCGGAACTGAGCGGCGTATGGAAGAAGTGGAAGTATCGAATTTTTTTTTTTTGAAGAGTAGGATTTGGGGATGTTTTCAATAAATTAGAAGGGCAAAAAGGTCATTCAAAATTTCCTTTATATATTTTTCGTTAATTCTGGGCACGCGATGAAATGTTATTTTGCGGTAGATTTTTCATAAATTTTTTACAATTTTTGAACATTTCATAAATAATTGCAATTCTAAGCTAATATAAGACCTAGAGTCTAAATTACTAAGGTTGCGTTTGGTTCACTGTAATGTAATCGTAATCGTAATGGAATTGGATTTGTAATGTAATTGAGTTTGTAATGTAATAGAATTACAATTACATTACTATGTTTGGTTGAAACATGTAATCAAACCATGTAATGTAATGTTAATTGCATTCATGTGTTTGGTTTACCATGTAATGTAATTGAATTTTTAATTTAATATTTTTTTTAAAATACAACATAAAATTTAAAAAGTTGATCAAAACAAAATTTCAAAAATTTAAAAAGAAAAAAGAAAAATAATAAAAAAAATAATAAAAAAGGGGGGAAATGGTTTGTTTTCTGCTAAAAAAAGACCAAAAACGAAAAAAAAAAGACAAAAAATACCAAAAATGACAAACGAACAAAACAGAAGGAAAAAAAATGACCAAAAACAAACAAAAACAACAAAAAATGACCAAAAACGAACAAAAAGATCAAATTATAGCATACCAACCTTCCGCTTAAGTTGTAATGTAATTGCGATTACATAGGTTTTATGATGTAATTGAGTTTAGAAGAAACTGATGTAATGTAATCAAACTTGTAATCGCGATTACATTACATCTAATTTTTTTTGTCCAACCAAACACCCGAGTTAGATTGACAACGTAATGCCAATTACATTACGTTGTCCAATCCTGCAAACCAAACGGGCCCTAATTACTTCATGAAAGTGCATGCATAGTACCGACCTATGGAAAAATGGCATTTACACGACACATCCACCACCGGTCTATGACCATATGTTATTTGGATATAGGTAGGTCAAATATGAGCCTCGTACAACTAACTGCCCCCAGGCTCCTAATAATTTGCCCATGTGAGTTGGTCATTGTTTGTGCACATGCTAGGTCTCGAAGAGACGGTGCCTTCAAGCCAAACCTGACTATATTACATTCTATTTATTTTCTTTTCTTTTCTTTTCTTTTTTTTTTTCTTTCTTCTTTTTAACCAAAACATTCTATTTATAGTTTTCGTAAAAGATTATATACTTCTGCAAGACAACCTGTACTGTCATATTTTTATTGGCCGTATTTTATTGAAAAGGAGCAAGGGGAGATACAAAGTAGGCGGGTAGTAAAATAGCGAAGACCACTGCCCAGAAGGAAAAGAAAAAAACAAAAGAAACGGGCCACAAAATGGGAAAGTCCCCTGCCCATCAAGAAAGTAATAGCTAAGAAACTAAGCTAAAGAAGCAAAAAGTATACGTCGGCTCAGTCCTAGAGAACGCGACTGAGGTCATTGTCATAAGTGCCAAACTCTCACTTCTGTGGCTCCAGATTTTAAGGAACTGGTGCGCAACCTCTCGAATCAACAAAGGGGTTGCCCATGGAGTTCCTTCGTATCTCGATTTGTTACGGTTCTTCCATATGACCCAGATCACGGCCGAGGCGTTGTCGATCCGGAATGAGGGGGAGGGGCTGCTGCCCCAGCAGGAAAGACGCTAGAGAAGAGGGCCTCCTTCATCAGGGATCTTGCACACCCGGTGGAAGTGATGCCATACTTCGGAAGCGATAGAGCCCGTAGAGAAAACATGATCCGCCGACTCGACATCAGGCTCGAGGCAGCAATGACATCTGGATGCAATGCTGAACCCCAATGTCCGGAGAACGTCGTCGGTCGGGATATTGAACCGCATTAGGCGCCATTGAAGGAGGGACTATTTAATCGGGATCCAGTATATAGCCACTTGGGGAAGACAAACTGGGGACCCTGAAGAGGGGAACGTCGTCCACCAAGCCGAGGAGGAAGTGAAACAGCCAGACGGGAAATGTGACCAGCTCAAGGAGTCCTGACGATCGGAAATGAAGATCCCTGCCTCGCGGATCTTGGCCATCGCCTCCCCGCCAAGCATCCACTCTATGAGCGCCGTGTCCCAATCCTGGGTGTCTTCATTCCATATATATATATATATATATATATATATATATATATATATATATATATATATATAATTTTATTTTATTTTATTTTTATATATATATATATATATATATATATATATAGATGTAATAAGTTTGGTAATATATATATATAAAAAATAAAATAAAATAAAATAATATATATATATATATATATATATATATATATATATATATATATATATATATATATATATTACCAAACTTATTACATATATATATATATATATATATATATATATATATATATATATATATATATATATATATATGTAATAAGGTTTGGTAATATATATATATATATATATATATATATATATATATATATAATAAGTTTGGTAATATATATATATATATATATATATATATATATATATATATATATATATATATATATATTATATATATATATATATATATATATATTACCAAACTTATATATATATATATATATATATATATATATATATATATATATATATATATATATATATATATATATATATATAAAATAAGTTTGGTAATATATATATATATTACCAAACTTATTATATATATATATATATATATATATATATATATATATATATATATATATATATACGAAGAAAGGCGGCTAGGGTTTGCTCCGCTCGGGATTCCTCCTGCCGGAGAACGCGTAGGGGAGTGCTCCCAATCGGGAACCAAATCGACGGCGCCCAACGAGGAAGGGAAGGACAAGGATGAGGAGGAGGACGTGCGAGAAGTGGAGTCGGCGGGAGGATGGACAACGGTAGAGAGACGGCGGAGGCCAAAGGTATCGCCGCCGCGAGACAAAGAAGTTCGCAATCAGGGGTGGGGCAATCGTCGACCGATGAGGACTACCGGCCAAGCACGCCCGACGATGGTTTCCAGAAGAGAGGCCCCTATCTCAGGGGGACGACGGGAGGCAGGCAAGGCGAATACCGACAGAGGGAAGGGGAAGGAAGTCGACCAGGCTATGAGGCAAACACACAGGGGGCCACCACAACGGGATAGGAGTGCCACAACAACTGGAGCATGGACGAAACCAGTTTTCTGGACGAAAATTTGCAGACCGGCGTCGGTTCACGAGGAAGTGGATCTGCAATACGTAGAGCCGAGCGTCATTAACGGAGTTAGGGTGGTAGAAATCACTGCAGACGATATACAGAAAACGACAGACTATTGGAGAAATACCTTGGTGCTATATGTGATGGGTAATAGGCCGTTTTATGGTCGAATTCGGGCATGCGAATAGAGTCTGGAAACCTAAGGGAGAGATGGAGATCTTCTCACGAGAGAATGGGTTCTATTTTATCAAATTCTCTCTACTTGAAGACTTGGAACGCATTCTTGAAGGTGGCCCGTGGACTTTCGATGGCAGATTGGTGGTCCTGAAAAGGTGGTACCCAGAGCTGAATTTTGAGAAGGACAGATTAACGAAGGTTCCAATATGGATCAGACTACCATGGCTTTCGCCGCAGCTTTGGAGTGTGCCTTCGATTATGAAACTGGCAAGCATGGTTGGGGTCCCCATACGTACTGATATCCCGATTGCAAGAAGGCAGCGTTTATCATATGCCAGAATATTCGTTGAAATCTCGGCGTCAGACGTACTCCCTAGAAAAATTGATCTTGTTCTTCCTAACGGAGACTGGCTCTCCCAGGATGTGGAGTACGAGTGGGTTCCCCCGTCGTACTTACTGTGCAAGTGCTTCGGACATACCAAGGTGCAATGCAGGGACCCCCAAGTGGAGGAGGATAAGGGTGAAGCCCAACATGATCAGCAAGCAACCTTAAATCACCAAGAGCAGCAAGCAACCATGAACCAACAGCATGGTCATCAGCAGCCGCCCCCTAACCCGTTGGTTTCTAATCAGGAAGTAGTGGAGGACCCAATGGCCATGGAGCTGAACACCATGGAGGGAGATGTGGACGATGGAGGCGAGGAGGGACAAAGGACATATGTACTCGGCAAGAGACAAGGGATAGACCTTCCTGGCCACACGATTGAGAGCAGCACGCTCGCTATGGTGTTGGTAGGGGAAAAAAGCACAATGGTACCGACGAGAACTACACGACCGGACTCGGATGGTGGAGTAACAACTAGAGCCGCTAAGCAAGTGTCCATCCACGGAGGGGCTACCATTAGAAACGAGTTGATGCATAGCCGGAATGACAGGGGAGAAGAAGAACAAGAGTTGACAAGGGTGAATCCGAGATGGACGTTGTTAGTACGAGAAGCCTCTCTCAATCAAGCTACAGTGACAGGAGAAGCTGCTGAGCAAAGCAACAGCGATGAGGTGAATGCTTCTCCAAGCCGTCTGATGGAGCGCATGAAGGCACACAAGGACACCCCCTACTCAGAATTAATGTCTCTCATCACTTGGAACGTTCAATGGGCAAACTCGATTGGTAGGTGGAGGGAGGTTCAGAATTTGATAAGCAACCACCGGTGTTCGATAGTAGCCATACTGGAGAGTAAAATTAAAGCTATAGAGAAGATAAACAGGAGGACCCCGCCTTATTGGTCGTCCCTCCACAACAGGGAGTCATGTGATTCGACTCGTATCTGGATCATGTGGGATTCGCGAACATGGTTTAGCCAGTTACGTCTCGTTACCGATCAATTAATTCTTATGGATTTCACTAACAAAGGAGGATTCCACATACAATTCGGAGCTGTGTATGGTCACAATGACCGCAGACAGCGCTTCCAATTGTGGAAGGATATTATTCAGATAGCCAGCCAGAACGGTGAACAAGTCCCATTGCTGCTTAGTGGGGACTTCAATGCTATAACGGCTGAAGAGGAGAAAAGAGGAGGCCGACCGGTCCCGGACTATATATTAGCGGATTTCCGTGATTGCCTTCTTACTTCTGGCCTCTCCTGTTTGGAAAGTTCTGGCCAGGGATGGACATGGAGTAATAGTTCATCCCAAAACCGAGTCGTCTGCCTCCTGGACAGAGCCTTATGCAACAACAAATGGATGGAGTTGTCCCCAGCTAGCAAGGCGGAGGCGTTGCCTTGTGGCACCAGCGATCACTCTCCAATTTTGATCCGCTTGGTTCCCGTAGCGACTCCTCGTCGACGGCCATTTAGATTCAACAATGCATGGCCGCTCATTGGGGGCTACCAGGAGGCGATTATGAGCGCCCTCTCATCCGATATTGAAGGAAACCCCCAGTTCAGACTAGCTCAGCGGCTGAAGTGTGTTAAAAAAGCTCTGAAGCATTGGAACCGCTCGCGCCCGCGGAAAGACTTACACGCCAAGGCCAGCGCACTCCAGGACCAGCAGAAAAGGATTCAGAGGGACCATAATAACACAGGCCTGATAGAAGAGGAGCTTCTGCTGTAAGAGGAAGTTTGTCAACTCCGGTTCCGTGAGGAAGTACAGCTGCAACAAAGGGCTAAATGCAATTGGCTTAAAGACGGGGACCGTGGATCAAAGTTCTTCCATGCCATGGTTCGATCTCGCAGCCACCGCAACAACTTTGGACCGATCATGAATGCAAATGGAAGGGTAATCACTGATGATAGTGAGCTACAGGAAGAAGCCATCACTTATTACAATACGCTCTACAACCAATCTGGTTACCAGACTGTATTCCAGAATATTGTCTGCAAAAGGATAGTGACCGAAGAAGGTAATATTCAGCTCAAAAAGAAGTCACTATGGAAGAGGTGGAACATATAGTGAAGGATGCAGATCCCAATAAAGCGCCCGGGCCTGACGGGTTCAACTCAGTCTTCTTCATCTCATTGGGAACAGCTGAAAGATCTTGTGTTTCAGGTCGTCCAGGACTTCTTCAAATCGGGCAAATTATCGAGAGAGTTAAATCATACATTCCTCACCCTTATTCCGAAAAAGGAGGGGGCTTCATCGCTGAGTGATTTTCGTCCAATAGCCTGTTGCAATTTCGTTTATAAAATTATCACTCACATTATGTGTATCAGGATGCAGGATATTATGAGGGGGCTGATATCTTCCAATCAATCGACATTCATCAAAGGCAGATCAATTGCTGAAAATTGCCTTCTGGCTCATGAACTAGTACGGGACTTCAACAAAACTGGAGGGCGGAAAGGGTGCGTAAAGCTGGATCTCCGAAAAGCATACGACATGGTCAACCGCGACTTTGTCTGCGAGCTCCTGCGGAGTATGGGGTTTGAGGACTGGTGGGTGGAGCGCATCCGTGAGTGCATCACCACCCCCACGTTCTCTATTCTTATCCAAGAACAGTCGTATGGGTACTTTGGAAGTAATAGGGGTCTGAGGCAGGGGGACCCACTCTCCCCCTATTTATTCACCATTGTGATGGAGTACTACACTTGTATGATGGATATAGCAGTGCACAGGAAGCAGCTTATACCTTTGTTCTGCCAGGTCGATCCTATTGTTTCTCACCTTATATATGCAGATGACTTATTAGTATTTCTTGAGCCATCAAGAGGGAGTATTGATGCTCTCAACAAGATTTTGGAGGAGTTCGGTCTGCTATCGGGTCTCCAACTCAATCGGGACAAGAGCCAGGTCTACTTTAATAAAGATTGCCAGGGGACAGATGCTTGGTCGAATTTGCTTAGCATTGAGCAGGGTCAGCTTCCGGTCAGGTATCTCGGTCTCCCTCTCTCGGTCAACTACGCTAGGGACACAGACTGTGAAGGATTGGTACAGTATGTACAAACAAGACTCGAAGGGTGGCAAGCCCAATTATTATCCTTCGGAGGACGGATTGAACTTGTGCGTTCTGTTATTTTTGCTATTGTTGCTTATTGGTTGCAGGCAATCCACATTCCAGACAAGACGGTCCAGAAAATAGAATGCCTCTGCGCCAACTTCGTGTGGCGGGGATGATACCACTCGATCGCATGGGAAAAATTGTGTCGACCTAAGGAGGAGGAGGGCATAGGCCTCCGCTCCTTGAGAGTTCTCCGAGAGGTAGCTTTGCAGAAGCTGGTATGGAAGTTCCTCGAGGGGGAGTCACTACGGGCGCTTTGGACGCAAAGTAGATATATTCGGTCAGGCAACTTCTGGACCATCAATATAGACAACAACTCATCGGTGACGTTCAAAAACATGTTGCGCATGCGGCAGTCAATGAAGACTAAAATCACTAGGGTCATTCATAATGGGCGATCGACCAACCTATGGTTCGATCCTTGGTTACACCATCAAAGCCTTGTCGACAGGTTCGGCTGGCCCTTGTTCGAATTATATGGGAGGTCTGAAGCAGTGGCTGAGTTGATCCAAGAGGGCGAGTGGCAGCTTCATGCCCGGCCATTTGGCCACTGGTTAGAAGAAGACATAGCTAATGTTCCTATAGTACGTGATGATGGTCCAGATTATTGGACCTGGGATGGTTCCCCGGACGGGAAATTCTCGGCTAAGTAGGCTTATGAGAGCACGCGACCACGCGGTCAGGTGTTGGAGTGGACTAACATCGTCTGGACCAAGGGCGCGGCGGTGAAGTGGCAATTATGTGCATATAAGGCGGCTCGGGACCGGCTATTGACCAAGGAGAGGTTGCACAAGTTTGGTATCCCTATCAATGGACACGAATGTGTTCTCTATGGTGGAGGACAAGAGACCAGAGATCATCTCTTTTTTAGCTGTAGTTGGTCAGGGGTTATCTGGCAAAATTGTCAGATCCGCGCTGGCTTGCCAGCATCCCATGTAAATGGGTTTCAAGACATTCTTATGGAGGTTGCGACGCTGAAGACTCGTGGGATTAGTATATACAATAAAGCAAGAATAAGACTTCTCTCGGCTGTCTGGCATGTCTGGAGGGAACGCAACAGAAGAATCTTTGAGGACGTGCAGTCATCTATGCACTCTGTACTGAACAATATAGAAAGAGAGACTCAGCTTTTGTAATTGCTGTCGAGGTCCTTCCTCGAGTAGTTGATTGTAAGTTTATTATTACCAATAAAGTACCCATTCTTCAAAATATATATATATATATATATATATATATATATATATATATATATATATATATATATATATATATATATATATGAAGAAAGGGTACTTCATTGAATAAGAAAAAGGATTACAATTACAACTTTTATATTTCCGATCAGTTACTTTGATCACCTTTCCATGTTACTAACATCCCATTCTAAGTTGTTAATAATACCATTAACAGACATAGAGACACCTTCGAATACTCTCATATTCCTCTCCCGCCAAATATGCCATACTGTCTATAGCAATCTGATCCTTATTTTGTTGAACACTTCACTCCCAAGTCTCCTTACTTGCTTAGCCTCTTCTATAGCTTTATGTTGCCCCAGGTCATTGCTGTCTTGCAGCCCGGATCTTTGCAAGCACGTCTTCCAAATTAATCTGGAGGTCGGACAATTGAAGTAGAGGTGATCTCTTATTTCTTGGTCTCCTCCACATAGAACACATGCCTCATTGGTGATTGATATGTTCAGGCGGGTGAGTCGTTCTCGCGTCAGTAGCCAGTCACGATATATATCAGTTGTTGCCAATGGCGCGTTAGTGTAACGGTAAGATCGTTGGCACCGAGGTGTGAGGTCGCGAGATCGATCTCCCACGGGAGCGGCTGGGTAGCAGTGACCACGGCTCCCGGGCCAAGTGCTGGCTGGGTGACTCTAGCCCGAGGGCTTTAGTCCACGGAGATTTGGTTTGTAATATATATATATATATATATATATATATATATATATATATATATATATATATATATATATATATATATATATATATATATATATATATTTTTTGTAATATATATATATATATATATATATATATATATATATATATATATATATATATATATATATATTCTTTATATATATATATATATATATATATATATATATAAATATATATATATATATATATATATATATATATATATATAAATATATATATATATATATATATATATATATATATATATATATATATATATATATATATATATATATATATATATAAAGAAAATATATATATATATATATATATATATATATATATATATACATATATATATATAAAGAAAATATATATATATATATATATATATATATATATATATATATTATATATATATATATATATATATATATATATATATATATATATATATATATATATATTTTCTTTATATATATATATATATATATATATATATATATATATATATATATATATATATATATATATATATAGAAGCAATGGGTACTTGTGGCGAACTCGCCTCCACTGAGGCTCGAACTCCCGACCACTTGGGCCGCATGCATCTCTCTTAACCACTAGGCTAGAGGTCATTTGCATATATATATATATATATATATATATATATATATATATATATATATATATATATATATATATATATATATATATATATATATATATATATATATATATACAGTTGTTTGTACTTTTTTTTGAGGGTGTCCATTTCTTACTGGTGCTTGGAGGCATGCCTCCAAGGGAGCTCAAACCCGTGCCACTGCGCTGGGGTGCTCCACCATTCCCAACGGACGGACATTGAAAGGTGAACAGTCAAAATTATATATATATATATATATATATATATATATATATATATATATATATATATTATACAAAACACAAAGGTTTTGAATCCTAGGGCTGACTGTGCCAAGATAAAGAGTGGTTGGAATTTAATCTTGGTGAATCAACGGTTGTGGAGTTTTATGGGGAATCCAAAGAGTGGGATTTGCACTCATAATGGTTGTGGATGAGCATTATTGAGAGTGGAGTTTTATGGGGAATGAGCATTATTGAGAGTGGGATTTTATGGGGAATCCAAAGAGTGGGGTTTGCACTCATTATGGTTGTGGATGAGCATTATTGAGAGTGGAGTTTTATGGAAAATCCAAAGAAAATTCACATCCAGCAGTGGTTGGAATTTAATATTTTGATGGGGGCCTCATAATTATTATTGTTCGTTTAAAATTGGGGGTCCAAGATTTTGAGGGGGAATACCTTAAATGAACCATGCCCTATGGGCACGGGTTATATATATATATATATATATATATATATATATATATATATATATATATATATATATATATATATATATATATATATATATATATATATATATCAGCTGTTTGTTCATAGGAATGACAAATTAGCTATCTGACATTGAAAGGTGAACAGTCAAAACAGATTAACTGTTTCTGTTATTCAGTTCTATTTTCTGTGCCTCCTAATAGTTTGGTGGCTTCCACTAGGGGTGAGCAAATACCGACCGATACCGAAAAATCGATCGAATACCAATTAAAATTATTTCAAAAAAATCGAACCGAAATTATGTACCGATACTGAATTGCCGAACCGACTAAAATATGGTATAATGATAATGGTAGCGGTTTCAGTGTAATACCATACCAAAAATACCGAACCAATCCAATCGTATATGTGTGTGTGTGTATGTGTGTGTGTGTGTGTGTATTTTAGAATGTTGTTCGTGATAAATTTTATATTATTAAGTATTTATGAATTTTAGTGGATTTGAAGTTATGTTAAGAACGCTAAGAATTGAGTTTTTTGTCTTTTGAGCTTATGTTTTTGTGTTCTCATAAAATTTTGAAGTGAATTTTGGTTACTTAAACTTATACTAAAGATTAAACTTAGTGACCGTGTATGATCTTTTAAGCTCATTTTTAGGTGTTTGCGACTTGTTACATATTTTTCTAATATATTTGACTAATTGTTTGATTGGTAGAGGCTTGGTTTTGAATTTTAATACTTCCAAAAATTAAAAAAATATATATTATAGTTTAAGTGGTTCTATAATATTAAGTGTGTTGGTTGATCAAATATTAATTGGTAAAATATCGATACCGAACAAAAACCGACCAAATATCGATTTAACCGAAACCGAAAAAAACCGATTCTAAATGATACGATATTGATATTGATTTTTTAAATAACGATTTTAAAAAATACCAAAAAATTCGATCAAATACCGAACGATTATACCGATGCTTGTTGGGAAAGAAACGCGGAAACCTTTTCCCAAACCGGAGAGTACCTGCGAGAGGACCGAGCAATACAACGCACGAACACAAAAACAAACACACAAAACAATCCACGCAGACACAGAGAATTTTTGACGTAGAAAACCCTTGCGGGAAAAAATCACGGGACGATCGGAGTCCAACCCTGAGAAGCCTCCACTAATGGAATAGAAGAATTACACCCTCTACAAACTCCTCCCGATCCAAATCGGATCCCCACAACACTCAGAGATAAGAACAATGATTACAAGGCTACGAAGAGCGAGAACGACGAGTAGAAATTACCCGAACACGATCTCCTTCGAATAGCGACCTTCAATCCTCCGTCTTCTTCTCCGAAGTTGTAATGACACTCTTGCCTCCTTCATCTCTCAAAGTTGTGTTGCCTTGCGATATGTTGCACAATGAATTAGGAAGAAATCCCAATATAACTCCCTAATCCCGCAGCAAACCTGGACCGTTAGATTAGATCCAATGATGAAAACTCATCCTGAAATCCGCTTCAGCCCCCGACGACACAGAGTTCGGTTAGAACTCTGTGTCGAGCATCCAGAACCTCACGCCACAATGCTGGAGTGGCCAGACCGAGTTCGGCCCGAACTCGCCATGGGACCGAGTTCGGCCCGAACTCGGATCCCCTGTTCCAGAACCTCCCATGGAGCAGCAGCAGCAGCAACTCCGACTTCCCGAGCTTCTCCGACATCGGACGGCGCTCGTCGCACTCCGGGGTCTTCTCCATATAGGTTGGGAACCCCACCCACTCCAACAAATCTCCCCCTTCACAACTATGGGGAGGATGTCGTCATCCCGACGATCTGCCTGCAGTACTCAAACTTCCCCCTTGGTAGAATCTTCGTGAACATATCAGCTCCGTTGTCATCGGTATGAACCTTCTCAAGCTCCGCGTCCTTCTTCTCAACCACATCCCGTATCCAATGATACCGAGTCTCGATGTGCTTGGACCGGCTATGAAACGTCTGATTCTTCACAAGGTGGATAGCACTCTGACTGTCGCAAAGCAAAGTATACTGCTCTTGCTTCAGTCACATTTCCTGCAACAGCTTCTTCATCCACAACAGCTCCTTGTAAGCCTCCGTCGCCGCAATGTACTCTGCCTCTGTCGTCGACAAGGCAACACACTTCTGCAACCGCGACTGCCACGACACCGCTCCTCCCGCAAACATCATCACGTAGCCCAAAGTCGATCGCCTCGTGTCTACATCTCCAGCCATATCAGCATCGGTATACCCAACCAGCTTCGGCTCGTCACCACCAAAGGAAAGTCTCCAACCAGCAGTGCCCTGAAGATAACGTAGAATCCACTTGACCGCACTACAATATACCCTTCCAGGATTTGAAAGATACTTGCTAACCGTACCAACTGCATGAGCGATATCTGGCCTCGTACACACCATAGCATACATAAGGCTTCCCACAGCTGAGGCATATGGAACCCGCTCCATATCTTCCTTTTCATCATCGGTAGATGGACACTGTTCCTCAGATAGCTTAAAGTGAGCTGCGAGGGGGGAACTCACTTTCTTCGATCCGTCCATCCCGAAACGCTGAAGTACCCGGTGAATGTACTTCTTTTGGGACAAGTGTATCAGCTTGGACTCTCTCTCTCGGCTGATCTCCATCCCAAGAATAGTCTTCGCTGCGCCCAAATCCTTCATAGAGAAGGCCGCGCCCAGCTGGCGCTTCAACTCCGCTATCCTAGTGGCATTGCGACCCACTAATAGCATGTCATCTACATAGAGCAACAAAATGATGAAATCATCCTCGGCAAAATACCTCACAAATGCACAATGGTTCGACGTCGTCCGTGCATAACCATGCTCCCCCATAAACGACTCGAACATCCTGTACCACTGCCTCGGAGCCTGCTTCAGACCATACAAGCTCTTCCTCAACCGGCAGGCCAAATGTGACTTGCCCTTCTCACAGAATCGCTCCGGCTGCTCCATGTACAACTCCTCCTCAAGATCACCGTGGAGGAACACCGTCTTCACGTCCATCTGCTCGACCTCCAAGTCGAGACTGGCTGCTAATGCTAGCACCACCCGAATAGACGAATGCTTGACGACAGGCGAAAAGATCTCATCATAATCCACGCCTTTCCGCTGACCGTAGCCTTTGACTACCAACCTCGCTTTGTATCGAGGGCGAGTAGCATCATCCGTCTGCTTCACTCTGAACACCCATCGATTCTTCAAAGCCTTCTTGTCCTTTGGCAACCGCACCAGATCATAAGTGGAATTGGTGTGCAAGAAACTCATCTCCTCCTGCATTTTAAATAACGATTTTAAAAAATACCAAAAAATTCGATCAAATACCGTACGATTATACCGATGCTTGTTGGGAAAGAAACGCGAAAACCTTTCCCCAAACCGGAGAGTACCTGCGAGAGGACCGAGCAATACAACGCACGAACCCAAAAACAAACACACAAAACAATCCACGCAGACACAGAGAATTTTTGACGTGGAAAACCCTTGCGGAAAAAAACTACGGGACGATCGGAGTCCAACCCTGAGAAGCCTCCACTAATGGAATAGAAGAATTACACCCTCTACAAACTCCTCCCGATCCAAATCGGATCCCCACAACACTCAGAGATAAGAACAATGATTACAAGGCTACGAAGAGCGAGAACGACGAGTAGAAATTACCCGAACACGATCTCCTTCGAATAGCGACCTTCAATCTTCCGTCTTCTTCTCCGAAGTTGTAATGGCACTCTTGCCTCCTTCCTCTCTCAAAGTTGTGTTGCCTTGCGATATGTTGCACAATGAATTAGGGTTGAGAAATCCCAATATAACTCCCTAATCCCGCAGCAAACCTGGACCGTTAGATTAGATCCAATGATGAAAACTCATCCTGAAATCCGCTTCAGCCCCCGACGACACAGAGTTCGGCCAGAACTCTGTGTCGAGCATCCAGAACCTCACGCCACAATGCTGGAGTGGCCAGACCGAGTTCGGCCCGAACTCGCCATGGGACCGAGTTCGGCCCGAACTCGGATCCCCTGTTCCAGAACCTCCCATGGAGCAGCAGCAGCTGCAACTCCGACTTCCCGAGCTTCTCCGACATCGGACGGCGCTCGTCGCACTCCGGGGTCTTCTCCACATAGGTTGGGAATCCCACCCACTCCAACAATGCTCACCCCTAAGCTTCCACAGTTGTTTAAAAATGAAAAAAAAAAAATTTACAAAGAAACAGCTGATCTGCTCCCGTGAATAGCAAGCAACAGGCAATCCTAACTTAGCTTCTTTCATTGAATCTATGAGAGCAAATTGTCATAATGGCCTATAACATGCAGAAGAAGAAAAGTGCTTGCATGCATGATGAATTGCCTTCTGCTCAGTGCTCGAGTCTTGTGCTTCTTATCTGGCATGAGCTGACAATTACTACACTCACGAATCATTTTTATTTTTTGGGTTTTCTAATATAAGTCCCTTAAATATTTTATATTTAAAGTTATATATTAAAAATCTTAATAACTGTGAAATATGTTTTACAAATTCTAAATAAATAAATAAATAATCCTAGAGTAACTCATAAGTTACTAATTTGATTTTAAAACTTGTCAATGATATATTGGATTACATACATCTTATTCCTTGATTCTTTTAAGAATCTAAACTAAAAAAGTCAAGATTCTAAATAGAAAACTAAGTCACCGTGTCATAACCATATTGTAAATTCTTATTTTGAGTTCCTATTTGAGTCTCTTTTAAGTTAAAGTATCCTAAATCATTCGAGTTAAAATCCATTTTCATGGTATACGACGAACACAAATTAAAACCCAATTATTGTACTAATAGTTTAAACATATTATTTTGTCGTTTCTTCTTCCTCAATTTCTTTTGAGAAATTTTGACTTAGCCTTCACTTGATTTATCATAATTTACGGTGTATCCCACAGTTTTACAAAAATGTACAGTACCCCCCACTTGGACGGTTTTTGTCAAAAAAATAATTTTGGACAAAAATGCCCTTGTCTTCTTCCTCTTTCCTCTCACCTCCCCTCCTCCCCCGCGGCCAACGTCCCCGCTCCTCCCCCTCCCCGCCTCCGCACCCCCCCTCCCCGCTACCGCCTCCACCTCCGCTCCCCCCTCCCCGGCGGCAGCAGCGGTGGAGGCGGGGAGGGGCGGTGGCCACACGACAATGAGGGGAGAGGGGGGCAGTTGCCGCCGAGGGGGAGGGAGGGGGGAGTGTGTGTGAGAGGAAAGAGGAAAAAAGCCGGATATTTTGGTCCAATTTTTTTTTGACAGATTCCGTCCAAAGTGAGAGGTATTGTATATTTTTGCAAAAGTGTGGGGTGTACCTTGAATTTAGATAAATCATGTGGGGGGTAAGTCAAAATTTTTCATTTCTTTTTTCTCTACCATGACTCAAGAACAACTCATTAACTTCCACTACATAGCCGTCTCTAGTGGGAGGCAAACTAGACAGCCATCTATGACCTCTTTTCCAAGGGGGGCTCCAATTTTTTTTGAAACACCGTTTTTTTTTACCCAGGAAAGAAAACTATGGGCCTGGGAATTCCATGGCTTCCTAGAGAAAATCAAGTAAAAGCTAGAAAAAATAAAATGTCACCCATATTTCTAAGCTGTCTCTTCGTATCATATCTCTCTCTCTCTCTCTCTCTCTATACGGAAAATCTAAAAATAAAATAAAATTGTCTCTCCCTTTCCTCTTAGTCTATATAATGTTTAGTATTTGCTAAGTTAATATCATCTCTCCCTCTGTCTAAATCTCTAATATTTCTCTCTATTTTTTTGCTTCATTCCGGCGATCGAACCCAAAAATATTTTACGAGTCACGACAATAAGGAGCCTGATCTTTGCTTGAGTGAGGTTGAACTTTTTTGCAAGTACTCTTATTTTTATGATTTTTTTTTTAATTTGGTGAGAGAGAGTCAGCACCGGTGGGGATTGGAAAACTTATCTGACCCTTGAGTGATGTTGTTATTGGTAATTATTTTTTTATAATTTTTTATCCATATATATGAGTAATTTTAAGGTTTATTGCATCCAAAAAATTTATATATGATTCATGATTCGTTTTCCATATTCTAGAAAGTTTTCTCCATATTCATTTTTATTTGTGCAGAAGATGGAAAACTTTAGGACCGTTGACATAATGTTTATTTTTTATCTTCATTATTGCAGTTGACAAGTTTATATAAGAATTTATCCTGTCATTTGTTTATAGTATAATGTGAATACATGTAGAAATCTTGTTATAAATTTAGAATTTGAAGTTGCTTATTACTAACTATATTGTATTTTGGATTTGTTGAGTCTTGGATTTATTAAAAAATAATAATATAGAAAGAGATGAGGGACTCATTTTTTGGGGTTGTACTCTAGGCCTCCAAAATACTGGATCCGGCCTTGTTCCACTACCTTCCATGAAGAAAAATTGAATGCACCAAAAAGAATTTATGTCTGCCAAAGAACCTATTAATTGCTCCTATGATATAAAAAAATATCCATGCTCTCATTGTCTTAATGAGCTCGAGAGGAACCGATAAAGCTAAGAATTAAATATTGGATAGTCGTCGATTAATTTCACAGAAAGAGGCCATTCAAGTAGGGGTGCAACTCGGACAGGTTAGGTCGGACTTGAGTTCAATCCGAGCCCAACCCGATGAATGACAATCCTAGTCTAAGTCCAAGCCCAAGCCGACCTCGGATTCAACATATGAAGTCCAAGACCGAGTCCGGAGGAAGCTCGGGTTGGATTGGGTCCATCGGATCTATTGGACTCTAATATGATATTTAAAATAATTTTCAATCAATAAAGTTAATATTAAACACATAATCAAATAGCAATTAAGCACCAACCATTATAAAATACAAACTAACATGAGATTTGGAAGGAGTTGAAGCGTTTGGGTTGATAAATTTTGGATTTAAATTTTTTATTAAAAAGTATGAAACAATATATATATATATATATATATATATATATATATATATATATATATATATATATATATATATATATATATATAAGAATGGTTCCGCTAGGGTTTGCTCCCAAAATCGGGGATCCTGGCGCGGCAACAGCGGATACCGGCCAAGGCTCAGGAGATGAATGTCATGCGGGGCTAGGAGAGCAGGGGATGCGCGACACAGCCGGAGGGTGGTCCACAGTTGAACGGAGAAGACGGACTCCAAAGGGGAACGTAGCCGCCAGATGGGAGAGGAAAGGAGCTAATGCAAATAAGGAGAGATATCAAAGAGACAGAACAGGGTCTACCAGAGTCGAGCAAGGAACAAAGGCGGGGAAACCGCAAGAACGGAGGCCAACGGTGGCTGCTCCGGTGCAGCGCAGAGGAGATATCCGGGAAACAGGGAGAAATATAAAACCAAGCCGAGAAGAGTATCAAGGAGGGACGCCCAAACCAGTATCATGGGCGGACCTGTGTAAGATATCAAGAACGTAGGAAGAGACTTCCCTTCAATACGTCGAACCACGGATCATTGACGGGAAGAGGGTTGTCGAAATCACAGGAGATGATCTGGAGGAAACTACGGAGTACTGGAAAAACACCTTAGTCCTGTATGTTATGGGGAACTGGCCATTCTTTGGACAGATTCGAGCGTTCGCACATAGGGTATGGCGGCCCAAAGGAACAATGAAATTTTTCTCCAGGGAAAATGGCTTCTATTTCGTCAAGTTCTCGCTGCTAGAGGATCTGGAACGTGTGTTGGAGGGGGGCCCTTGGACGTTTGATGGCAGACTAGTTGTTATCAAAAGATGGCATCCTGAATCTAACTTCGATAAGGATCGTCTTACGGCGGTCCCCATCTGGATCAGATTCCCATGGTTATCCCCCCAGCTGTGGAGCATACCGTCGATTATGAAAATGGCTAGCATAGTAGGTAACCCTATTCGCACGGATCTTCCAACTGCTAAAAGGCAAAGGCTAGCATACGCAAGAGTATTTGTTGAGATTACTGCAAAAGAGCCGCTCCCTCACAAGATTGATATGCTATTACCGAGTGGATATAGAATGGAGCAAGAGATCGAGTACGAATGGGTGCCGCCGGCGTGTGGGAAATGCCTATGTTTCGGACATACCTTTGAACAATGTAAGGAAGTTTATCAACTCACAGAGGAGAGAGAGACACCAGTATCTCAGGGTGAACCACGACAGGAAGGGGCTCAGGGGAACATAGCAGAAGAAAATAATGAGATGAATACTGATACGACCCCAGTAGGCAACAATGAGGAGGGAGTGATGGATGGCAGTATTGAGACAACCCGAGGTGGATCGGTTCTTGGTAAAAGAGCAGGGGAGGATATCAATGGGGAGATCGACATCATCAACTCCAAGGCCCTGGTCTTATATGGCCAGGAGAGGACCAGCAATGGTAATACAGAGGAAAATAGGGACCTTTCACATGAGAAGGAGGGGTCAGATGCAGAGGGCTTGAGAACACTCGCCAAAGCCGCTAGGAGAGATCAACAGTATGCAGGCACACCTAACATACAAGCAGACCTCAACATTGATGAGAATCGCTTGGAGAGGAATGCATCATTCGCTCGGGACAACCCTCAATGGAAACTTCTGTTGCGAGGTGACAAAGAAGGAACAAGTGCCGGGATAGATATCCAGGCGCCAAATATTTTGTACTCAGTGAATTCTTCCCAATGTTCGGGGAAGAATCAGGGACCTCCAAAGGACACTTCAAACCGGAATTAGATGACAATACTCACCTGGAATGCTCGAGGAGCAAACTCCAGCGCGAGATGGAGGGAAATTTTAAATATGGTTCGTAGGCACAAAAGTACGATAGTATCTATTCTTGAGAGCAAGGTTAAGAGTGCTGAGTTAATTATGAGGCGTACCCCGGATCAATGGACATCGTGTCATAATCTAGAGTTGGGCAGTATGGCTAGAATATGGATGCAGTGGGACACTCGGACATGGATTGGACAGGTTAGACTTCTTACTGAACAGCTAATTGCAATTGACTTAACTAATAAAGGGGGTTTCTAAGTAGTGGTTTATGCAGTTTATGGCCATAATGATAGACGGAAACGTCTTGAGTTATGGGCGAGTATAACCAGAGTAGCTTTGGAAGTAGGGAATCAGAGACCGCTTGTGTTATGTGGGGACTTCAACGCCATGATATCGACAACGGAGAAGCTAGGCGAACGTCGAGTCCCTGACCCTATCCTGGCAGATTTCCAGGACTGCTTACTTAGATCTGGTCTTATGTGCTTATCGAAGACGGGACAAATGTGGTCGTGGAATAATTGCTCTACCACTAATCGAGTTGTTTGCCAACTCGATAGGGCATTGTGTAACAATAAGTGGGTCGAGATCTTCCCTAATGGCTTAGCGGAGGGGCTGCACAGAGGCTCAAGTGATCATACTCCTATTCTTATTTGTATGACTGTAGAGGATAACACTCGGCGACGACCTTTTCGGTTCTGTAATGCTTGGCCGGAGATTGAGGGGTATAAGGAGGCGGTGGGAAAAGGTTGTGGAAAGGCATTGCGGGGTAACGCACAGTTCACTCTTGTGCAACGCCTCAAATTGATCAAGGGAGAATTGAAACGCTGGAATAGATGTAGGCCGGTTCACAGCCTTGCGGCCAAGGAAAGGGAGCTCCAGGATATTCAGGACCTCCTTCAAATGTCACCTTTGGACAAGGACTTAGCGGTGAGGGAGATCACCGTGCAGAACGAAGCCAGACGTCTCCGGTTCATAGAGGAGATTCAACTTCAACAGCGAGCCAAATGCAGTTGGCTCAAGGACGGAGATCGATGTTCCAAATTTTTCTACGCCACCATCAAAGCTCGACAACATAGGAACTCTGTGCAAGGTATTCTTGATCCTGACGGGAACCCGAGCTCTGGCTCCACTCAGTTCATCGAGCAAGCCATCGAATTTTATAGCAGGTTGTTTAACCAATCCGACTATAGGTCGGTTTTTCCGGAACTCATTTGTAAGAAAATTGTTACTGTGTTGGGCAATGAACACCTGAAAAGGGAAGTTACACTAGAAGAGGTTGAAGGAGTCGTGAAGAAGGCAGACCCTAACCGAGCGCCGGGACCAGATGGTTTCAACGCCGCCTTTTTCAAGTTACATTAGGAATTCCTGAAGATTCAGGTTCTCCAAGCTGTCCAAGAGTTCTTCCAAACTGGACGGTTACTCAAAGAGATGAATCATACGTTCTTGACTCTCATCCCCAAGAAGGAAGGAGCTGCAACACTGGGAGATTTCAGGCCCATCGCTTGCTGCAATTTTATATATAAAATTATTACTCATATTATGTGTAACAGGATGCAAGCTATTTTGCAGGAGCTTATTTCCCCCAACCAAACGGCATTTATCAAAGGGCGCTCGATTGCGGAGAATTGTTTGCTTGCTCATGAACTGGTACGAGACTTTAACAAAGCTGGTAGCCGCAAGGGTTGCATCAAGTTAGACCTCCGAAAGGCGTATGATTCAGTTAATCGAGAATTTGTCTGTGAGCTGATGCGCAAGATGGGCTTTGACGGATGGTTTGTAAATCGGGTAAGAGAGTGCATCACTACCCCGACCTTCTCTGTTCTTATCAATGGTCAACCGCATGGCTATTTCAAAAGTAACCGAGGATTGAGACAGGGTGATCCGCTATCTCCATATCTGTTCACCATCGTGATGGAGTATTATACTTGCCTCATGGATTTGGCAGTTCACCGAAAGCAGATCATTCCTCTGTTTCGTCGTATTCAGCCATGTGTGTCGCATCTCATCTATGCGGACGATCTTCTGGTGTTCTTGGAGCCTTCTGCTAGATCTATTGACAACCTCAACTCCGTTCATAAAGAGTTCGGTGAGCTGGCTGGTTTGACTCTAAATAGAGACAAGAGCCGCGCATACTTCAGCAGAGACTGCCCTGATAAAGGCCGTTGGGCGGAGAGACTACAAATTGAACAAGGGCAACTTCCGGTTAAGTACTTAGGCTTGCCACTCTCGATTAATCAAGCAAAGGCGGATGACTGTGCTGAGCTGATTCAACATGTTCAAAAAAGATTGGAGGGATGGCAAGCGCAAATCCTCTCCTTTGGAGGAAGACTGGAACTCGTCCGCTCAGTTATATGGGCGATTACGTCGTACTGGATGCAAGAGCTTATTCTTCCTATGCATACTATTAACCAAGTGGAGAGGCTATGTGCTAATTTTGTTTGGAAAGGTGGTCTTCACGCCATTTCATGGGAGGAGCTTTGCTTGGAAAAGAAAGAGGGGGGTACGGGTATCCGCTCATTACGAGTCCTCCGTGAAGTAGCGGTTCTGAAGCTCGCCTGGAAGTTCCTAGAAGGCAATTCCCTATGGGCTCAATGGATTAATAGTAGATATGTTCGACATAACAATTTCTGGGTAATCCCTATTGATAACAACTACTCTGGGATGTTCAAGATGATCCTGCGAAGACAGACCGAGATGAAACTGCGCCTAAACCGGGTAATAGCTGATGGTCGAACCACAAGTTTGTGGTTGGATCCATGGCTCAGACACCAAAGCCTAGTTGATCTGCTCGGGTGGCCGACCTATGAACTTATTGGCAGCCCCGACCGGGTGGAGACTCTGATTCAAGACGGTGAATGGGAGCTGAATTCTCGACGAGAAGGGAGATGGTACGCAGAGGCTATCCAGGCTATGGAGATAGATAAAATGGGGACCCGTGACAGATGGGAATGGGAAAATAGCCAGGATGGGCAATTTCATTTGTCGGTGGTCTACAATCAGGTTAGGGAGCACAGGCCCAAGGTGGATTGGACGGACATCATATGGACCAAAGGTGCAGCAGTTAAAACTAAACTTTGCGCTTACAAGGCTATTCGCAACAGATTACTCACTAGAGATAGGCTTAATAATTTCGGGCTTCCTATCCCCTCAATCAGTTGCACTCTATGCCGAGATGATATGAGCGTAGAATCTCGAGACCACTTATTTTTCCAATGCAGTTTCTCTAGCAGGATATGGCTCTATTCTAGAAGAGAACTGGGTATCACAAACAGAGGTAGAGATGGGCTGGAGAGTATAATGGAGGAGATAGCTGGTTTAAAAGTCAAGGGGGCAGACATCTACAGGAAAGCCAGAATTCGACTCCTCTACACCATTTGGCATGTTTGGAAGGAACGTAACAGAAGAATTTTTGAAGACAAGACCACTTCTATATCGGGTATATTACACTATATAGAATATGACTTGGAGTGCACGGGGTGATACTAGGAGGAGGTTGATTATCATTAGATTCAGTGCATAGATCAAACTAGGTGACTTCTCGTTCCATATGAGATGGTATGTACTGTAATAGGACAGCAGGATATTGAACGTCTTGTGCTTTGTTTGTAAGGCGCCCCTGGGAGGCTTTTTCCCAGTTTAATCCGAAGTACCCTTAGCTTCAAATATATATATATATATATATATATATATATATATATATATATATATATATATATATATATATATATGATGAGGGAGGTGAGGTGCCACCCTATGGAGGGTGGTTACATGTCACCTCCCTATACTATCATCATGCACCAAAGTGTATGATGATAGCATGAGGGGGTGACATGGTGCCACCTCACGGTGAGGTAGCACCTCACCTCCCTTATTCTCTCTCTCTCTCTCTCTCTCTCTCTCTCTATATATATATATATATATATATATATATATATATATATATATATGCAGATGACCTCTAGCCTAGTGGTTAAGAGAGATGCATGCGGCCCGAGTGGTCAGGAGTTCGAATCCCAGTGGGAGCGATTCCAGAAACAATTTACCTGGTTTTAAAATATATATATATATATATATATATATATATATATATATATATATATATATATATATATATATATTTTGAGGTAGAACCCAATCCGATTTTTGATCGGGTTCAAGTATTTTAACCCGAACCCAAATCCGAACCCAAGTATCTTCAATTCTAATCCAACCCATTGGCGGGTTTATCCAATCGAATCCGGGTTTATCCCGTCAGAGTTGCAACCTACATTCAAGAAGACCGTTAACATTTTGTTCACTATGAGTACAATAAGAAATCATAATTAATCCATTACAGTTCAAAAAAAAATGCCCATTAATTGGGATGAAAGAGAGGGTGAAGATGAGACAAAATGGAGAAAAATAATAATTTTGTAAAATGGATGAAATATCTCTTATCATATTAGTAAAGTTAACTTGGAGGACTATTAAATATTATTTATAATATGGGAGTTTGGTGATGACTTAGGTGGTTTAGAGATTATGCCAACATGATCTTGAGTTCATAAGGTGACTCTAAGGAGTCTAATTGATGTAGGACGAGACCAAACAAAACAAAAGTAAAACTACCATAGAAGGCTTAAAATTTATAAATAGGTATTTGTGGAAGTTTTTGGGTTTCTAGTGAATAATTAAAACTACACTTTTTTAAGCACAAATAATTATAATTGTTGACAAAATTCTCCAATTGAAAACAAAAATTCAGAATGAAACTATAGTACGGCACATAAAAATGACAAAAGACGAGATGATAGAAATAAGGGAGAAGATCAACATGAATGTAAGCAAATAACGAATAGTGGAATTTTAAATTTGTGTGTGTGTGTGTAAGATTTCAAAAAAAAAAAATCTAAATTTAAGAAGAATATAAAATCTATTTATAAAGAATTGGAACACACCAAAATTTAATTAAAAAAACTCCCATTTTCTTCTCTTATGAAAATGTGTTTATGTAAATGTCAGACACTACTAATGTTAAATTAAGACACATAGTCCAAACCTATAAGGAATAATTTTCCTTGAATCTCTGGGCCTATAACATGCAGAAGAAAAGTGCATGCTTGATGAATTGCCCTCTGCTCATGTCCTGTGCTTCTTATCTGGCATGAGATGACAATTATTACACTAACGAAACTTTTTTTGCTTTTTCTAATATAAGCCCCTTAAATATTTTATATTTAGTTTTACACATTATAAAATTTAATAAATGTAAAAAAGTTTTCCAAATTCTAAACCATTTGAGTTAAAGTCCATTTACTTCATCTTCAGACAGAAATTAGCCCAATCATTGTGCTAATAGTGTAAAAATATTATTTTATTTTTTCTCCTTCCTCCAATTTCTTTTTCTCTACCATGAACTCAAAAAGAACACATTAACTTCCACTACCTTCCATGAAAAAAAATGCAATGCACCCAAAAAGAATTTACATCTACCAAAAAGCCTACTAATTAATTGCTCCCATAAGATCAAGAAAATCTATGATCTCATTGTATTAGTGATCTCAAGAGGAATGGATAAAAATAAAAAATAAAAAAATTTGATAGCCGTGAATCCATTAATTTCACAGAATAGTTAATATATTGTTAACTATGAGTTCAATAAGAACTCATAAATCCATTACCAAGTATGAGTTCAAAATAATCCCATTAATTGGGATGGAAGAAGGATGAAGATGAGGCAAAATGGAGAAAAATAATAATTTTGTTAAAATTGAAGAAATGTCTCTTATCATATGAGTTAAACTAACTTGGATGACTATTAACTCATTTAATTAAAATTTTAAATTTGGGAGTTTGGTGATGATTAGGTGGTTTAACTATTATGCCAACATGAACTTGAGTTTCATAGGTGATTGTAAAGAGTCTAATTGATGTAGGACGAGACCCAAGAAAAAAAAGGACTACCATGTAAGAATTATACTTTATAAATAGTGTCAAGTTCCAGAACCAGAATACTAAGGAATGGAGACGGACGTAGGCCAATTATGTTATACAAAGTCCTCTAGTACCTTGTATTGTAGTCAAGGTTGTAAGTTATGTTGGATGTCCTAGCTAGAAATACAGTTTATGGACAAATTTCGATCTCAAGTCCACATGCAAAAATCATTGAAAGAAGCAACAAGAAAGATAAATACATGTAAAGTAGAAAAAGGCCACGACCAAAATGACGCATATGATATCATGAAATAGATACTATAAGGTATACATACTATGGTATCTGCAATATCCTGTTTCGCACGGTGCATTGTGCTGGCATATTAGCTCGAAGGGCTTAGTTGGACTTTGATTCATGCTGAAGAATCATTCAAAAACCTATGTGATCGGGACAGAGAAGACAGTTCGTCGAATGGTGAGTGGTTTTGATCTTTTTTTTTTATATTCACACTTTAATAAAAAGAACTCTGCTTAGTCTTTATTGCTATATTCCATAAGAATGTTAATGTAAAGTAAAAAATAACTAAGATAAAAGAGAGAAATATTATTGTCGGTAACACGTTATACAGAAATATGTAATGTTGTGTTGTTGATACAAAAAAAAATAGAATTATGGAGAAAACTTTGGGACCGTTGAGTCGTCAGTGCTGGATTGGGAATTAAGTAGACAAGTATGGAGATCCCTGGATATGGAAATAGACAAGTGTAGGAATCTTGGATTGGAAAGAATGAAAGTACGAACGATGGCTCCAGAAATGTGGAATTACAAAAGATGCTGTGTTGTATAATTATTTCAAGTTTTTGTCATCATGTATGTTATATTTCATTAACAAAATTGCATATGCATGCATGGTCATGGGTAACTTGCACATAAAATTTAGTTCCTCGAACGGTATCCACGTCTACGAAACCGATTTGGCCTAGGAGGAATATCGATAACTGGTGCTAAAGTATAAGCACATGTAATTTGTGTCACGCCCCAATTTTTTAGAACCGATTATCCTCGCAAGGGCCTGATGCCGCGTGAGCCTATGTTGCGCTCGTGCAAGGCGGATTCCATAACGGCCGATTACAACAGCTTGCGATGGGATCATCGCACATAAGTCCAAACAGAGAAGTTGAATAACACAAGATTTATAGAAAACAAAATCAAACTTTTATTAATAATGTACCAGAATTACAAAGGACACAAGGCCAAGTTATATCCGCTCAAGCTCACAATCTTGCTGATTGCAATCACTCGACTCTCTCTCATATCTCAATTATAAAGTATCATGGTTTGTACTGGTAGAAGGCGATGTCCATACATTATGTTCCGTATAAGTGAAGTCTTCAACGTGGTCGTACGTCTCGAAATGCCAAGAAACTCTATGTCCTAGCGCATCCAAGCGAGCTCCGGCTTGAAGTATCAAGTACATGTAACCTGCGCATAAAAACTAGTAGGATTTCAGTACACAACCGTACTGGTGAATGAGCCCCTCACCCACCCAAAGAAAATCACATGTTTATTTAGTGAGTGGTCCCTATGGTTTTGGTTGTCATTCTGCTCTTGCCTTAGGATCAGTTCATTGCATACTATAAGTCTACCCGTGTTGTAATATCATGGTCGTGCTCTAAGACCTTGTGCCCATGTTGCAAAATTTATTTGAGCCAACATCGTGGTCATGCCATAAGATCCATTTGTGTATCATCATCTAGGTCGTGGCTTGCAACATAGTATATTTTTACTTAATACTTGCCCTACGCACTTTTCCCCATTTCATCATGGAAATGACTTAAACATAGACTTGTGAACTTAGTGGCCTTTTACCCATTTCGTCGTAGAAATGGCTTAATTGTAGACTTGTGAACTTAGTGTCCTTTTACCCATTTCGTCGTGAAAATGCTTAATCATAGACTTGTGAACTTAGTGTCAACTTAATTCACGATACGCTCGTATCGAAGCACGTATTTTTGTTATAGCCAAATCTTAGGCTCCGAACTCATGTTGTATACTGTGTACACATTCCTTGACTCAATCTAAGGCATGCACACGGATCGCCACTATTATGCCGACTTATCTCTATGAAAAGGTTACTAGAATCACAAGCTATCCTGGAAAATAGTCGGGTTTTAGACGGTGCGCGAGTTGCAAGCCTCACTGAAAGTTTTCGAATAATCCGTCTGAGTGTTTTATGCCAACACGACTATTTTCTTTTGTTCCTCCTAGGCCGAAATCAGTACTGTCTCTGGGTTATTGTTCGGGGAGCTGTTTCTTGTGCACAAGTTTTCCAATGACCATGCAAGACTCAATTCAACTTAGCGTTCTACATAGTCATTACTCATTATAGTGTTTCTATATTTTTTTCCTTTTTGCAGTACCCATTGTTTCAGGGACAGCCTCGACGAGCTCCCATTATTTCAGGAATCTCCTCGACAAACTCCTATTGTTTCAGGGATTGGCTTGGCATGCTACAGTTATGAGAACTTTCCATTCATGTTACCATATCTTTGACTCAACTCAGGAATGACTACTTTTTAGCCCTCCTGCATATTCAATTTGAACTAATCGTGTTCTGTGTCATGCCAACAATCAAGTTATACTCTATATGACAAGCCTTTGAAATCATGGAAATGTGGCAATGAAATCATAGGGCCATGCCTACCATGTCAAGCAAATTGATAATCTTTGTGTCAACATAAGAATATTACTTTTGTCCAAGTCCTGGGATCGAAAGATCAAGTGCCAATTGAAACTCCAGCGTCACTACTAAAATCTGCTCAATTGACGACATAAATTTAGCGACATTGGCGAAACGTCGCTAAATTATGGACATTAGCGATGTATAATTGAAATGTCGCTAATAGTCGCAAATAACGACGAAAATAGCGATGTGACAACGACGTATATTAGTTACATGAGCTAGTCGTCGTGAAACGTCGCTATGACGTCGCTAATAGCGATCAATTTAGCGACGTTAGTATGAACGTCGCTAAATTCTAATAAAATTAAATCCCTCCCCTGATTCATTTCCCCCATCCATTTTACTCTCTCACTCTCTCCCTCTGGCGCTCTCACTCTCACTCTCTCCAGCGCTCTCACTCTCTCCGGCACGTGACGCCCTCTCTCTCTCTATTTTGGTTGTTGGTGGTTGGAGGGTACAGGTGGCTTGGGGGGAGGGGCAGGGGGGTACGGGTGGTTCGGGGTGAGGAATGGTTGGGGGGTGGCTGGGAGGGTGGGGCAGGGGGGTAAGGGCGGCTGGGGGTGGGGAGGGGGGCTGGGGGGAGGGGAGGGTTAGGGTTAGGGGTGGGTGTGTGTGAGGGGGAGAAGGGGCGGGGGGGGGGGGAGGGTGAGGGCGGCTGGGGGAAGGGGAGGGTTATGGTAAGGATTAGGGTTAGGGTTAGGGTTAGGGGTGGTTGGTGGATGAGGGGAGCGGGGGGGGTAAGGGGGGCTGGGGAGGGAAGGGGGCTGGGGAGGGAAGGGGGGACTGGTGGGGGAGGGGTTAGGGATAGGGTTCGGGTTAGGGTTAGGGGTAGTGTAGGGGGGGAGGGGTACGGGGAGGGGGGGGAGGGGGGAGGCTGGGTCAGGGGCACCGATAGTGCAGAAAAATCTGATAATTTAGTAATAATTATTTGTTTTTCGAAATCGAAAAATCTGATACTCAGATTCGAAACCACGTACCGATAGTACCGATATTTGTAACACGTAGTTTTGTTGGTTGGTTAATGCCATCGTCTATTTTTCTTGATCCCGATACTCATAGTAATGGTCCCGAGTCACGGCCGTACGTCGGGTTAGGACCTTCTTGCTGCTCGTAGGGTTGGGGGGTCTGCTGCTCGGGGTGGGGCCCCTAGGGGGCTCGCAGTATATATTTATGTATATAGTATGTAGTATATTCGTTTTAGTTTTGAAATTTATTCATATTTGTAGATATATAGAAATGGCTATATCCATGTATCTGCTAGACCGTTCTTGGATGTACAACCGCATTCGAGATGACAGGTGCAGTATGCGAGATGAATACATCGCCGGAGTAGAACAATTTCTCCAATTCACGAAGGCGTTTTCTCAATCCATGGACGGTATGGACATTAAGTGCCCGTGTGCAAAATGTCGGAACATGAAGTTTCAACCGAAATTGGATGTGCCGTATCACTTATACACAAAGAGTTTCCTTCCGAATTACTACCAATGGACCGCACACGGAGAGCTTGTACCTTTAGCATTCCAAGCGGAGCCTTATGTGGGGCCTTATGTGGAGCCTTATATTGAGCCTTATGTGAAGCCTTATATGAATGTCCACAACCGAACTGGTGTCGACAACGAGTACGTGAACATGATCTTCGACGCTGCGGGGCCTAGTTTCAATCCATACAATCGTGACGCAGCTGAGGAGGCACCGAATGCCGATGCCATGAAGTTCATGGAGTTGCTGGAGAATGCAAGGACTCCTTTGTACCATGGCTATGAGGACCATTCACCATTAGATGTGATCACTCGGCTCTTGAGCATAAAGTCTGACTTTAACATGTCACAAGAATGCTACAATAGAGTACTCGAGTTGATTAGCGATATCTTGCCGAAGGGTGCCAAGTTACCGAAAGACTTCTACCACTCTAAGAGGATGGTGAGATCCCTCTGGATGGGATACGACAAGTTCGATTGTTGTCAGAATGGATGCATGCTTTACTACAAAGATCACAAGGATACAGAAGTGTACGGATTCTGTGGTGCCGATCGCTACAAGCCAACTGCTGCAGGCAAGTCTAGAAGACCAACTGCTTCAATGTACTACTTGTCGTTGACGCCGCGGTTGTAGAGGTTGTTCATGGTGAAAGAGACTGCCAAAAATATGAGTTGGCACAAGCGACCACAGACCGAAGGAGTGTTGGATCACCCATCTGATGGAGAAGCGTGGAAGTACTTCGATCGAGCATATCCTAATTTTGCTTCTGATGCACGTAATGTAAGGTTGGGGCTCTGCTCTAATGGTTTCACCCCATTTGGTCTTTCAGGCTCCAAATATTCATGCTGGCCGATAATCCTCACTCCGTACAACCTACCGCCTTGGATGTGCATGAAGACACCTTACATGTTCTTAACTATTATCATCTCCGGTCCAAACAATTCGAAGAAGAACATCGACGTATACTTACAGCCGTTGATAGATGAGCTGAAACAGCTATGGGAAACAGGGGTATACACGTATGATGCTTCAAAAAAATAGAATTTTTTGATACGGGCAGCACTAATATGGACAATCAACGACTTTTCGACTTTTGGAATGTTATCTTGATGGAGCACTCATGGTCGGCTTTCATGTCCGTATTGCATGGACCGCACTAAGGCTTTTCGTTTGAGACACGGAGAAAAGCCATGCTTCTTTGATTGTCACCGGCAGTTCTTGCCGAAAGACCATCCGTACCGTAGGAACAGAACTGCTTTCCGTGCCGGAGCTATGGAGAAGGGCGATCCACCGCCAATGTGGTCCGGAGAGGACACATAGGAGCAAGTAAAAGAAATCCCACGTGCTATTGAAGATCCTACAACGAGCAGCCGTTGCGAGGAATTTGGCGAAGATCATAACTGGACCAAAAGGAGTATATTCTGGGATCTGCCATATTGGAGCACAAATCTGATTGGACATAACCTTAACGTCATGCATATCGAGAAGAACGTATTTGATAACATAATTAATACTATAATGGACGTCAAGGAAAAGATAAAAGACAATCAGAAGGCTAGATTGGACTTAGCCAAAATATGCAGACGCCCTACATTGCACATGATAGACAATGGAAAGGAAAAGCTTTTGCGGCCCAAGGCAATCTACTCACTGGACAAGGAGGACTGTAGGTCCTAAAAAATCAAGTGGCACACATCAACAAAGTCAGAAAATCAAGAAATACAACTTTCAGATGATTTGCGCAGACAACAGATTACGCACCATTCAGATTGCGCAGGCTCGATTGGCGCAATCCATTTCCTGCGCAAATCAAGTTGGCGTAATCCAAAGTGTGCGCAGTTCAATGTGCGCGTTCTACCAGTACAAATGATAAAGTACACGTGGCATTCATGCCATCAATTTCTCATTTTGTGGCAACTGCCTATGCATGATCATGCGCATTTCAATCAAATGATGCCATGTGTCCAAGACAGTTAACCCATGATCCAGCAACTGCCTGCGCAGTCCATTGCTGCGCAAACCAATTGCTGCACAATCCATCATGCGCAGTCCAGAATGACTAAAAGTTAGTTATTTCTCAGAACTCTATAAATAGAGTTTCAAGTCTCCATTCAAGGGGATCACGAATCAATAATCAGATATCAGAGAGTTCAGGAGTTCTTGCCCAAGTGCTGCTGTATTCTTCCGAGGCTTTTGCCTTCAATTTCCGAGGCTTTTTGCCTTCAATTCCAGAGTTGTTCTCAACTTCAGAGGCTTCGTCTTCAGAGTTCACATCGTCCAAGGGATAAAGCAATCGTCATCTAGATTGGATTCCTAAAGTTGTACCATTCCCAGAATTCAAATTGTAATCTTTTACAAAGTTTGTATCAATAAAGTTCTTCAACTTTTGTTTTTGCACCAATCAGTACTAGAACTCTTTCAAACAAAGATTCTTCTTTCTTTTATAACAAGAGAACTTGTACTGATCAAAGAGGTATTTTGCCTACTCCGGTAGCAGAATTCCAGGATCTCCCGACTCTCAAGATTTCCCGTTCCAGACAGGGAAAATTGTTAGTGTCTCAGACAGAAACCCCTGGGGGTGAATTTGCTGATCTTCGAACTTATCTTAACAGACCCACTTCGGTAAAACGCAAACAGCCAATGCCGAAGACCAAACATCATCAGAAACAAATCTCTAGGGTCAAAAATCCCGACACTTATGCCAATGAAGTGAGAACTTCCCAGTATACTCAAGGGACTAAATATTTGAAGAATCGGAATCATGTTCTGAATGTTATCAAAGAACAGATCCCTCAGAATTTTCCTCGTCCTGTTATTGTTCCCGATCTTCGAGAACATCTTAGACAAAAATGGGACAATGTCTCAACACCTCTATCTCAACCATCTGATTATCATTGCAATCACAAAGTCATCATCCAATGTTGCTGTCAAACAACAAAATGATCTGTCTTTGATCGTCTGACTTTTGCTAAATCTGAACCTATGTCAGAGGAAGACGAAGTCTTGTATGCTTCTGTCAACATGACTTCCCGAGACACTGGGGGTAGAAGATGCTCTAAGCATGGCAGGCTTCGTAAGCCGAGCCAGGGTTATTTAGAATTACTCCAAGAATCTTTCGAAGGAGTGTTTCAACATACCCGTTCTCGAAGCCGAGATACAATCGGTCAAAGGAATCTTCCTCAAAACCCTTCAGGTTATTCTTCTTCAGACTATGATGCATATAGTGAAAGCTCTGAACAGACAGTGTCTTCCACTGTACCAAGAGAAGTGACAGCTTATGTTGTCACTGATGATCCAGATGCTTCAACTTCTATAAATCAGGAACAACGAATTGCTGCACTAGAAGACAAACTAAAAACTATGGCTGAAATGGTTGCTAGTATGCATTCCATCATTGTAGCACAGCATGTTACACCACCAACTGCACCTACTACGAGTCCAGAGATCATAGCATCTTCGGTACCTGCCAATACTGGACTGGGGGTAGTGTCTCCTCAAATGCCTCCTATACAAGTACAAGTTCAAACTACACCTAGTCAGTCAAGAGCTGGGGTAGTACTTACAATGATGTTCCTCCTCCTACCACTATAACTCAACCTGCTCCTTCTTCGTCATCAGAAGACGCCAATGAAGCTGTCAAACTCTTACGAACCCAGTTTGAAGCTTTCAAAGAGAAAGACAACTTGCAAAGATTGGGGATCAAACAGCCCTATCCAGTTGAATGGAAGGAAGTCTCGTTCCCGCCGAAGTACAAAATCCCAACAATCTCTTTGTTCGATGGCAGTACTTCCCCTAGTCAATTCATCAATTATTTTGAGGTAATGACCGTTCAACTTCAGCCAAATGACGCTCTTCTTACCAGAGTGTTCGTCGATTGTTTAGCCGGCGTAGCATATGACTGGTACAGAAGTTTGCCCGATGGTTGTATCACTTCCTTTTCAGGTCTCAAACAAATCTTCCTGGAACGGTTTTATGAAGGATTCAATGACATGACTATGTCAGCTCTCAATAAAATCAAACAGAAACATAATGAAACGGCTGAGAGCTTTATCGAATGGTTCCGCCGTAAAGCTTTGAAAATGCCTTCCGGAACTCCAGCTGCTGTCACCATTGATACTTGTAAGGCAAATCTTTTGTCTATTATCAGTATGTGGACGGGATCTACCCAATTCCAAGATTGGCCTTCATTCATTGTCAATGCCAAAGCTGCTGAAGTGAGTGCCGAGAAGTTCAAACAATTGGGGGTACAGATGTCTAATCCCGATCGAGATGAACATCAGACGTCAGGTGGTGGCAACCGCCAGAACAATCGAAAAGCAAAAGAGACTTTGAACATTAATTTGAACAAGAATAAAGAATCTTTAGCTGTCAATGTGGCTCCGCCTACATCCACTCCTACTCCTTCTGTACCTCCACCGCGGGAACCTCGTCCGAAAGTGGAATATTCCTCCGACGAGAATGACACTGCGAGCAGCTTTGAGTGTTTACTCAAAAGCAATAAAATTCAGCTCCCAGACCCAAAGAAACCTGATGAAGTCGGTAAGACAGATCATCCTAAATATTGTGTCTACCACAGGTTCATTGGACATCCTACTCGAGCATGCTATGTGCTCAAGGGCAAAATTCAGGAGCTTGTCAATGCTGGTGTCGTCACTCTGCAGCAAGATGAGAAAATTGTTACTGCGAACATGGTTTCAGTCCAGTTTGGTGACTTTCCTCCGCAGATGGTACAGCATGGTGTCATTCCAATTTCCAAAGCTACTCTTGAGATTGAGAATGTCTCGCTTCCACCAAATGAAGGTCTTGTTCCCTTGTCTCTTGACAACGGTGAAATTATGTGGATCCATCCAGATCTTGCTTCGGAATTCGAGGTGCCCTCTTCTTCCAAGAAGAAAGCTCGTTCTAAAGGCAAAACCAAGATTTGCAATATGGTGTCTTTTGATCCCATAGTTGACGAAGAGATTCTGTTAGGCACCAGATCAGGGAAAGCCTATTTGAAAGATCATTCTGAAGGTCAAGAGAATCCTGCTTCTTCTTCTGAACCTGCCCCAGCACAACCTGCTTCTACTGAAGAGATTCCTTCTACATCTTCACCAGTTGTAGTACATATTCCTCCCAAGCCAATGACGGCTGACAAAGGCAAGCAACAAGTCCGCTTTGATAAACCTCTGAAGAAATCATCTCCTATAGGACTTGAAAAGCGGTATAACTTTGATATATTGGCCCAATTAGCCAATACACCGGCTAGACTATCAATCTTTGAGCTCTTGCGCCTTTCCAAAGAGACTCGAGAAACTTTAAGTGAAGCTCTGATGCAGGCTGAAACTTGCTTAACTCTTCTCAAAAAGCCAGAATCAGAACCAGTCCCTTGCCGTCACTGTCATAGTGTTTTGGAGTTGATTCCAAACATCACTTTCACTCAGGATGATATGCTACTGGAAGATAATAGACATGATCGTCCTCTCTACTATACAGGATATGTCGATTCGATGAAGATCGATCGTATCCTGATAGATCCAGGGTCTGCACTTAGCATCATGCCAAAGACAATGCTCGATGCGTTGAAGATACCAGTACATAGTCTTTCAAGCACAATCACCACTATCCTGGGATTCAACCAAGGAAGGAGTGAACCTTTGGGTAAGATTCGCCTAAAACTCCAAATAGGCAATCTTCGCACAAAGGTGACCTTTTATATCATTGACAATCATGGTTGTTCTTACAACGCTCTTCTGGGAAGACCCTTCCTCCATGAACATAATGTTGTTCCCTCAACTCTTCATCAATACTTTAAATACGTTGATGACAAAGGACAAGTTCACAAGGAAGTTTTAGACCTCTATCCTTTCAAAGGCGTTGAAGCGTATTGCAACGATGCTCGTATGTATAAGAAGGAATTTATGAAAGTGGTATTGGCCATGGATACTGAAGAAGATCAAAAAGCAGTGCCCAATGATACTCTCATCATACCTGTCAAAGGGCGTGTTTCTCATCCTCAGTCTTCTAAACCACTGGCTATTCACTTGCCAGTTCAGGAAAAATCAGTTGATGCTGATCAAAATCAAAGGGAGCTCACCTCTTCTGAGCCACTTGTTATCGACTTACGTCGTAATAAGGACAAAAAGTAGCTCGCTTCTTCTGAGCCTCTTGTTGTTGATTTAACTCACAACAAAGAAAAAAGGGAGCTCACCTCCTCTGAGCCACTTGTTATTGACCTTCGTCGTAACAAGCCTCCTCCACGTTCTTCTTCTCCCCCTCTTGTAATTAATCTGACCAAGCCTGCTAAGGCTAAAGGTCCTGCTGTAAATACAGATGTACATATCAATGAAAAAGCATCTACTTTCCAGTATACTGATGTTATTTATCATACTAAATACTATTTGGATATGTTAGATAGCTTTCAGTCATTTACAATGGGAGTTGTACAATCTCTTCAAACAGAAGTTTCATGTGAACATCCAAAAGACTCATATCGTATTGTTCCTGCTCGCAAGAAAGGTGAACGTCCAATACTTTTTAGTAAAAGACCGGAACAAAAATTTAGCTATACGGATGATAGCAAAGTTAACGACACGGGACATCTTCAATTCTGTCGTTACAGTCAACAATCAAAAGACATCGTCCGAAAGATGGGTTACGACTTCAAAATTGGCCTCAACTACGGTAAGGGAAGAAAGACTCCTCTCCGTACCGCTGTTCCACAAGGAAAGTCAGAAATGTATTACAGCAGGACCAAAAGAGGTCTCGGATACGCTTCCCCTCCAATGTTATCCCCAGCAGTTTCTGATTCTGATAGCGAAGAACGTTCTAATTCTTCCGATTCTAGATCATGGGATTCTGATACTAGCATTGGTGAAGTCCATCGTGTAATTGTATCTTCTAATATGGTTTCCACTGAGCTTCCGAAAGGATATGATGAAGATATTGAAGAAAGTTCTGAAACAGATCCTTGGGCTCAACAGATGGATAATCAGTGGGTACTCCGATTTGAACAGAGAGAACCTCCTAGTGAAGATCAATTAATTCAAGTTGATGTAGGAGAAAGCGAGTCGCCTCGTCCTATCTTTATTAGCAAGAATCTTCCAGAAGCAGATAAGCAAGAGTTGGTTCTTCTCATTAAAGAATACATTGACGTCTTTGCTTGGAGTTACGAGGACATGCCAGGTTTAGATCCCAAGATTGCTACTCACAAACTGAACATTCTTTCCAATGCTAAACCAGTCAAACAACAGCAAAGGCGATTTAAGCCTAAAATGATGGACGCAATAGATGATGAAGTCAAGAAGCTTATTGCTTGTGGCTTTATTCGAGAAGAACAACATCCTGATTGGGTAGCCAACGTTGTTCCAGTCCTGAAGAAAATCGACAAAGTTCGAGTCTACATCGACTTCCGGGACCTTAATGAAGCATGTCCGAAAGATGAATTTCCTCTCCCTATCACGGACGTCATGATTGACAATACTTGTGGGTTCGAGCGAATATCTTTTATGGATGGATTCTCTGGATACAATCAGATCAAGATGAATCCCGAAGATGAAAAACACACATCTTTTCATACTCCTCGGGGAGTCTATTGCTACACAGTAATGCCATTTGGTCTCAAGAACGCTGGTGCAACTTACCAACGAGCTATAAACACTATCTTTCGAGAACATCTTCGTAAAACAGTCGAATGTTATGTTGATGATATAGCTGTTAAAAGTCGTCTAAAAGAAGATCATATCCAAGATTTGAGAACAATCTTCAATCTCATGCGTCAACATCAGCTCAAGATGAATCCCACCAAGTCATTCTTGGGTGTCTCTAGTGGCAAATTTCTCGGCTTCGTTATTACCTCTAAGGGTATACACGTGGATCCCAAGAAGATCAAAGCCATTCAAGAGATGTGTCCTCCACGCAACCTAAAAGAGCTACGAGGATTCCAAGGCCGACTTGCATACATCAGGCGATTCATTTCGAACTTGTCTGGACGCTGCAGACCATTCACTCAGCTAATGAAGAAGGGTGTATCTTTTATTTGGACTGAAGAATGTCAACAAGCATTCGACGACATCAAACGATATCTCATGAACCCACCAGTTTTGGTGCCACCAATCTCAGGCATTCCATTCTTAATGTATGTCCGTGCTATGGATCATTCGTTGGGTGCTTTACTCGCCCAAAAGAACAAAGAAGGTCACGAACAGGCCATATACTATCTTAGTCGTACTATGATTGGTGCTGAACACTGTTATAGTCCGGTTGAAAAAGAATGTCTAGCTCTTATGTTTGCCGTTCAAAAGACAAGATATTACATCATTGGTCAAACCATTCATGTCATATCCCGAGTCAATCCTCTTCGGGTATTAATGAAGAAACCTAGCACACTCAACTCTCGGCTTGCTACATGGGCCATCCTTCTAGCCCAATATGATATGGTGTATGTTCTTCAAAAATCTGTCAAAGGTCAAGTACTGGCAGATTTCTTGGCAGCTCATCCCGTACCGAAAACATCCAAGCTTTACGATGAAATTCCAGACGAGACGTTAGAAGTCAACTTAATCTCTGAAGAATTTCCAACTTGGCGTCTATTCTTTGACGGAGCATCCAGAATTGGACCCAAAGGTGCTATTGTAGCCAGAGTTGGAGTTGTTCTCGTTTCTCCAGAAGGATCAACTATCCAAAGAGCCTACTCTCTAGATGAATCCTGTTCCAATAATGTAGCAGAGTACAATGCTCTACTTATTAGTCTTCAATTAGCCAAACAACTTGACGTCGAGTATCTCGAAGTTTACGGCGACTCTAAGCTGGTTGTCAACCAGGTTAGAGGAACTTATGAAGTCCGTCATCAAGATCTGGTACCTTACTTTGAGGCAGCAATCAACATGGCTACATCATTCAAAGCTTTCTTTATTGAATATGTATGCCGAACTTGCAATACTGAAGCAGATGCCTTAGCCAATCTTGCAACAGTCTTAGCTGTCCCCATCCAAAGACAACAAGTGGTAGTTATTTCTAATCGAGAATTATTTTGTGTTGAAAACAATCGTAACATTGAGTTCAGTAATTTTGCTGAAATTAATGTTATCAATGAAGATTGGAGAACTCCTTTCATCGACTTCGTGGTTCATGACATACTCCCCGAAGATCTTAAGGAGGCTACAAGTATTCGACGACGATCTCTACGATTCTACTACAATCAAACCACTAAGACTCTCTATCGACGGACTTATGACGGTCTTCTTCTACGCTGTTTAGCGGGTGATGAAGCAAAACAGGTGTTACGTGAAGCTCACGATGGTGTTTGCAGAGCACATCAGCCCGGTCCTAAACTACAGGATCGTATCCGAAGAATGGGTTATTACTGGCCCTCTATGGTATCAGATGCCATCGAATATGCAAGGAAATATCGAGCCTGTCAAATCCATGCAGACTTCATTCATCAACCTTCGGAATTTCTATATCCGACAGCCGCTTCTTGGCCTTTCGAAGCTTGGGGCATGGATGTCATAGGTCCTATTAATCCTCCTTCTTCTAGAGGACATCGATTCATTTTAGCAATAACAGACTACTTCTCTAAATGGGCTGAAGCTATACCCTTGGCTGAAGTCAAGACCAGTAGTGTCATCAACTTCATCAAACATCATGTCATTTATCGATTTGGTGTCCCTCGACGAATTATTCATGACAACGGACCACAATTCATCAGCCAGAAATTTACCAGATTCTGTGATGATCACCGGATTGATAATGTCGCTTCGACTGCCTACAATCCTGTCGCTAATGGTTTAGCCGAAGCCTTCAACAAAACTATTATCAAGCTTCTCAAAAAGTTTGTATCTACTAACAAACGGAATTGGAGTGAAAAGCTTGGTGAATGTCTATGGGCCTACCGAACCACGGTCCGCAATCCTACGGGTTTTACACCTTTCTCTTTGGTATATGGCTGTGAAGCTGTTCTTCCTCTGGAACTTCAAATTCCTTCTTTAAGGATTGCCATTGCTAACGAGCTCACTACAGAGAACAATGATCTTCTTCGACTTCAAGAATTGGAGGCGCTCGACGAAAAGCGATTAATGGCTCAACAACATATTGAGTTATATCAAGCCCGCATTTCGAAGACTTTCAATCGTAAAGTGAAGGTCAGAGCCTTTCAGCAAGGAGAACTTTTCTTAACAGTCAGACGTCCTATGACTATGACTCATATGAGCAAAGGCAAGTTCGACGCAAAGTGGGAAGGTCCATACGTTGTGAGCAAAGTCTTCTCAAATGGAGCGTATCAACTCTCAGAACTGGATGGACGAATTGCAATGATGCCTATCAATGGCAATTCCTTAAAAAGTACTATGTGTAAATGTAAATACTTGTAAATCATCAGACAAGTTCATGTTCATAAATAAATGATAGTACATGATATTAAGGAAGATCACTATCATCCTTCTCTACATTTGGACGCGGACCACTACCGTCCTTTTCAAAAACACGGTCAGCAAAAGAACCGAGAACCTCTTTGCTAGAACCCACGAGGAACTTGCAGGCAGCCATCCTCATGGCTTCTTCTTCTTCAGTCCTTCCTGGTTCAAGCAGAAAGTTCAGGATATCTCGCGGTGGCTTAGGTGCAGACGAACCTTCGCCTGCTTCTGCTTCCTTTGGCTGAATTGGATCGACAGGACGTTCTTTAACGTCTTCTTCAACCTTCGGGGCGAGCTCAGTCTTCTTGAGTGCATCTTCAGACGACATTTTTATGTTGAAAAGTGAAAGTGCTCATTCCTGTCAGATTTCTGTCCTATTTATAGACAGAGATTTCTCAAATAACGAAGCGACACATTCATCCGACGGTTCATCCGTTCATTCATTATCACCCGACAATTCATTCGGTCACTCATTACCACCCGACAGTTCATTCGGTCATTCATTACCACCCGACGGTTTATTCGTTCATTCATCACATTCACCTGACGGTTCATCCGTTCATTTAATTCCCTTGACGGTTCATCCGTTCATTTAATCCACTTGACGGTCCGTCCGTTCATCACATTCATCCAACGGTTCGCCTATTCATTCATTATCACTTGACGGTTTGTCCGTTCGTTTTATCATTTGACGGTTTTTTCGTTCATCTCACATCAATATCAGCAACTTGTCGTTTTCGATTAAGTTGTCAATTGAAATAATAATATTCAATATATTCTGCCACATCTATATTACCTCTAAACAGATATAATGAATATAATTATTTTCTACAAGAAATATATCATGTCTTGCACCTCTGAATATATTTTCTATCTCTATTATTTATATCTGAACAAGATATGTAATAAATAAGGGAGCCACAGCAAAATGTCTTTTATTTATCAAAATACGAGGCATTACAAAAACACATCTACGACAAAAGATACAAAAAGTTCTATTAAGAAGGAGGAATGATCAAATTGTCGATCTGCTGCTTCAGAGTCTGCAGCTCTTCTTCATGAGTGGATGTCACCCTCCTTCTAGCCTCTTCCATCCCGGTTTCTTCATTAAAAACGGGCATGTTTACAGTCCGACGGGTAATCTCTGCACCATGAGTTGCATCGTACTCATCCTTCTCCTGAAGCAAGGCATTTAATTGTTCAATCACAAGTTGATGATTAGCAGTTTCCTCTTCTAATTCTTGCTGGAGACGAACAATCTCTGCTCTCAGCTCAGCATTTCTCTGTCCTTTTCTTTCAGCCATCAAAGTTACTGATTCCAGTTTAGAGTTATATTCAGCAGACTTTGTGGAATAAGTTTCCAAAAGATTTTGAAGATTCATCCTTTCTATATCAGCTGCTTGGGCCATTCGCTCGAACTCAGCCTGCACTAGAGATTCTATTTCCTTCTGTTTGAGCTCCTTATATTTCTTTATGGAGACTTCTAATTCATCCAGTATATGCTCAAGGAGAGTAGCTTGAGCTTCGTCGCCTTGCTCCCTTACAGCCCTCACCAAGAGGGAAGTCAGATTTCTGACCGTAAAAAAATCAGCACCCTCTTTGTCCATTATTTTGTTGACGAGGGGTCTCAACGATTCAAAGAAATATCTGGTGAATGATTGAACAACTTGTTGATTAATTGCCAGAGTCCCTGGAGTTGCAGCTACTCCTGTTGAAGATGAGGTAGCAGGATCTCGTGTTTGGATGGCAGGCTCTTTAAACAAAGGAGCCAGAGTGGAGCTAGTCGCCCCTCCTGGTTGTTCCTCTGCAAAAGTAAAATTGTTATTTTGCTAGTCGTTTGCTAAATAACCAAAAAGATCAAATGAAGACAGTCTTACCTTGGTTCGATCCAGCAATGAGTTTATCCCCTGCAGGAGTAGACTCTGGCAGAGTAGAAGTAACTTCAGCTATAACAGCTTGGCTACTACCCGCCTCAGAACCACAAGACAAATGATGACTACTACTAATAACCACCGTCGTTATGGGCACTTTGTCCATGCACGTTGGAGGTGCTAGAGCAGTCTCATGATCTACAGGAAATACAGATAAAGACATTAGCTATCAATTCATTCAAGAGAAGATTGCTAATTTCATTTTATACCTTGAGGATCAGTAGTGGGAGTTTCTTCCAGGGTTTCTTCATTTATTGCTTTTTCGGGAACCTCAACATCATTTTCGGGATTTAAGGTATCGGTAGCATTCTCTGGAGCCTCAACATCCTTTTTAGGATCTAAAGTCTCAGCAGCATTCTCTGGGATTTCAATATCCTCATCATTAACAGCAGTAGGAGATATCTGCACTTCATCATCTTCTTCAAGATCTTGCATATAGTCATCAACATTTTCAGACGAAGAGCTCTCCTCATCCTCGTCTTCTTCTGGTGCCTTTTCGCTGGTAGTCGCTGTATGGTCGCCATAGTCATCCAGAGGACCATAGCTACAATCTTCTAAAGCTGCGATTAATTCGCGATCTTCCTCTTCGCGAAGGGTTCTCGGAGTCGGCGGAAGTTCAACAATCTGTAACTGCTCTTCCCTCACTTTCTCCACAGTAATTCCTCTAGGCTCTTCGGCCTCAGTTCCCGGAGTAAGATCTGTTCTTTGCTCGATCTCCTCTCTATGTTCAAAACTAGGAGTTTTATTCCTAGGCTCTGAAACAGGAGTAGGAGACGGCAAAGTTAATCCAGCTGTAGCATCCATCACCATTGAAGACAAGGCTCGATTGTAGCATTTGGGTTCCTAGAATTTATTTTCTATTTTAGAGATTTTTTTTATTTTTATTTAGTTAGCATCAATTATTTACTAGGATGTCTAATTGGGATCATAAGATTTTTTGCCTAAGACTATAAGTTAGATATAAGGGAATTAGACTGTATATAGTCTTTAGGGCCCCTAGATTGACCCTAGTGTGTTATTTCACCATTTTAGAATTTCCAGGATTTATTAAAGATTTTTAGATAATTATTATATATTGTTTCATTATTTCTTAAGCTTCTAGGAATTTATGTGAGTGCACCCGAGGGTATATTTTAGGTCAAAGAATTTATATAGGCTCTAGAACCCCTAAAATATTTTCTATATTTTTCTAGGAATTTTTAGGAATTTTCTGGGATTTATTTGGAATTTTTAGGATTTTTCTGGAATTTTTATTTAATTTTCTGCATTTAAAAACCTATTTTTAAAATATATACACAGTCAGCCTCCGGAGGGGCCCACCCGTCAGCCGCTGAAGCGGAGAGGGCGGGCCCACGTGGCAGTGTAAGGGGGGTGCAGGGCTCGGTCTCCGAGCCGCCCTCAAATTTAAGCCGAGCCGGCTTAAGGGCTCTCCTAAGCCGAGTCTAGCTCGGATTTCTTTGGACCGTTCGATCTTGGCTGTAGGCGCTCAGGATAGCGCCACGTGGCAGCGCCAGCCGTCAGAGAGCCACCGACTCTAATTTCCTATATATATATTAGTTATTAGGTTTTTCGAAAACCCTTTATCTTTCAGCAGCTTTTTGTGGAGAGTTCCATTGGAGTTCTTCAACTTCGCGGGGCGATTGCCGTTGATCTAGACGTCCTTTTTGTGCGCCGTTTTTTTTACTGGAAGCGTATTGAGGTTAGGTTTCTGAATATATAATTTGTTTTCTGGTATTTTGATCTCAAATTTCTGAAGAATTATTTGAGTGTCGGTTGTCCAAAAATCAACACGTCGCACGGTTTTCGAGATTCCGAGCGATCCCGAACTCCGTTTTGCGATCCGTTTGAAGTTTTGGAAAGCTGACACAGAGCCCTACAACATATAAATTTTCCAGAAATTCAGAGTTTCATCTCTTATTTTATTTTATTCATAGAAGTCAGATTTGGTCAACGGTTCATCGATTTGGTCATGGTTAGCCATAATGGCGATAACTTTTGACCAAATCGTGATTTTGTGGCACGGTCGATTCCGGTGCACTCATGGCGCTGAAATCTATTATGTCGCACACTCAAACTTTGAATTCATAATGTTTGACCAGTTAGTCAACAGTATGTCTCGGTTTGCGTGCCACGAGTCCCGATTTTGGAACCGTGTATTTCCTTGGCCAAATTTTTGTGTGTAGATTGTTATTTCAGAATTAAATAGGTTAAAATAGGATTTTAGATGATTTATTCCAGAATTAGAATAGTATTAATTGATTTAACCCATTAGCCACTTTCTAGGATTTTTAGAGTGGGAATTGTATATCTAACTTGTGGTTGTTTGTGCGACGGGGTTCGTGGGTTGATGGCTTGATTTGATAGCTTCTAGGCCGGAGTTCATATTGTCTTCAACTTGTGAAATCAATCCATCCAAGAGTTCAGGCAAGTACTTGTTGACACCTTCATATGCATTTACTTTATATTGTTATATTTCACTTATACATGATATTTTCGTGTCTTGACTGTTACACACACGAGAGTTGAGTGATTGACTATTGTTCATGCTTTCTCATTGTTATCATGATCGTTATCGTGACCTTGTTTTTATGATTGTGAGGTATGGACATTGGAGGGGTACAATTACTAGGCACGTGGACAAAGCCCAGATGGTATCGTTGGCAACTCTCCCGTTTACGGGGGCGGGCCTTATAACCTCATCGTTCGCCCAAGCCGTCCATGTGTAGGAACGTTGTACTTCTCACGACACGTGCACTACGAGTGGTTACATGAGTCTCTTTACTTTTCATGATTGTTACTTTCCTTATCAGTTTCTTCCATCTCATGATTTCTTGATCATATTGTTCATTATTTCCATTGATTCTTACTTTCCATGTTTAGTGTTATATTACTTTATATTGTACTTGTATCATGTTGGTTTAGACTTGTACTTGTTCCAATCCTGACTGGATAACCATTTTTCAGTTGTAGACGACGTGATCTGTCCAGAGGTTTACGGTGAGTATGTTGGAGACACTGACGTCACTGGCGTACCGGGTTCCAGCACTGATGCGAATTAGCATATTTTCTTCCTTATGGATTCGCATTAGTTAGTAGTTATAATTATGGAGTTAGTTGTCTATTTTATTTTCTATTATCCGGGTTTGTTCCCGAGACTTTCTGAGTTGTAGTGGATTTTCATATTTATTATTGAGACTATTGGATATTTAGTGATTTTTTTGCTGGCTTAGTTGTGGATGATATATATGCGTGTTGTGCTTGTTGTGGACCATTGTTATCATAGACAGCGTACTACCGCCGATGCTGCGGCGTAGGCTGGACTTGGCCACGTACTCGTATCCCAAAATTGGGAACGGGTCGTGACAAGTTTTTATGGTGGCCCATGCAGGTCCAATTTCGCAAAAGACTGCAAACTCGTGGTAGTGCTTAAGTTAGCTGTACTACTACGAGCCTGCGAATAGATTTGAAGTTAGGAGGTTATATCATCCACAAATAGGATTTCCAACCTTATGAGTCTATTTTATCTTAGGATCTTATTGTATCTTATTTTGCATCCTGCTTGATTCCGTCCGTGATTTCTTCGATATGTTTGTATCTACCGTACTAACCATATCCTTTCCTTCCTTTTAGTTCACTATGGTTGAGACGAGGCGCAGTGCGATCCGTAAGGGAAAAAGGGTAGCTAACCCTTTTGCTACTCCCGAACCCGAAGGATCGACATCAGAGAGTACCGAGTTCGTAGAGCATTCTTTAGTTTTAGTTGGTATGCATGCTTAGTTAGTTTGTAGTAGGATTATTATCGATCAGTTCCCTTATGTTCCTAGCCATTATCTCTCCGTGACTTAGCTTAAGAAATTATTGCTTGTAAGAGTTAGGTATTATACTATACTATTTGTGATGTTTTGATTTTTGAGGACAAAAATCTTTTAAGGGGGATAGTTTGTAGCATTTGGGTTCCTAGAATTTATTTTCTATTTTAGAGATTTTTTTTATTTTTATTTAGTTAGCATCAATTATTTACTAGGATGTCTAATTGGGATCATAAGATTTTTTGCCTAAGACTATAAGTTAGATATAAGGGAATTAGACTGTATATAGTCTTTAGGGCCCCTAGATTGACCCTAGTGTGTTATTTCACCATTTTAGAATTTCCAGGATTTATTAAAGATTTTTAGATAATTATTATATATTGTTTCATTATTTCTTAAGCTTCTAGGAATTTATGTGAGTGCACCCGAGGGTATATTTTAGGTCAAAGAATTTATATAGGCTCTAGAACCCCTAAAATATTTTCTATATTTTTCTAGGAATTTTTAGGAATTTTCTGGGATTTATTTGGAATTTTTAGGATTTTTCTGGAATTTTTATTTAATTTTCTGCATTTAAAAACCTATTTTTAAAATATATACACAGTCAGCCTCCGGAGGGGCCCACCCGTCAGCCGCTGAAGCGGAGAGGGCGGGCCCACGTGGCAGTGTAAGGGGGGTGCAGGGCTCGGTCTCCGAGCCGCCCTCAAATTTAAGCCGAGCCGGCTTAAGGGCTCTCCTAAGCCGAGTCTAGCTCGGATTTCTTTGGACCGTTCGATCTTGGCTGTAGGCGCTCAGGATAGCGCCACGTGGCAGCGCCAGCCGTCAGAGAGCCACCGACTCTAATTTCCTATATATATATTAGTTATTAGGTTTTTCGAAAACCCTTTATCTTTCAGCAGCTTTTTGTGGAGAGTTCCATTGGAGTTCTTCAACTTCGCGGGGCGATTGCCGTTGATCTAGACGTCCTTTTTGTGCGCCGTTTTTTTTACTGGAAGCGTATTGAGGTTAGGTTTCTGAATATATAATTTGTTTTCTGGTATTTTGATCTCGAATTTCTGAAGAATTATTTGAGTGTCGGTTGTCCAAAAATCAACACGTCGCACGGTTTTCGAGATTCCGAGCGATCCCGAACTCCGTTTTGCGATCCGTTTGAAGTTTTGGAAAGCTGACACAGAGCCCTACAACATATAAATTTTCCAGAAATTCAGAGTTTCATCTCTTATTTTATTTTATTCATAGAAGTCAGATTTGGTCAACGGTTCATCGATTTGGTCATGGTTAGCCATAATGGCGATAACTTTTGACCAAATCGTGATTTTGCGGCACGGTCGATTCCGGTGCACTCATGGCGCTGAAATCTATTATGTCGCACACTCAAACTTTGAATTCATAATGTTTGACCAGTTAGTCAACAGTATGTCTCGGTTTGCGTGCCACGAGTCCCGATTTTGGAACCGTGTATTTCCTTGGCCAAATTTTTGTGTGTAGATTGTTATTTCAGAATTAAATAGGTTAAAATAGGATTTTAGATGATTTATTCCAGAATTAGAATAGTATTAATTGATTTAACCCATTAGCCACTTTCTAGGATTTTTAGAGTGGGAATTGTATATCTAACTTGTGGTTGTTTGTGCGACGGGGTTCGTGGGTTGATGGCTTGATTTGATAGCTTCTAGGCCGGAGTTCATATTGTCTTCAACTTGTGAAATCAATCCATCCAAGAGTTCAGGCAAGTACTTGTTGACACCTTCATATGCATTTACTTTATATTGTTATATTTCACTTATACATGATATTTTCGTGTCTTGACTGTTACACACACGAGAGTTGAGTGATTGACTATTGTTCATGCTTTCTCATTGTTATCATGATCGTTATCGTGACCTTGTTTTTATGATTGTGAGGTATGGACATTGGAGGGGTACAATTACTAGGCACGTGGACAAAGCCCAGATGGTATCGTTGGCAACTCTCCCGTTTACGGGGGCGGGCCTTATAACCTCATCGTTCGCCCAAGCCGTCCATGTGTAGGAACGTTGTACTTCTCACGACACGTGCACTACGAGTGGTTACATGAGTCTCTTTACTTTTCATGATTGTTACTTTCCTTATCAGTTTCTTCCATCTCATGATTTCTTGATCATATTGTTCATTATTTCCATTGATTCTTACTTTCCATGTTTAGTGTTATATTACTTTATATTGTACTTGTATCATGTTGGTTTAGACTTGTACTTGTTCCAATCCTGACTGGATAACCATTTTTCAGTTGTAGACGACGTGATCTGTCCAGAGGTTTACGGTGAGTATGTTGGAGACACTGACGTCACTGGCGTACCGGGTTCCAGCACTGATGCGAATTAGCATATTTTCTTTCTTATGGATTCGCATTAGTTAGTAGTTATAATTATGGAGTTAGTTGTCTATTTTATTTTCTATTATCCGGGTTTGTTCCCGAGACTTTCTGAGTTGTAGTGGATTTTCATATTTATTATTGAGACTATTGGATATTTAGTGATTTTTTTGCTGGCTTAGTTGTGGATGATATATATGCGTGTTGTGCTTGTTGTGGACCATTGTTATCATAGACAGCGTACTACCGCCGATGCTGCGGCGTAGGCTGGACTTGGCCACGTACTCGTATCCCAAAATTGGGAGCGGGTCGTGACATCGATTCCTTCTGAGGACCAGCTTCTTTCTTTTCAATGGCCTATCCGGGCTCTCTATATTGATAGTTTCAACTTGTTTTTGGATAGAGGTTGGTGTTGAAGCCCCTTCTTGCTGAGCTGACTCAGCCAGTTGCCGAGACTGAGATCGAGTAGTGATCTTTTCAGAAGAGTGATCCAAGATCAACTTCTTCTTTGCTGCTGGAGCAGGAGGATCTTCTCTTCTTTTCCTTTTTACAGGAGATTTGCCCACCTTTAGAGAGACACGTAGTGGTGCATTTACTTCTTGAGGGAACATAATATCCCTTGAGACTTCCAAAGGTGCATCTGCTGGCTCGTGCACCTCATCATTTATAGGGATCGACAGAGCAATTCTTCCTTTCTTCAATCTCGTCGAAGAAGCAAATCTATCTGTGAGATTAAAATTCTCAGCAAAAGTGTTCGCGGATGTATAAAATACTGAATAAGTAAATAGCATCCGAGGACCATGAGTGCTATTTGCTGGCATCGAGAATATGGCCTTCGTATCACGGGCATTATAGTAAGCCCAGGCTCGGGCCCCGTCTATCAAGAAACCCTTGCCTTGGAGGCAGGTGATTGCATTCCCCACATGGAATTGATCATATCCAAACTGCCGAGCAAATCGGCTGGGGAGATATGGTTCTAAGTAACATTCCTCTTCGAACCGGTATACTAAATGAGACGGTCGAATTGTCTTCAACCATTCAAAGGCTGCATGGTTTAGAGGTTGTATCTTTGAGTCTACCATGTTTGTTGGCATTTGATCATGTCCAGCAGGGAGAGGAGCACAACAAAAGTTCCATCCTCTATTCAGATTTAGAACATATCTGCATTCGCTCAAAGAAGTGTACTTCCATTTACTATGAGAGTACCTTCGCAGAAAGCTGCCATCAACCGGTCCCATGCCGGGGTCCATTAAAGTGGGATAGTGGAGAAGCAACCATCCAAATAGATATGTGTATGGCAGTTCTAGGCGAGGGAATTCTTTCTCTCCTTTTGCTTTCAGCATCAGATCGACATACAAACGAAGACTGGCATTTAATTTGCAAGTCATTGCTGATAACAGGTCCACCTTGTAGCCAAAGACTAACTTGACAGCAGCAAAAAGAACGCCGCGATGAAAGCGGTCCACAGCACTGGATCCGGGGACCACAAACCGCCAAAGCCAGTATGTCAGAAACCCTGCCAGTTGGGCTTCTTTTGACATGGGTCTATAACCCATTCTCAAGTAACTCTCCAGAGTGTCCCCTTTCTTTAAAGGAGAATATTGATAATCATCTTTCATTTGTTTATCAAAATTACCACTCTCTTCCATCAGCTTCATAACTTCTGTATTGCTCAAAGGTTTGAAGAAATCAGGATAATATTTGTCATTTTCCTTAGTCTTCTTCTCTTCTATGTGGTGAAGGAACAGATAGGGAAGCCATTTTGAAGAATAACAGGTGTTGGCTGTAGCACTCTTATAAAACAGGGAACAGATCTTGTAATGGCATAGTAGTTCCTCGAATACTGCTACCATTGCTGTATTTTCCCTTCTAAGTTTGTCCAACTCATCATTAGTTGGTACAAACTCTTCATATGGAGCGTCTGCCATTGGCAAGTACGAGATATATTTTATCTCGTGGAGTGCAAATCCAATTTCTCCACCAGGGGTCATAAAAGTTCCTGTCCTATAATTGTATCTTTCAGCCAAGGCCAAGAACATGTGTGAGTTGGGTGCAAAACCATAAACAGTGGCGTGTATTGCTTGGTACAGATTGATTTGTTGAAGTCTGTCTTCAAATGTTGTCAGAATCCAATTTGCAATACAATTCCATCTCCTGTAATCTGGATTCACCAATCCAGTTAATTTGATATCCTGTTCGGGGTACCTCCCTTCAGCTTTCGCAAATTTGTTTGCAAATATCAGTGTTCTGACAGGCATCAACAAAGAGGAGTTCTCTGATAGAATGCAACCTGGTCTCAAGCCTTTCAACAAGATACTGTATCGATCAGAGGAGCTGTAGAACATATCCTTCTTATTTGGCCCCTTCTTCACGAATTTTTTTCCTGCACGGGCGTCTTGGAAAAGAGTGATGTTCCACTCCATCTTCCTCGGATAGCTCGCATGAGCATACCGGGATAAAGGGAGGCAGCGGGCAATATCTGGTATAAAGAAGGACCTATCTTCCTGATGGACTATTCTTTCCTCCATCCTCGGTCTTGGTTGAGAGCTTTTCTCAAAAGCCTCACCAAACAAGAATGAAGATTTCTTATGAATAACAGCGTCTGCTGATTCAAGGGGTTGTCCATTCATTAAACACAGTAGAGTCTCATTGTCTTGAGATATCAGAATCGCCTGACGGGAGGTCGGTAGATCATACTGGGGATAATGTACATGGGAGAGATCCTCTTTATACTCTGACTCTAAAAGAGTTCCCACAAAAGTTTCATATTCTGGATCTTCTCTCACATTAACTGCATCAAACAGAAGAAAGCAGAATTTAGTACAAGTCAAAGTTAAAAATTCTATCATCAGTTTGCACAAAATCAGAATGCGCAACATCAGATTGCGCAGCATCAGTTTACGCAAACATCAGACTGTACGAACAAACAACTATCAGTTTGCGCTGACCATCTCGCGCAAATCAGCAGATTGCGCTGACATCTGCCAGCGCAGTTCAACCGATTGTACAGGAAGTCGCTCTTTATAAAAATAAAGAGTTAACTGATTTGTGCAACCAGAACCCTAAAGAGGGTGGCGCAGTATAATCACATCTCTAAAAAGAGATGGATTTTGAAGAACAGTGAGATCAAAACCCTAAAAAGGGTTTTTGATTAAAAGTTCTCTACCTGACATTGCAGGATGCACGGATTTATGACGAGAAGCTCGTCGCGCAGCTCTGTTTGATGATTCGGCCGGGGCTTTGTCCTTAGCGGCGGCGGAGGATCGTCGGGGCACCATACAGATCGTCGGAGAAGGAAGTCAAAGTTCGTTCGGAAATTTCTTTCTCTCAAACACAAAGGAGGCAAAGTAAAGAAATGAAATGAAGAAGAGAGCTATTTATAGTTTTCGAAAATGAAACGGCTGCCTCAGTTTGCGCCTAAAAATTAGAGACAACCCCTCAGATTGCGCAGCTAGCTTACATCATGCGCAAATTGATTCAAATTTCAAAATTCAAAGTATTTCGAAATTTTGAATAAGTTCAACTTTCGAAAACTTTGAAGGGGGTCTTGTAGGTCCTAAAAAATCAAGTGGCACACATCAACAAAGTCAGAAAATCAAGAAATACAACTTTCAGATGATTTGCGCAGATAACAGATTGCGCACCATTCAGATTGCGTAGGCTCGATTGCGCACACTCTCAATTGCGCAAGCTGACGTGGCAAATCGCCATCATTACCTGACACAAATCAAATCTTCTGACAACTGACAGCACGAATATCGAGGCAGCCGTTCGTTTAATCGTGCAGTACGGCGCTCGAGGACAGCTGGCAGCGCAATCCATGTCTGCGCAAATCAAGTTGGCACAATCCATGTCTGCGCAAATCAAGTTGGCGCAATCCAAAGTGTGCGTAGTTCAATGTGCGCGTTCTACCAGTACAAATGATAAAGTACACGTGGCATTCATGCCATCAATTGCTCATTTCGTGGTAACTGCCTATGCATGATCATGCGTATTTCAATCAAATGATGCCATGTATCCAAGACAGTTAACCCATGATCCAGCAACTGCCTGCGCAGTCCATTGCTGCGCAATCCATCATGCGCAGTCCAGAATGACTAAAAGTTAGTTATTTCTCAGAACTCTATAAATAGGGTTTTAAGTCTCCATTCAAGGGGATCACGAATCAATAATCAGAGATCAGAGAGTTCAGGAGTTCTTGCCCAAGTGCTACTGCATTCTTCCGAGGCTTTTGCCTTCAATTTTTGAGGCTTTTTGCCTTCAATTCCAGAGTTGTTCTCAACTTCAGAGGCTTCGTCTTCAGAGTTCACATCGTCCAAGGGATAAAACAATCGTCATCTAGATTGGATTCCTAAAGTTGTACCATTCCCAGAATTCAAATTGTAATCTTTTACAAAGTTTGTATCAATAAAGTTCTTCAACTTTTGTTTTTGCAAACAAGGACAAAGTGAGACTTTGTAGATGGATCCAGGACTTGAAATTTTTGGACGGATACGTCTCCAATCTAAGAAGATGTGTCGACATAAAGGAGTGTAAACTGATCGGAATAAAGAGCCACGATTGTCACGTATTCAAGGAGAGGTTAATTCCTGTTGCATTTCGAGAATTATTACCGCCGGTAGTCTGGGATCCATTAACAGAGCTTAGCATATTCTTCAGAGATGTTTGTTCTTGCAAGTTGCTCGTCGATCGTTTAGAGAAGCAAGAGAAGGACATTGTGGTAACACTTTACAAACTTGAGAGAGTTTTTCCTCCTGCATTCTTCGACTTAATAGAGCATTTGTCGATTCATCTTATCCATGAGGCTCTTGTTGTTGGACCTGTCGGTTATCGTTAGATGTATCCGTTCGAGCGATAGTTGAACCACCTCAAGAGAAAGGTGAAAAGTAAGGCACGGGTGGAGGGTTCTATTTGTGAAGCATATGTCCTTGAGGGGATTTCAAACTTTTGTTCCATGTATTTTTAGCCTCATATTGCTACAAACAGAACAAGAGCTCCCAGAAATGACGACGGCTATGAAGTTGGTATTGAGGCAAAGCTGAAAGTATTTACTGCCTACAAAAAACCATCTGGTAAAATAAAAAAAAGATATCTAAATGACGACGAGGTTAGCACTGCAATGTTATATGTATTGCTCAACTGCGACGAGGAAGAAGTGGACAAGCTAGAGGGATAAGTAAAATTATTTTGCGTGCTTCGTTGCTTCTCAATATAACTAATATACCTATGCTTCGTTGCTTTTCAGCATGTTTAAGGATGAGGTAACGTCCAACAATCCGTACGCAACCGAGGAGGAAGTAGAACAGCAAATGAGACTTCATTTTCCTTTTTGGTTGAGAGCATATGTACGGATATCTTCACAATTTACGTTTTCTGTACGTATATACTTGTACAGAATAATTAAGTTAGCATCGTTTATTTGGTATTTAGGTTGATCGTCCGGAGGCAATCCTTGAGAATGAGTATATTACAACTCTAGCCAAGGGACCAATTTATCAAGTGAAGACCTGGCCAAGTTACTGCGTAAATGGCTTCAGGTTCAAGTCAACAAATGCTCCAGTACACACTAGCGGTCTAGTCATCGGCAGTGTCTCCATACCCGGCTCTAGCAGTTCCAGGCTAGGGCCTTCTTCTTCTATGCAGCCAGTACCGTCGAGTATTCCAGAGGTCGACCCCACTACTGAGGAGCAGACCGAGGCCGAGGCCCACGTCGAGGGCGAGGGCGATGGCGAGGCCCATGCCGAGTCCGAGGGCGAGATCGAGGCTGAGGGACAGGCTGCGGGCAGGGGCAGGGGCAGACTGCAGCTCCCATTTGAGACAGATCCTCTATGTCGCCCGGAGGGGGATCTGAGGTTGGAGATTTGGGCCTGTACTCGGACCAGGCGGTAAGTAAAAATATTGTTGCATTTAATTTGTTTAAATTTATTATAAACTTGTTTAATAAATTTTAATTTCTATTTTACAGGTATTATCCCTCCTCCGTACACCGGTCGCTGGGGACATTCTTGCGACAGAACTATGGGGGACCCTGGATCAACTGGAGGGACGTCCCGGCCGACAAGAAGGCCTTCTGGTTTGAGCACTTCTCGGTACGTAAAAGTTTATTTCCTTTTAACATTTAGTATGATATGTTATAACTTACGTACTTCTATGATTTTTTTCAGCGAACTTACTTCTTCCCTTCCCACCGTGCCGTTGCTGTCGAGTCTATTTTTTCCAGCGTCGCCAGCAAGCTCATTAGGGACGCGATCCTCGACCAAAAGAATCATGAGCGTCGGGGAGAGCCTATTCAGGGCTGGATCGCTGCCGCCGACTGGGCAGCAATGAAGAGGAGATTCGAGGAGAAAACCTACAAGAAGAAGTCTGCGAAGTCTAAAAGAGCGTGACAGGCGGGGTCGCAGTGGTGTGGTGGGTCTCGGTCCATCATGGATTTTTTCATTCATATGGTACATATCTCGCCGTATACCCATAATTAATACTTTATAGTAATATATTTCTTTCAACTTAACTGACAAATCATATAATAATTTCGTAACAGGTTGAATCGTGAGAAGACCCGAACATGGTGACCTTGTTCCTCGCTACGCACACGAAGGGGAAGCGGTTCGTAGACGACAAGGCCCGGGACACCTACGTAAGTTTTAATTAATGCTAGTTCATTAATATTAATTTTTAGTTACGTAGAAAATTCATATAGATGTTATTTATAGGCCGAGTTTTTGAAGTTTTACTTAATGCTAGTTCATTAATATTAATTTTTAGCGACCACGTGAGAATTCATATAGATGTTATTTTTAGGCCGAGTTTTTGAGGCTTAGGGAGGCCGGGCCGACACGGTCAGAGGGAGCCGGTGCTAGCACTTCCCAGCAGCCCCCGGCCGCCGCAGCTCAGTCAGATGATGAGCTGTGGATGAGGGCCGTTGGTGGCATACATAGGGGTACGTACTATGGTACGGGCTCCTATGGTGCCTTTATTGCATCACAGGCCTCTATGACCGCCACTAGTGTGTCCGGCCCCGCACAGACCGAGGAGTCGCTCCGCCACCAGCAGAGTGTCGATGCGCAGATCGCAGCTCTGCGTGACGAGATGCTGCAGAGGATGGTGGCGCCGCATACATATGATTCTGCGCTCATCTAACTCTTTGAGAGGCTGGAGGAGACTACTGAGGCGCTGCGACAGATGACCCGTGCTACGCAGCGGTTGGTCAAGCAGATACAGCAGTTCCAAGAGATGGCTACGGAGCGACCATCTGCTGGTACGCCGGGAGCATCGTCTACATCCGGTGGTGCACGAAAGGACATGCTCGTCCACCTGTTGTCACCGGAGGAGTATTAGACTCAGTATAGGATTATTCTAAAACGTCGTTTCCAAAACGTCGCTGAAAACGTCGCTAATTTAGGTTAGCGACGTTTAGGCCGAGATTAGCGACGTTTTAGAATGTCGCTAATCTGACAAATTTTTGTAGTGCGTGACGTGCTTATCTAAGCATCAACTTTCCATATTTTTCATGTTCTACAAAATCTGACTCAGTATAGAATTATTCCCTTAGCTACGTGGGTACATCTCTTTTATTAGCAAACCTACTCAGTGCGGTCAAAACATCTAGTTTATTAGTGTGAATACCAAGCAGAAATAAGTTCATCGAAGCCACCCACCTGAATGAGGAGTTGCCTCGGCCGAACGGGACTTCGAGCAAGTCGTTGCATAGCCAAGTCCAAACATCGTTGTATTTCAATTCCTTCGATTGACCTGAGTCGGACAGGACACTACAATTTGGAACCTCGGTAGGGCTTGCTACGTACACTAGAAGGCTCATCGTCTCACAATAAATAGTCCAAAATGGTGTATCACTGGTGACCAAAATATAGTGATGCAACATGCTAATGATAGCTATTTTACAAACCTAACAAATTTTGTATAGGGACGAATTCGTGATACATTTAATTAAAATTAAAATTAAAACTAAAATTAAAATTAACATTAAAATTAAAATTAAAATTAAAACTAAAATTGAAATTGAAATTAAATCTAAAATTAAAATTAAAATTAAAACTGAAACCTAAAATTAAAATTAAATTAAAATTAAAAATAAATTTGAAATTGAATTTAAGATTAAAAATAAACATAAAAATTAAAATTAAAATTAAAATTAAAATAATATTAAAATTAAAATTAAAATTAAAATAAATTTTAATTAAAACTAAAACTAAAATTAAATTAAAATTAATATTTCAATTAACATTAATATTAATATTAACATTAATATTAACATTGAATTTAGTATTAATATTAAATTTAACTTTAACATTAATATTCATATTAATATTAACCTTAAATTTAATATTTCTAAGTATTATTTATTTTTAAAGATATATTATTTTTAGAAAACAATTATCTAAATTTAACAATAATATTAAAAATAAAATTAAGATTAAAACTAACATTAAGATTAACAATAACATTAGGATTAACATTAACATTAACATTAACATTAACATCTAAATTATCCATCTCTATTTCTTAAAAAATAAATAATTTAATCTCTCTCAGTTTTAGAATAAATACGTAGATAAACCTTATTTTTTAAGATAGAAATATTTTTGTTTTTAAAGGGAGAGTTATTTTTTTAAGGAAAAAAAATTTAGAAGAGAAACATATGTGTTTATTTTAGTAATGCTATTCGTACCTCCAAATTGTTCCTCCAATGCATCCCTCCTTATGTGGCAGCTGACGTGGCATATTAAATAATATTATATGTCATCTGACATGGCCGATGACATGGCAAATTTTAACCCAAAAAAGTTAATTACCTAATTTTGTCCATATTAATTTAATGTTAATACTAATATTAATTAATATTAATATTAATGTTAATTTAATGTTAATATTAATGTTAATATTAACATTATTGTTAATATTAACGTTAATATTAATTTTAATGTTAATGTTAATATTAATTTTAATGCTAATTTTAATTTTAATTTTAAAATTTGCCACCTCAGCTGCCACATCAACATGCCACGTCAGCTGCTACATAAGAAAGGACAGTTTGGAGGTACAATTTGGAGGGACAAATAGCATTATTTTTTTTTTTGCTAAACATGTGTATTTATTACATCTTATTTTCTTTCCAAAAACAATTGGTCTATCCCGTAAACTTTTACCGTATAAGAAGGTATATAGGGAAGAGAAAAAAAAAACGAAAGAAAGAGCTATTAAGAAAAAAAAGGAAAGGAGAGATCTGATCATTAATATTCAATATATATCTTTTTGTGGTCAATATTATCTATGATTAGTGCTATTGGTACCTCCAAATTGTCTCTCCAAACCATCCCTCCTTATGTGACAGCTGACATGGCATGTTAAATAATGTTATGTGTCATCTGACATGACAAATGACATGACAAATTTTAATCCAAAAAGTTAATTATCCAATTTTTTTTCCTTGTTAATATTTATGTTAATATTAATATTAATTAATGTTAATGTTAGTATTAAAGTTAATATTATTGATAATGTTAATGTTAAAATAATAATAATAATGTTAATGTTGATGTTAATATTAATATTAATATTATTATTAATGTTAATGTTAATATTAATTTTAATGTGAATATCAATTTTAATTTTAGTTTTAATTTTAATTTTAAAAAATTGTTATGTCAGCTGTCACATCAACATGTCATATCAGCTGTCACATCAGCTGCCACGTAAGAAGGAACGGTTTAGAGGGACAAATAGCATTATTCATTATCTATATCCCTGTCTTAGAGGTTAAAATTTCAACAATTAGATTAAAATTGATATAACATCCAAGGGATATAGATAAATATGCTTATTTGCTAATTTAGGAGGTGTGCTCATTGGATAGTCACTATATATATTTTTTTCCCAATTTTGTGTTTTTGTGTGTGTGTGCGCGCGCGCGCACGTGTGTGTGAGAAAGACATTCTATTTATAGTTTTCATCAGAGATTATATACTTTTTAAAGACAACAAGTACTGTCGTATTTTTCTTGGCCATGACATTCTTATACAACAAGAACTTAGATGGAATATACCTCAACCGTTTGTTCATTGGAATACTGGTATGAAAATAAGAGAGAGAGAGAGAGAGCTTGATTTGGACTGTGGACATAGTGCACCGACATTGTACATGTTGCATATTTTACTTGGAGAAGATTTTCTGTAGCATACCCAAGTTTAATGAAATTGGTCAGAACGACAAGATTTGGAGAAAATTTAAATCCAGAACTTTTTCACCAGACGGAATGGCAGAAATCATGCATATCTGGTGAGGGGATGAATAGCTTTGGGGGAGTAGTGTGCGTATTGGAGAATGGTTACATATGGTTTAGGCTAGCCAATTCTTTAATTTGTTCCCCAAATAGCACATATTTTTTTGTCAGTTAACTTAGGGAGAATCTAATGGAAAGAACGACATAATTTTCAACATATATTTTTACCAACGACTATTTTTCTAACGACTACTATTACCAACGAATAATTTCTACCAACAACTATTTTTCTAATGGTTACTATTACCAACTACTCTTTTATCTGTCCTGTAAATTAGAAATCTTATATTTTTAGATTTTCTACTCTGTTTCTTTCTCTCAACTTCATTCTCTCTCAATCAAAGTTCCATTCAGAAGAATTAAGAAGAAGGATTCAACACACACACACACACACACACTCTCTTTCTCTCTCTCTCTCTCTCTCCCCTCTTCCATTCAGAAGCTCATCTGCCAATATGGATCAAAGTATAACAATATTATGCTCGCTTGGAGGTGTACATACTAAATGGATTAGCTTACAAAGGAGTTTTAATCGAACTTCTTATAATTGATCGGAATATTACATTTGGTAGTTTACGTAATGTAATTAATGACCAATTTTCTATCGATTTTGAATTATATTAGTACATATTTTTATATCTAATTGTATAAATTTAAATAGTGACAAACATGGACATTTATTATTCAATTAATGTACAATTGTCGTATATTAGTATTTTTGTTACTCCACCACACGTAGAATTAATAATATAAGTAGTAGGCGTGCTTCTAATAATGAAATTATTAATGTTGGTCCTAGTTTTTCTCATCAAGTTATTTCATTTACTGAAGAAGAACATATAGTAGATAAAGGTAATAACGACTATGACAATAGTGATGATTTAGTTGAAAATATAGATGATGAATTTGATTTTGATGATGATAATGTTAACACTCCTGAATTATTTGTCGGAAGACAATTTGAAAATTGAATTAAATTTAGAAAATTTATTAGTGACATAGCAATTAAGCATAATTTTACTTGTTCGGTTACTTCGGACAATGCTTACAAGATTGTATATAATATAATGAATCAAGTTGCAATTGGAGAGTATACGCTAAATCCATTGGTGAAGGCGAGACATTTGTTATTACTACGTTAGAAAATCAACATTCTTGTTTAGGTGGACTTGCAACATATATCATCCATTAGCTACTGCTGTATGGATTAAAAATAAGATAGTTCTTAAAATTAGAGATGATCAGTCGTATAGTCCAGCGCATGTTGTCAAGGATATAGATGCTAACACTGAATACGTATCAAATATTCAAAAGCTTAAAAAGCTAGAGAAATTGTTTTATCTGAAATAAATTGTAGTTATATTGATGCATATGGTAAGTCTTGAACATTATGCTTTTACAATTATTGAGACAAATCTAAGTACCAGATGTTTTATAAAGACTAATGAGAACAATAGTTTTGTAGGAATTTATATATGTTTCAAGGCATGCATTGATAGATTTTTAAGGAGATGTTTACCTGTGTGATTAGTATTAATGCTACTTTTCTTTCATCTAGATATCGAGGTACTTATTTATTGCTTGTGCTCATGATCCTAACTATCAATTATATCCAATTTCTTATGTTGTTGCTAAAAGTGAAAGCACTCATTCTTGGAGCTGGTTTTTAAGCTACTTTAGAACATCTTTTGAAAGTTAGCAGGATTTGATTTTTTGATTGCTTGATTAATATTTGGAGCCTAAAGTATTAAGACTTGACAAATTATAAAGTACTATAAAAATAACAATTAATAAAGTAATAAGTACCATCCCAACCATATGTTCATAAAAATCACGCAGGCTGGAATCTTCTATAGCTCGTTGTTGGAATTGAGGCTCCTCATATAAGTAGAAATTGTTACTTACATAACGAGCTCCCCACTAAGATCTATATGCATTATTTTCAAATGCTGCATCAACGAAACAAATATGAGCATATAATTTTATTATGATTTAATTCAAAGAGGATATCAAAATTAACCATCTTCTAAATCTACCATCAGTTGAGATAGATACCACACCATATACTACAAGAAAAAAATCCCTTTTACAACATTCCATCTACAACATTTTCTGAAAATGTTGTAAACATGGAGGGTCTTCTACAACATTTACTGTAAAAATGTTGTGAAATACAGGTGCAAACGACGTTTTATATTAAAACAGTAAGGCTTCTACAATGGTTATTGACAAAAAATGTATATTACTGTCTTCAACAATATTCAAAAAAATAATATTTTATTAACATTATTACATTTATTAATTATGACAGTTTATTTAATGTTGTCAAAGTTATTAATTTTGACAATATATTAAAATATTATAAAAATGTCATGTTCAACAACGTTTATCAACTGTTGTAATTTTTTTATGTTTCACAATATTTGTTCGATGTTGTAAAAATAATTTCATTTTACCACTTTATATAAATATTATGTATGTAATATCATTTTACAATGTTTAAGAAACATTGCAAAAAGGTTATATTGAACAACTTTTATAAAATGTTGTATAAGATGTGTATTTTACAATGTTGCAAATTTATCTTTAAATTGTTGCTAGGATGATAACATTTGAAATTTTGTCTTATTAGGTCAACATCTCACTTGGTAGCAGCTCTTGATTAAATGGATATGTCACATGCTAAAACATATCCCTTCCACGGCTTCAAAAGACAAGCCTAATGTATCAGTTTCTTGCACAAATTTCTTCCACGACTTCTTGCTCATACTTATCTTTATTCTTGTAAAAATTATTACCCCTCCACTCTATTTTACTTTGTAAAATTCTGCTTTAACTTAGATTATGTCATATATTCACTTGATGAATTATCATTAAAAATATCTAACAAATGTTTGAATTTTAAACTTAATCATTGAGATAAATAAGTTTTCTTCATTTAAATGCTTTTACAACTTATTATGCTTTTAAATGGCAAAGCTATAAAGCTCTTCGACCAAGAGGAGCTTAAGAAGGAAGTATGGGATCTGAAAAGAGAGAACACTATTTTGCTAAATTTTTTTTTTGATATTTCTACTATAAATCTTGCTGGATCTCGATCATGATCTCCTCAGGTTGATTCAAAAATTATGTTCTGGTATTGGTAGACGTAAAAGCTACTATGTAAATATCGTACTGTCCATAAAGTGCATACAAGGATTGAAGATTTTAGTCTTATCAATTTGTTCAATTCCCTTTTTAAGTTCTTCCTAAGGTCTTATAAGTGATCAACTGAATTATATCATAAATTTCTTAAAAATAACTCAGAAATTTATTTTAGCACAACTTTGAAATTTTAGCAGACATGATATCCTTTGTTTTGTAATAAATTGATTGTTCTTAAGGTCTTATAAGTGATCAACTGAATTATATCATAAATTTCTTAAAAATAACTCAGAAATTTGTTTTAGCACGACTTTTAAATTTTAGCAGACATGATATCCTTTGTTTTTGTAATAAATTGATTGTTCTATTCCTAAACATGATATAATATACTGTTCATTACACAAGGTAGTAGTTAGTAGGGGTGAGCTTTCGGTTTATTCTGACCCAAAATAGTCAAAATCGAATAAATTAAAAATCTAAAACCGAAACCCAACCGGACTGTACCGAATAATCAAATCGGTTTATTCGGTTGGAATATTTCTATTGTTTACTGGATTGAGTCCAATGTTGGGGTCATGGTTAAATTATATCAAAATTATAATTTCTATGCACATTTGTTGTGTATTTCAAAGTTACGTCCAAAGTTGGAAAAGTTGTTAAATTATCAAAGCTGGATGTTAAAACATATACACGAAATTATTGTTTTCAATATATACATATTTTAATCACAAAATATTCATTAAATTGAGAAATTTTGCATAATTTTATAATTCTTATTCGTTTTTGGACAACAACCGAAACCGAATAAAAGAATTTTTTCAACATATGACTACACATACATGAACAATTTTACATCCTTCGGTACTATCACTTCTTTTCTTTATGGGATATTATGATAGCTGAAAGGCAGACAGAAAATCGTAATGCGCTTTTGTGTCTCCTCTCTCTTTCGTCTATGTACTAATCCCAATCCTAATCCATATCTGTATCTAAATTCGAATCCAAAATCGAACACAACTGGTCTTAAATATTCTAGTATATAATGCGGCTTAGAAACGGTACAAAAGTGAGTCGTCCAAGCTGCATGTATATCATCAACCATTTAATTAAAAAAATACGTGAATTTTACATTTTTTTATGTAACCGGCTCTCTTTTACTTGTATATATATCTCTATAACAAATTATAATTAAAATATAACTATATAATATGTATGTAATAAATCTTAATTCAAACATAAATATATACAAATCTTAATTCAAATATATTTAAATATTTAAATTATTAATTTGTCTTAGAAACGACTTATACATATTTAAATTAAATATTAATAAATCTTAATTAAAATATATTTAAATATTTATAAATGCTTAAATATATTTAGAATATTATTTTAGCTTATCATTAAAATATAAATATATACAATAAATTTTAATTCAAATATATTTAAATATTTAAATTATTTTTAATAGTATCAAACAAATATAAATTATTTTACATGGAACAGACTAAAAATGAGTTGTCCAAGTCGTATGCATTTCATCAACCATTTAATTAAAAAAATAATTGAAATTGAAATTTTATTTTTTTCATCTGCGTAACTGAGTCTCTTTTATTTATATATATCTTCGTAACAATTTGTAATTATAACTATAACTATAACTATATATATTGTCACTCTCCGATCCTGGAATACGTATTTTAATATGTATTCCGATAAATTGTATTTACTTTGTATTTATACGATATTTATATGCTGTATTTCTTCATGCATTTTCCAAAAATATTCGACAAAATATTATTTCGTAATTTATTTTCTGCATTTGGGCCTACAGTTTTGGCTAATTTGGGTAACCTATTCTTGGTTCACCAATGGTTCATCATGAACCCTTTGGTTCATCATGAACCCATCGGTTCAAGATTCTATATAATAACTCATCTCTCTCTCTCTCCTCTCATTTATTTCCTCTCATTTACTTTCCTCCACCAACCAAGGCAAGTTCCAACTTGCTCAAGAGATGGATCCATAAATGATGTTGATGTTTTCTTACAAAATTATTTGCCAAAATATGTTCTTCTCCTCATTCTATACTAGTTTAGAACTTGAAGTTTTCCATTTTGAAGCTTTAATTTTTGTAGATCTAGGTTTTAACCATTTTCGGAACTTCTTGGTTTTGATCTAGCAAACTTCATTATTTTCAAGTTTTGATGGTTCCATGTTGTAGAGAATTTTATTCTACCCAATTTTGACCTTTAAAAAGTTAGATTTGGACTTATTTTGACCAAGTTATGGACTTTTGAAGCTTTGGGTTCAAACCATGGAGTTCTTACTGATTTGGAGAAGACAGTGAGCAGTGCGCGAGCTTTTTAGCTTGCGTCACAGAGTTGCGCGCACTCTTTAGCGCAGCGCAGTCCGATCCATACGCTGCCTTTTGGGAGCGTATGTCTTGCATACGCTCACTTGGGTGACAAGGAGTCGTATGGAGTCCATACGCTGCCTTTTGGGAGCGTATGTCTTGCATACGCTCACTTGGGTGACAAGGAGTCGTATGGAGTCCATACGCTGCCTTTTTGGAGCGTATGTCTTGCATACGCTCACTTGGGTGACAAGGAGTCGTATGGAGTCCATACGCTGCCTTTTTGGAGCGTATGTCTTGCATACGCTCACTTGGTTGAAGAGGAGTCGTATGAAGTACATACGCTGTCCTTTGAAAGCGTATGTCTTGCGTACGCTGACCTGAGCGTAGGCTAACCTGAGCGTAGCCTGACTTGAGCGCGCTCTGACCTGGACTCCCCTATACCTTATATTTTTATATGTATATATTATATTGTACATATATATGTAAATGTTTGTGTATGCTATATATCCTTACGCCTTTTGTCCTGAGCATGATATGAGCACTAATGTGACCCCGGTGAACAAAGTGTTCCTACCTGATACTTGTACCTGAATGTCCCAGTTCTCGTTCATGCTCGACAAATGACTCGTAACTCCACGTGGCATATTTACAATGATGCATTACACCAAGGAGGGTAGAACATGTTGACATACTGATTGACATGGATCCTCTTTTGGGGTACTCGTACTTGAGTACGACATTTAGGAGGATAATCATGCAGGCCACAGCATGTGAGTCCAAGATTTCACCTAGGGTTAAACTAGGCAACTAAATATACTAGATGCAGGAGGAGGGCAGAATCCCGAGATCGTGTTACACCAGCCGCCTTGAGATATTGTCTTGACGCGCCGGCTGGTCTCCACGGATACTGTGTCATCCGCAACGAGTGGATGACTGTATCCGATTAATTCCTGCTATATATTATATGTCTTGGCAAGGTGGCCTTATGAGGGACCTGTGCTCAATGACACATGTCTACACGAACCCCTGGGTTGGCTAGCCTTGCTGGAAGGATACGATCTGAGGATTTTGAGATAACATGATGCGAGGATAACCTCGTCCCACTAGAAACTCGTAGACTTGATTGGCCGCGAAAACGACTTGCGTGTATCTTATTACCTTCCGTGAATAACTGAGGGAAGCAGACTGTCATGGCACATGATCCAACCCATGTTCTTGTTTGATTGTTGGGTTGGTTATCGTACTATGACTGGCTGTGAACCGAAGTTATGAACGGAAGACTTATTCTGGTTGTGAAGTGCTACTCCTGTGAATGACTGAGGAACATGGTCTATCATGGTACATGATCCAACCCATGTTCTTGTTTGATTGTTTGGTTGGTTATTGTGCTGCGATAGGCTATCGACCGAAGTCACGATCAGGAGATTTTATTGTTTATACCTTTTAATTTATGTGAAAGTTATAGAGTACGACACGTCCCGACTCCATGCGGCACCTTTTGTCCTTGTTTGGTTGTAAGAGTGCCATATGGGTTCGAGGATGTTGCGCTACCCTATAATAGTTGCATAAGTATTACTATTATCAATCATTCTATTATCTGGGTTTTTAATCTTAACACTTGTGCCCCTTTGGCAGTACTTGCTATTCGGGGCTGACCCCGCTGGTTTTGTTTGGCCAGATCTCGTAGCAGAGCCAGAGGACACGATCTTCCTCCCTGATATCCACGGTGCATACTAGGAGCATGGCGGTTCGGGGACTCGAGTGTGTTTCTTTTCTACCACTTCTGCTTATATTTTTGTGCAGCATTTAGCCACCGGCACCTGTTAGCCGGATTACTTGATATTTTGTGTCAGTACATAATTGTAATTAAACAGACTGCAGCTGTGTATAATTTTGTACTCCTGACTCTCTGAGATAGCTAAATTATAAAGCTAGTCTCTCATGATCATTTTGATGAAGCGTCGGAGACGCCTTACTGCTTTATCTTTAATGTTCATTTATTTGCTGATGTGATTTGATTGATTGAGACATAGAACTCTGTAGGACCATAGGAGACTTGATTGTAGCATGTACCCCCTAGTCTCTCGACAGCCACGATCGCCGTATGACGTTACGTACCTCATATGGAGTAGCTGGCCTAGTCCGTCTCCGTATTTCGGTACTGGGGCGTGACAAGGTTTTAGTGGTGGCCCATGCAGGTCTGTTTTTCAGACTTGTGGGGTATTGCGAATTATTAGGAGTCTCAATCAAAACTTGTTCCCCTTGAAATTTTGTTTCGAATTCTCTGTCCTTGCCTTGATCTCTAACCTGACTTGCATCCTCAAAATCTTCCTCGTTCGGACTTGATAATCTTATATCTTTCTCCATAGGGGTGCTTCATTCTCGGTAGCGGGTGAGGCCCATAAGGTAGAGCAGCGAGAGCATGGCTCGACTGGGCACTAGCAGGGGAGAGAACCTTCCCCAGGGCGGACACGAGTAGAAATGGAACCAGAGGCAGTACAGCCACAGGTTATTGAAACTCCTGCAGCACCAGCAGCGACGGCAGTACCAGATGCCGTATCACTCCTGGAGATCATCCGGGGGATTCTTGTCACTCACTAACAGCAATAGACTCAGCAGCAGGAGCAGAACGTGTTCCTGAACCAAGGGATTCAGTTAGCTCTTAAGAGGAGTGCCGGGGTTGACTCGGAAGCATCAGGAAGGTTCCGTCGCTTGAACCCGAGGTATTTTGACGGCACGGAGGATGCCATCTCTGCGGATGCATGGATTCAAGACATCGAAGCCATCCTTGTGGCAGCCAAGGTTCCAGATGATGAGAAGGTTGATCAGGTCAAATTAGTACTTCAGGATCTTGCCCGCGACTGGTAGGCATCAGAAAAAGTTGGTATAAGATGCCCTGTTTGTTGGACCACCTTCAGTAAAAGATTCAAGGCCAAGTATTTTGGCGTAGTAGCTCGATATGAGCTCCAACAGAAGTTTATTAGTCTCAAGCAAGCAGGTAAGACCGTAGATGGGTATGCAACAGAGTTCTGCAGATTGTGTCATTTCGTACCAGCAATGGTGGCAACGGAGCCAGAGAAAGCTATGAGGTTCCAGCAGGGACTTCATTTGGAACTATTACAGCTTGTGGAGGGACACGACTACCAGACGTTTGATGCTGTTTTGACGGCCGCTCGGAGGTACGAGCTTACCCAGCAGAGGTTGGCATCGAGGACAGGAGGTCAGAAGAGATCTCATTCCCAGGTTGGGGGAGGAGTAATGCAGCGAACATCGGCACCAACACCCGGTGTATGTATTCATGATATAGGAGCACCGCGGAGGACGGACGTGTCAACTAATACAGCGCCAGTTCGGCACCAACAGCCGAGGAACCAACAGCAGCGTCAGGGAGCACCCCAGGGCTGTGCATTCTGTGGGAAGGCAGGGCACACGAGGGAGGTGTGCCGGTCAGCGAATGGCTTATGCTTGAGGTGTGGTAGTTCAGACCACCGTATCTCCACTTGTCCTGTGATGCAGAGGCCAGGAGGGCCAGCTCAGCAGTTTTCAGCGTTGCCAGTCCCGGTGGCAACCCCGAGTGGAGGGCCAGTATTAGCAGTGAAGCCCCTAGCCCAGCGTCTACCAACGCAGGCTCAGATGTTTCGCCAAGTACAGGAAGCCGAAGGCCCTCAGAGGCAGCAACAACATGGTCGAGGAAGGCCGCAACAAGGGGCTCCGCGGGGCCAGGGCCAGGCTCTCACATTATCTTTGGGAGAGGCTCTAGCGTCTAGTGACGTGGTGGCAGGTAAAATTCTCGTCACCTCATTTCCCGCTGTAGCATTATTTGATTCAGGCGCTACTCATTCATTCATCTCTGCACAATATGCTACACGGATTGGACTAGTGTTTGAGGCATTGTCGGAGAGGATGGATATACTTATCGGCAATGGGCTCGTAGAAGTTAGCAGAGTGCGCTTTTCATGTCCGGTAGAGGTGTGTGGGCATTTACTGCCCGTATCATTGATTGAATTCCCTATAGGGAATTTTGATGTTGTTTTTGGCATAGGACTGGTTGAGAGACAGTCATGCGATAATTGATTGTAGAGGAGGTAGGGTCATATTCAGTGTTCCTGGGATAGAACAGTTCATCTTTACTCGAACCTTGAAGAATCAGGCCGGAGGCGCCATCTCAGCAGCAGTGTCAGAGCCAGGACAGATTCCGAGAGTGGTCGAAGATTTTCTCGACGTCTTCCCTGATGAGCTCCCAGGGATACCCCCAGTCAGAGAGGTAGAATTTAGCATTGAGTTGAACCCTGGATCGAGGCCTATTGCAGACAGAGTTTACAGAATGTCGCCGTCAGAACAGGATAAGTTGTATCAACATGAGGAAGAGTTGAAGTCTAAGGGATTCATCCGAGACAGTAAATCGCCCTGGGCCGCGCTAGTGATTCTAGTTCCCAAGAAGGATGGGTCGACGAGGATGTGCATCGACTACCGCAAGCTGAATGCAGTAACAGTGAAGAATAAGTACCCGCTACCAAGGATTGATGACCTGTTTGACCAGTTGAGCAAGGCCAGCGTCTTTTCCAAGATCGATCTTCGGTCGGGATACTATCAAGTAAGAGTCCGGGAGCAAGACATACCGAAGACAGCATTCAGATCTAGATATGGGCATTATGAGTTTTTAGTAATGCCCTTTGGACTAACCAACGCCTCTGCAGTATTCATGGATTTAATGAACCGCATCTTTCTGCCGTATTTGGATAAATTTGTGGTGGTGTTCATAGATGATATCCTTGTCTATTCCAGCAGTGAAGAGGAGCATGAGAAATATCTTAGGACTGTCTTGTAGACATTGAAGGAGCATCAACTTTATGCAAAGCTCGACAAGTGTGAATTCTGGTTAGACCACATTTCGTTCCTGGGATATGTAATTTCTGGAGCAGGAGTGTCAGTGGATCCGAAGAAGATTGAGGCCGTAGAGCATTGGCCGATCCCGAGAACGGTTGCAGAAGTGCAAAGTTTCTTAGGATTAGCTGGTTACTACAGAAGGTTCGTGGCGGACTTTGCCAGGATCTCTGCGCCCTTAACGCGTTTGACGCACAAGGACGTAGAGTTTGTTTGGTCAGCTAGCTGTCAGGCATCGTTTGAAGAATTGAAGAAGAGATTGATCTCAGCCCCGATCTTGACGCTTCCAGTAGGAGCGGAAGGCTTTACAGTATATTATGACGCATCAGGGAAGGGTCTTGGATGTGTATTGATGCAGCATGGAAAGGTGATAGCATATGCATCTCGGCAGCTTCGAGACCATGAGAAGAATTACCCGACTCACGATTTGGAGTTAGTTGCTGTGGTGTTTTCACTCAAGTTGTAGAGGCATTACTTATACAGGGATCGGGTAGAGATCTATACTGATCATAAGAGTTTGAAATACGTATTCACGCAGCGAGATTTGAACATGAGGCAAAGAAGATGGTTAGAACTGCTGAAGGATTTTGATTTAGATCTTCAGTATCATCCAGGCAAGGCGAATATAGTTGCAGATGCACTGAGTAGGAGAGACAGTGCCATTATCTTGACCTCGCAGAAGCATATTCTAGAAGACCTTCAGAGTATGGGAATTGAAGTAGTTTTACCAAGGGATATAGGAAGAATGACCAGTATGCAAATTCAGTCAACCTTAGTAGAGAGGATAAGGGCAGCACAAGCAGGAGATCCACAGATTCAGAAGTTGCGGTCGGAGTGTGAATCAGGCCGTAGGAAGGAGTTACTGATTCAGGAAGATGGTACGCTCAGGTTTGGAAACAGACTCTGCGTACCGAGTGGAGACCTTCGGCAAGAAGTTATGTCCGAAGCTCATAGTTCTATTTACTCCATTCATCCAGGAGGAACGAAGATGTATCGAGATATCAGGCAGTTCTTTTGGTGGAATGGCATGAAAAGAGAGATAGCGAGATTTGTATCCAAGTGTCTGGTATGTCAGCAGATGAAAGCCGAGCAGCAGAGACCAGCAGGATTGCTACAACCGCTTCCTATCCCAGAATAGAAATGGGAGCACATCACGATGGATTTTGTGATCGATTTACCTAGATCCCTGGCTGGCAAGAATGCAGTCTGGGTAATAGTAGATTGACTCACGAAGGTCGCTCATTTCCTTCCCTTCCGAGTTGGACAGACTACTAAGCAGATAGCAGAAATGTACATGAAGCAGATAGTAAGGTAGCACGGTGTTCCAGTTAGTATAGTATCAGATCGGGATACACGGTTTACTTCCCATTTTTGGCAGAGCTTACACCAAAGTTTGGGAACCAAGTTAAGATTCAGTACTGCTTATCATCCATAAACTGACGGGCAATCAGAAAGAACCATTCAGACATTAAAAGATATGCTACGGGCGTGTACCTTGGATTTTGGCGGATCTTGGGAGGATCACCTTCATCTAGTGGAGTTCTCCTATAACAACAGCTATCAGGCTAGCATTCAGATGGCTCCGTTTGAAGCATTGTACGGAAGGAAGTACAGGTCCCCTTTGGCATGGGACGACGTCGGAGAACGGAAGTTGTTGGGGCCAGAGATGATCACGCAGACTGTGGAGATAGTTAAGTTGGTCAGAGAGCGCCTTCGAGTTGCACAGGACCGACATCGTCATTGGGCAGAACAGCATCGTAGGCCTCTAGAGTTTAGAGTTGGCGACCAAGTGTTTCTGCGGATTTTGCCTACTCGGGGTATCATCAGATTTGGAACCCGGAGAAAGCTTAGTCCAAGATACGTTGGTCCTTTTAAGATTCTCGCTCGGGTAGGCGATGTGGCTTATCGACTTGCCCTTCCGTCTTCGTTAACTAGCATACATGATGTGTTTCATGTGTCCCAATTACGTGGGTATGTCCCAGATCCGAGTCATGTCCTCGATCATTCTGAGTTAGTCGTTAGTACCGATCTAACTTACGAGGAACAACCCGTGTCTATTTTGGACCGGTGAGAGAAGGTACTCAAGAATCGGACGATAAGCCTTGTCCGTATTTCTTGGAACTATCACTCTTCGGGAGAGTCAACCTGGGAGCGCGAGGACGAGATCAGATCTCGGTATCCGCATTTGTTTGACTAATGAGGTATATTTTTTACGTCTTCTTGACACGATTCCATACTTATCTGCACCTGCTTGTTTTGCACTTGTGATGTATGATAATAACTGCTATGATAGTTAACTTGTATATGATTGTGCCTTGCTTGCCCTGATTTTACTATCCTGTCTTGGCTGGAATTCCGAGGACAGAATTTTTTTAAGAAGGGTAGAGATGTCACTCCCCGATCCTGGAATACGTATTTTAATACGTATTCCGATAATTGTATTTACTTTGTATTTATACGATATTTATATGCTGTATTTCTTCATGCATTTCCCAAAAATATTCGACAAAATATTATTTTGTAATTTATTTTCTGCATTTGGGCCTACAATTTTGGCTCATTTGGGTAACCTATTCTTGGTTCACCAATGGTTCATCATGAACCCTTTGGTTCATCATGAACCCATGGGTTCAAGATTCTATATAATAACTCATCTCTCTCTCTCTCTCTCTCCTTTCATTTATTTCCTCTCATTTACTTTCCTCCACCAACCAAGGCAAGTACCAACTTGCTCAAGAGATGGATCCATAAATGATGTTGATGTTTTCTTACAAAATTATTTGCCAAAATATGTTCTTCTCCTCATTCTATACTAGTTTAGAACTTCAAGTTTTCCATTTTGAAGCTTTAATTTTTGTAGATCTAGGTTTTAACCATTTTCGGATCTTCTTGGTTTTGATCTAGCAAACTTCATTATTTTCAAGTTTTGATGGTTCCATGTTGTAGAGAATTTTATTCTACCCAATTTTGACCTTTGAAAAGTTGGATTTGGACTTATTTTGACCAAGTTATGGACTTTTGAAGCTTTGGATTCAAACCATGGAGTTCTTGCTGATATGGAGAAGACAGTGAGCAGTGCGCGAGCTTTTTAGCTTGCGTCACTGAGTTGCGCGCGCTCTTTAGCGCAGCGCAGTCCGATCCATACGCTGCCTTTTGGGAGCGTATGTCTTGCATACGCTCACTTGGGTGACAAGGAGTCGTATGGAGTCCATACGCTGCCTTTTGGGAGCGTTGTCTTGCATACGCTCACTTGGGTGACAAGGAGTCGTATGGAGTCCATACGCTGCCTTTTTGGAGCGTATGTCTTGCATACGCTCACTTGGGGGACAAGGAGTCGTATGGAGTCCATATGCTGCCTTTTGGGAGCGTATGTCTTGCATACGCTCACTGGGTGACAAGGAGTCGTATGGAGTCCATACGCTGCCTTTTTGGAGCGTATGTCTTGCATACGCTCACTTGGTTAAAGAGGAGTCGTATGAAGTACATACGCTGTCCTTTGAAAGCGTATGTCTTGCATACGCTGACCTGAGCGTAGGCTAACCTGAGCGTAGCCTGACTTGAGCGCGCTCTGACCTGGACTCCCCTATACCTTATGTTTTTATATGTATATATTATATTGTACATATATATGTAAATGTTTGTGTATGCTATATATCCTTACGCCTTTTGTCCTGAGCATGATATGAGCACTAATGTGACCCCGGTGAACAAAGTGTTCCTACCTGATACTTGTACCTGAATGTCCCAGTTCTCGTTCATGCTCGACAAATGACTCGTAACTCCACGTGGCATATTTGCAATGATGCATTACACCAAGGAGGGTAGAACATGTTGACATACTGATTGACATGGATCCTCTTTTGGGGTACTCGTACTTGAGTACGACATTTAGGAGGATAATCATGCAGGCCACAGCATGTGAGTCCAAGATTTTACCTAGGGTTAAACTAGGCAACTAAATATACTAGATGCAGGGGGAGGGCAGAATCCTGAGATCGTGTTACACCAGCCGCTTTGAGATATTGTCTTGACGCGCCGGCTGGTCTCCACGGATACTGTGTCATCCGCAACGAGTGGATGACTGTATCCGATTAATTCCTGCTATATATTATATGTCTTGGCAAGGTGGCCTTACGAGGGACCTGTGCTCAATGACACCTGTCTACGCGAACCCCTGGGTTGGCTAGCCTTGCTGGAAGGATACGATCTGAGGATTTTGAGATAACATGATGCGAGGATAACCTCGTCCCACTAGAAACTCGTAGACTTGATTGGCCGCAAAAACGACTTGCGTGTATCTTATTACCTTCCGTGAATAACTGAAGGAAGCAGACTGTCATGGCACGTGATCCAACCCATGTTCTTGTTTGATTGTTGGGTTGGTTATCGTACTATGACAGGCTGTGGACCGAAGTTATGAACGGAAGACTTATTCTGGTTGTGAAGTGCTACTCCTGTGAATGACTGAGGAACATGGTCTATCATGGTACATGATCCAACCCATGTTCTTGTTTGATTGTTGGGTTGGTTATTGTGCTGTGTTAGGCTATCGACCGAAGTCACGATCAGGAGATTTTATTGCTTATACCTTTTAACTTATGTGAAAGTTATAGAGTACGACACATTCCGACTCCATGCGGCACCTTTTGTCCTTGTTTGGTTGTAAGGGTGCCATATGGGTTCGAGGATGTCGTGCTACCCTATAATAGTTGCATAAGTATTACTATTATCAATCATTCTATTATCTGGGTTTTTAATCTTAACTCTTGTGCCCCTTTGGCAGTACTTGCTATTCGGGGCTGACCCCGCTGGTTTTGTTTGGCCAGATCTCGTAGCAGAGCCAGAGGACACGATCTTCCTCCATGACATTCATGGTGCATACTAGGAGCATGGCGGTTCGGGGACTCGAGTGGGTTTCTTCTCCACCACTCCTGCTTATATTTTTGTGCGGCATTTAGCCACCGGCACCTGTTAGCCGGATTACTTGATATTTTGTATCCGTACATAATTGTAATTAAACAGACTGCAGCTGTGTATAATTTTGTACTCCTGACTCTCTGAGATAGCTAAATTATAAAGCTAGTCTCTCATGATCATTTTGATGAAGCGTCGGGGACGCCTTACTGCTTTATCTTTAATGTTCATTTATTTGCTGATGTGATTTGATTGATTGAGACATAGAACTCTGTAGGACCATAGGAGACTTGATTGTAGCATGTACCCCCTAGTCTCTCGACAGCCACGATCGCCGTATGACATTACGTACCTCATATGGAGTAACTGGCCTAGTCCGTCTCCGTATTTCGGTACTGGGGCGTGACAAAATAGGTCCCTATACCTACTATGAAGTCTCCACCTCTTAGAATGTGATGTCCTTTGTAACCATTATTCCACTTACCAGGAAGCCGCGATACAATTTTGTATTACATTTATATCCCTTGCTCGTGTGTTTAAATAACCACGGAAAAGATCACAATCTTGATTTCTCAAATTCTGTTCTATCTTGGAACCTTGTTTAGATTAACTCTGAGAACAGAATTTTCGTATTGTGTGGATTGCAAGCCCCTCTAATAAGCGAAGAGTTCTTCGATTTAGCAAGTGACTGGACTAGAGTAGCCCAATCTTGTAAATAAGGCAGTGGTTCATAAACTCACTTTCTATCTGTAACATTGGATACTCTCCGCTGCTCTTGAAACTTCACAGTTGCTCCCGATTATTCTGCCTTATCTTCCCGTCCTTCCTATTTCAGAGCGACGAATGGTCATGCTCGTTAGAATTTATCAATATTTCTTAGCCACTTGTATAAATTTGTTGCCTGTTAAATTTTGGGTTGTTTGATAGATACGAAAGGATTATAGATACCATATGCCTAGATATTTGTTGGTAGGATTGTTAGCAACCAGTTAGAGGATTTTAAGATTTTAGTTTGAGGAGTAGTGTGACCAAAGGTGGGTAGAAGTCCTGGAGGCTATATGACTATGAGAAGAATACAAACTATTTTTTTTTGAGGAATTAAAATTTAAGGAGATTAAGGTTCAGGTAGACTTCTTATTGAATCTTAAGGAATAGTTATGGATTAGAATTTCGAGGACGAAATTATTTTTAAGGTGGGTAGATTTGTAGCTCCCCTTCCCGAAAATTTAGAAATATTTTATTATTATTTATTTTATTTGAATGGTTATTAATATATTGTTCTTAAATTATATTATTAGTATTCATCTATTTCGATAATTTATTATCAAATGAATTATACGTATATGTATATATAGATGTGCATGTTTATAAACTATATATAAGAGATTATTATTAATATTTTGGTTATGGAGTATTTATCCATATATATAGATATGTATTGCTATAAGGACATGTATATGTATATATAAATAAATATTAAATATGAGTATGTGTATGAATATATATATATATATATATATATATATATATATATATATATATATATATATATATATATATATATATATATATATTGAATATATATATGTGTACATGTGTAAGTAGATATAAATATATTATATATAAAGGTATATGTGCATATATATAAATACGTATATGTGTACATGTGTAAGTAGATATAAATATATTATATATAAAGGTATATGTGCATATATATAAATACGTATAAGTGTATACGTGTATGTATATGTAAATATACATATATATACATATGTGTGTGTGTGTGTGTTTGTAAATATAAATATATATGTGAATATGGTAATGTAAATATTATATATGTGAATGAATATATAAATAAATATTATATATTGTGTATGTGTACGTGTACATAAAAATATATATTTGTATATGTGAATGTATACGTAAATATATAAATATATATAGGTGGGTGCGTATATATATACATAAATACGTATATGCGTATATATATACGTATATACGTATATATATGTATATATATACGTATATATATACGTATATATGTATATAGATATTTATAATAATAAAAAAATGTATATAGATATTTATATATATATATATATATATATATATATATATATATATATATATATATATAATGAATAGATAAAGAGAAAGAAAATAGAAAAAAAGGAAATAGAGATAAAAAGAATAAGAAATCCCGGCCCAACCAGCCCAGCCCACCCGGGCTGGAGCCATCCCCCCAAACCAGCGAAAAGCCCAACCCCGCCCTCATCAGTTCTGTTACTAACAAAACTATATGTATATAAATCCGAAACGCGAAGAGAAATAATCGAGAAACCCTAAGCCCTAGCCGCGACCCTCCCCTGCGCGTGCGCGCCGCCGCAGGCTGGCCGGGGGTCGACCGTCGGCCGGCGGCTGGCCGAGAGCAGCCGCACGCAAGGAACACAGGAGCGCACAGTAGCAGCTCTTCGAACCCGACTTCGACGAGATGGTTCTCAACGTTCGTTCGACAATTTTTTGACCCAATTTCTCAGGTATGCCCCCAACATATACGCCTTCGACTCCTGTCAATTGGTTTTATTTTAGATGACCTAGAATCTAGGGAAATTGAGTCGAAAAGTCGACGAAAAACCCGTTCTAAACAGAGCCAAGAATAGTTCAAACACCCAACTTGGCGTCGAATTTTTTGCCAAACCATCACCAGTTTTGAATTTGTGTTTAAAGAGATTTATAGACGACTTATAGGAGATTATAACCCATCTTGCAGAAATTGAAATCATCGAGTGACCGATCAGAAAATAGATTTCAAAGTTAGAGAAAAACCTTTTTCAAAAAATATTGAAAATCCCTCGATACGACGTAGGTCCCGCCAATCCGGGCGACGTGGTCGTGAACCGAAAGCTTTGAAAGATGCATAACGGCTTCGTGGACGTGTGGAATTTGACGGAATTCAAATTGGCCGCGTGTGCGCGACAAATTTGAAGCGTATCCGTCGAAATTTACCGTATCGGCCTCTGTGCAAATTTTCTAATTACTTTGTGTACGCTCGTTAGATCGACACAAAACGTACGCCAACAGGACCGTATCATTTTTCTGGTCCTGTATGCCAAGTTTGGTCCAATTCTGAGATAGTTGAATCGGACCGCCGTTTTGCGGGCCCCACGGTCCGACTCAACGGGCAATTTTGTGCACGGCCCGCCTAAATCCAATTTTGGACATACGGTTGGGTTCGTATCAAAAAACCGGACCTGTTGACATATATTTTGACGACTTTAGAGACCGTTGACTCTGGCACACTTTTTGGTGCAAGCGGGTCCAACGGCGGACATCATTTTTGTCCGAAATTACCGTTTTGCCCCTGTGTCCAGAATTGGAATTAAGGACAGGCAATCCTAGCTAATTTGACTATTCTGAGAATGTTGGTAATATTTATTTCAGCATCTGGAGGCTTTTTGCATGTGTTGACTTTAGTGACTCATCTGATGTGGTTGTACTATCGGTTTCTCCAGCTAAGGACCTCAGGCAAGTGCACTTTCTGATTTCTTTCGATTCATAGTAGTCTTTTCATTTCATATTTATACATATATCTTGCTGCTTGTTGACACGCTCGTCACACAGAGTAGTCAGTAGGGGAAATATCTTAGTATACATGTGGACTACCCAGAACTATATTCTAATATGTCTAATCTTGACTGATAGCAGCTGCACACGATACGTGCAGGGTACCGTATTTACCCCTAGCCATTCACATGTTGAAAATGATATTTCACACCACATAGGTAGTTGTCTTTTATTTATTTTCCTTTTCTTCTCTAACGTGCCATGTCATCAATACTTTCCATTTTTATATCTCATATGTTATTTTCATGTCTTGTTAATTCTATTGTGTTTTTGCATTGCCGTCGGTTTATGTACTTGTTCCATTCCTAACTGGAAACCATAATTTTTCAGGTTAACTGTGGCTTCACTTAGCTTGGGAGATATGTGTGTACATGCAGACAGAAACCTAGAAATAGATAGCAGTGTATCATTTTTATTAGTTGAAAAATCTTATATTTTCTTTAATTATAAATGTTGTAAATATTGTAACAAATTTAGAAATATGAATGAGCAGCAAATGTTATATTTTGAGCATTTATTTCTTGCGGGCTTGACAGCGTTCTACCGCCGACTCTACGGCGTAGGCTGGCTTAGACACGTCTTGTATCCGGAAAAGCGGGTGCGGGTCGTGACACTTTTTTCTCTCGTCTCCAAAATGTTGCTAGAAACGTCGCTAAGTTAAATTAGCGACATTTTGGTCGGCATTAGCGACGTTTACAAACGTCGCTAATCTGACAGATTCTGGTAGTGTAGCCTATGGGCCTAAACATGATTTGCGTATTCTAGACTATAGCTAGAGCTTATCATGTATGACTATTACTCTTGTTAGCTATTCACTTTGTATTACTAGCTTCATGATTATCCATGTATATATAGTTTGGGATGCTTTACTATTTTTATGTCTGATGATCATACTTCTTGTACTTTGCATATTTACCTGTGATTGAGATACCTAAGATTGCTTGACCTAGGTTTGACTGTTGGATTGTAGTAGTAACCCCTATATCTATACAACTTATACGTTATTTCGGGATACTGGAGTACTTTGGAATACGTAGCTGGCCTGGTCCGTTCCTACTTGCTAGTATTTTGGTTCTGGGGCGTGATAAGGATGATTGTAAATAGAATTTTCCTAGGATGGCTTTGTTGAATAACTTGGATCCCTTGTACTAAAAGTTACTAATTTGGATAGGAGAAATACATGCTCGGAGTTTAAAAATCAGAATGATGCGAGCTTGGTTAGGAAACCCTATACTATCGACTATTGTTTGACCTTAGATGTGGGGGATAAGTGTTTTGATATCATTATTTGAGAATGGTGATCCCAATACTGACTTTGACTTTAGCCTAGTAAAGATAGCCTAGCGGTTTGGCAGATGTCCCTATACGGAGAGAGAGAATTGTGCAATCAACCCTAGTGAGAGTTGCTTGGGTAGATTGTAGAGCTGGGGGTAGCTAGCTATAGAATTGAGACTTGAAAGCTAGACAAATGATCTTATGATGTTTTGAATGATCGATATGATTGGATTGAATGATGAAATTAGATATTGGTGTTTGGTTGATAGGATGATTCATTTTTGTGGAATCGGATTCTCTAACATGGAAGAGAGTTGATGATTAAAGATGACCTTATGTTTCGAAGAAGTCATGTTAGTTCTTGAGGATGGAAATAGCACCTGTCAGTTTTGTTCGGATTCTCTATCACAAAACTTGGTAGAAATGCATATATTTAGGGGACCCCTTAAGTATGTGCACGATCCAACTCAAGTGGTATATTCAAATGAGACTGAAGGGAGGATCGAGATATGATAAGATAAATTTGTGAAATTGTATGCTCAGGGAAAATATTGATGAAGGATTGATTGGATGAGTTATCAAATGTTGATTGAACAAATCAAATTTGTTGGATCGAATTTTGAGTGTAGAAGAAAGTTAGTGATTGATGATGAATTTGTGTGTCGATGAAATCTAATGTGCTTCGAGGATTGAATAAAAGAAAAATTTTACTTGGACAGATTTGAAATGTATTATCGTGTTTAATATTATAGTCGGAAGAGTGAAATCGAGTTGTTCATGATATGAAATTCAGATTTTGATTGGTGGTTTCATGAGTTCAGAAATATTTGGAAGATAAAACATAGACGGTGCAAACGATGACGTTGGAGATAGTACAATCTATTAGCGATAGTTTTGTATCAATATATACGATTGTGATTAAGGCATTGATGTAGTCGGGTTTGAAAGTTTGATTGAGGAAATTGAGTTAAAGTTTTGAAATGTTTCGTTCATTAGATTTAGTTAAGGGGTGACACTAGGTTTCAACTAGGAGATGATGAATACTTGAGTTGGTTATGTTTGGGTTACAGAATGTTTGAAAATATCACTCAGGTGGGTTTGCCCTAAAGTTAAGTTGTTCGTGTGTGTGACGAGCATAGTTGCCACGAATTTTGAGATGTAGCAATACAAAGCACATTATGGATAGAGACATGACTCGATGATTGTGTTGCAAAATAGTTTGATTGTCTAGAATGACTTAGTTGTTCGGTGAAATTGACTAAGGCACGAAACATGACTCTGATTGATAAAAAAATAGGAAGTGTACTCGAGAGATTTTAAAAGTGTGCCAGGTGAGTTCGAGTTAAATACGAGTGATAGAGTTGATGAGGGCGTACTTAGTTAGTTTTGAGGATGAAACTTGTTTTGAGTGGTGTATTATGTAGTGCCCCACCTCGTTCAGGTTAATCAGACAAATCAAAATGCAATGACATTTGGACTTGGCTATGCTATGACTTGCTCGAAGTCTCGTTCGGCCAAGGCAACTCCCCGCTCAGGTAGGCGGCTTCGATGAACTTGCCTCAGCTTGGCCTTCACACTAATAAATGAAAGTTTTTACATGCATTGAGTAGGTTTGTTAATAAAATAGATGAACCCACATAGCTAAGTGAATAATCACATTAAGTTAGATGTATGTGTAGAACATGAAAATGTCAAGTCGTCGCTTAGATGTCTCTTCACGAAGTGTTTTAAAGTTGGCACTGGGTCATTCGACCGTACGATTGAGTTAAATTGAATTCTGCCATGGGCTATTGACTTGATATCATAGCAGGTATGTTTGCATGTTCCTATGGTCTCGAAGCTCATCATATAGAGTATGACTTGGTTAGTAGTATTGCATGAAATATGGTCGGTTTATGGCACGGAACACGGTTGGTTCAAGTTGAGTATGCATGAGGACTATAAAATAGTTGTTCTTAAGTTTGAGTTAAAGGTAAGGAAAAAATGGAAGTAATCGGGACTGTAGGTCACTAAGGCAGTCCCTGGTTCAGGAACTGTGCGAAACTATGAAAGTAAAAGATGAGAAATGGTACTAAGCTTGATGAGTTGAGTTGAGTTTAGTCTTGCATTATCATTGGACAACTTTTGTATAATGTATTGCTTCCTCGAACAATCTCCGGGGCACCGAGTTCGTATCAACCTAGGAGGAATTGTAGGTATTATAGGCCTTCAATGGACATGCGGTTGACTAATAAAGAGCGAGCCGCTGATACGAGTATTTCAGAACCTTCGAAAGAGACCGCACCTCTCACACAAAGCATTGACGTCTTACATTTAGTCCAAGATGGCTCGTGATTGTTTGTTATGAACAAAAGTTATACGAACTTTTTGTATTACAAACGAATAAAAGTACAAAAAAATCCTAAATAGGAGATCTAAGTACAATTTGATTCTGGGGAAGTGTGACGATAAAGATCGAACATTGTAGTAGTTACTTTACTACGTAGATGATCTGACGACGAGAACAACATGCTCTGACTCTCTGAATGCCTGTGAATGGATGACCTGGATTTGCCAATCATGAAGCAGTCAAAGATTCCAAAAGAAGGAGGACTTCTTCTATTTATAGGCTAGCACATATGCGATGTGCACAGGGGCTTTTGGCGTGCAGGAGTGTAGAAGCACAAAAATGATGGGCGCCACACACAAGAATGTGCCAGCATCAAGTGGCGCCTAGACGCTGACTTGTGGAAGATTCAAGTTGCGCCTACATCAAAGTACGCGGGTCCCACGTGGCAAGCTTCCTCGGGAAGCTATAACGGTTGCCATCATTACAGATAGCACAATAGTCAAAGAATATCGGTTCGAATCCCGAGCAACGCGGCGCTCGAGAAGATTTTGTCAATCTTAAATGCTGACAGTTAGCTTGTGCAAGCCATCGAAGGGCGCAAGAAATTTTTACAACACAGAACACTGAGTCAGAGGCGCCAGTTATCAAGTTACGCGGTGCCACCAGGCTAGTTGGCGCCACCTGATTAATTTTTGTCCAGAAGTTAGATGACATGGCACGCATGCCACTAATTTTGAAGAACATGTCCACTACACTGCCCACGACCACGCTTATCTCACTGACAGGATGCAACGCGTCACTAGCAGTTAAACTAACCGTTCGCACAACTAGATAGAAGGAATACAACAGAGAGTGAACGCAACTCAGAAAATAGTTATTTCAGAATTCTATAAATAGAGTTTCAAATCAGTTCTTCCGATCACTAATGATCATAATCTCCTGTTAAAGTGCTGCTGCATTCTCCAGAGGCTTGTGTCTTCAATATCACATCGTCCATGGGATAAAGTGATCTTCTTCTGATCAGATTTCTATAGTTGTACTTCCCCAAAAATTATTGTACTAATGTACTTTCTTTCTTTCTTAATTTGTGGAAATCAAACTTTTATTTTTACAAACAAAATGGCTACTCTGCTGGGGACAACTTTCTCCTCTAATGAGAAAGTGACAACTCAATGTGATACTGCATCGATCGGCAAGACACATAAGACCTTGGTCGTGCAAGTCGACCAAATAGCCTACGAAGCCATGATTAGTACTAGGGGTGCTAGGTGTGCCACTGTGGCTGCCAAGAACAAGGCGCGCGCTATATGGACTCCCAAGTCCTCAACAACACCAATCACTGCTTCTGTGCAACCTGCACATGTTGCCTCTCTCGCACAAAACAAAGGGGAATGTTCTTTGGCTACTCCCTCTTCTTCTCCAGTTTTGAACTCGGAGAATAGCCTATTTAGTAAGGCTAGTAATCAGAACAAAGGAAAGCGCCATTTGGTCTTTTCTTATTCAGCACAAGCTGCGCCTATTCCTGCCCTGGCACAGAATAAGGGGAAACGCTTTTTAGCTACTCCCGCTTCCTATCCAAGTCTGAAACTTGCTAGGAATACACCTATTTCTGCCCTGGCACAGAAGAAAGGAAAGCACTCTTTGGCCTTTCCTTATTCTCTCCCGGTCCTTGACTCAGCAGAAAATACTTCTGGTTGCGCCCTTGCGCCAATCAGTACAAAAGCTTTTTTTGGGTAGAAGCTCTACTCATCTTGACAGAGACAATCAAATCTCTAGCAAGAAAGTAAGTTCTGTTCAGAATAAACTTCCTGCTACCCAGTTGTGCCATGCCAAGCGTATAGGAACAGGGTACGCAGCACAAACTGGCATTCTGCCTACTCCCAAGAATTCAAGTCAGGATCTGCCAACCCTGCGCATCTCAAGGTCCAAACAAGGAAAGCTACTGGTGTCTCAAACAGACACACAAGTGGCGCACGTATCTGACTTGCGCGCCTATCTTAACAGGCGCCAGTCAGGAGCAACTTCAGCAAGTCATAATGCGTGCCAGCCACAGCCTGCGCTCGCAGCCAACTTGCGCCATATGATGACCTCTGAAGTCAAGAATCCTCTTACCTATGCTAATCATCTCAGAACCTTCTTGTACACTCAGGGTACAGGACATCTCAAGAATCGAAATAATGTTCCCAATGTCATCAAAGAATATATCCCTCCGACTTTTTCTCGTCCTGTCGTTGTAACCAATCTCTGTGAACTTCTTGCACAGAAGCGGAAGATTGTAAGGCTGTCTCATCCACTTGTAGCTCCACAACAAGAACATCACTGTAATAATCACCATGAGGTAGTCATCAAATGTTGCTGCCAGTCAGCTAAGCGGTCTGTCTTCGACCATGTGAACTATGCTCAGACTCCTGAACCAGAGATAGTAGACGATGATGAATTATTGTACGCTTCTGTCAATATAACATCCCGAACCACTTGGGGTAGAAAGCATCCGAGACGCAACGCATCCTGCAACCCCAGTCAACAATACTTATATCGGATCCGTGATTCTGGTAAAGGGGTCTACCGACACACCAGATCAAGAAGCTGAGATACAATCGGTTAAAGGAATCTTCCTTCTGACCGAGATACAATTGGTCAAATAAATCTTTCTTCTAACTGAGAAATAATCGGTCAAAGGAATCTTTCCTTTGACCAAGAATCAATCGGTCAAAGGAATCTTTCTGACTCTAACCAAGATTTCTTTAGTCAAAGGAACCTTCCTATCCCTTGTCCTGGGGGTAGTTCCTTGTATGACTTGGATGTCGACAGTAAAATTTCTGAGCAGACCATCTTTTTTTACCAGTTCCTCTTCAGTAGCCAGGAAAGTAACAGCATATGTCACTAATGAGAAACAAGACGTATCTAGCTCTAATAGTCAAGAGTAGAGAATTGCTACATTGGAGGCAAGCTTGAAGAGCATGGCTGAAATGATGACAGGCATGCATGCTGTAATCATGGCACAACACACAGTTCTACCGGTTGTGAATCCGATTCCAATCTAAGAACATGTAATGACATATGCTCCCATCAACATTGGTCTGGGGATACAGTCTTCTCATACTATTTCAGTACCAGTCCAGGCTACTCCAAGTCAGTCTGGTGCTGGGGGTGGTGCATATCATGCAGTCCCTCCTCCTAACACACCAAATCAGTCTACTACTCCACAACCAGTGGAAGATGCTAACGAGGCCATAAAACCTTTGTATACTCGGTTTGAAGCCTTCAAACAGAAAGACGGCCTACAGAAGCTTGGGATTAAATAACCTTATCCTATAGAGTGGAAGGAAGTTCAATTTCTACCCAAATACAAACCTCCTACCATTATGCTGTTTGATGGAAGTACATCCCCAAGCCAGTACCTCAACCACTTTGAGGTAATAACTGATCAAATTCCGTCGAACGATGCTCTACTCACTAGAGTATTCATAGGATGCTTAGCTAGTACAGCTTACGACTGGTATCGCAGTTTGCCAGACGGTTGCATAACCTCCTTTTCTGGATTCAAACAAATGTTCCTGGAACAATTTTATGAGGGAACAAATGACATGACTATGTCGGCCCCCATCAAAATCAAATAACGGCATAATGAAACTACTGAACATTTCATTGAACGATTCCGTCGTGAGACACTCAAAATGCCTTTAGGAACTCCAGATGCTCTGACTATATACACATGCAAATCAAACTTGTTACCTACAATCAGCATGTGGACTGGCTCTACACAGTTTCAGGATTGGCCTTCCTTCATAGTAAATGCCAAGACAGCAGAAGAAAGTGCCAACAAGTTCAAACAATTAGGCATTCAGATACCTAATCTTGACAGAGATGAACATGCTGCATCCAACAACGGTGGCCGTCAAAATAACCGCAAAGGCAAAGAGACTTTGGCTATCAATGTTAAAGGCAAAGAAGCTCTAGACGTCAACATAGGTGAGTCAACACCTACTCCAGTAGCACCACCACAAAGGGCACCACGTCCGAAAGAAGAATACTCCTTCATCTGTCGGACACAAAGTGGCCAGAAGAAATAGGTAAAACTGATCATCCTAAATATTGTGTGTATCACAGATTTATTGGACACCCGACTCGAGCATGCTACGTGCTCAAAGGGAAGATACAAGAGATGATCAAATCTGACGCAATCACTCTTCAGCAGGACGAGAAGACCGTAACTGCTAACGTCGTTTCTCTACAGTTTGGCAATTTTCCTGCTCAACTTGTGCAGGATGGAGTCAAACCCATCCCAAAAGCTACTCTGGAGATTGTCAATCTTCCACCTACACGAACTGATGGTCTTGTTCCTCTGTCAACCGATAAGGGGGAGATTATATGGATCCATCCTAATTTGGTGGCTGATTTTGAAGCATCTTCTTCATCCACAAAGTCCAAGAAAGCAGCCAAATATAAGTCATATCATATGACTTCATTTGGTGAACACAGTCTTCCACCTTTAACTGCTACCTTCACCTCGGCGGCAAATTTTTTTTCTTCTTCTGAGACAATACTGCCAAAGCTAGAGGCCAATTACCAACCAGCATTCCATCTATATAGTCAACAATCTCGCGAACTCATGACGAAGATGGAATATGATCTACAAAAGGCTCCTGCCCTGAATCATGGAAAAGGATCTCTTGTACCTCTTTCTCTATGCCTTTTACACAACTAATCTCGTGTTGGTTTGGGTTTTTAGACAGACTCTTCATCTTGTCAAAGGAAGTCTTCCAAAAGCAAGATCCGGACAAAGAGTTGGAATATGGTGTCCTTTGGACCTGTATCCGAAGAAGAAGCCTTAACCGGTACCAGGTCTGGGAGACTTTACCTGAGAGACTATTCAGAAGGTCAAGAGAGCCATATTCCAGCTCTAAAGGCTCCTCTAGCATCATCTTCTCCTGCTGTTAATGTTTCATCGGCTTCATCACCTCTAGTGGAACCAACTCCTCCTAAACCGACGGCAGCCGAAAAAGAAAATAACCTGTCCGCTTCGATAAAGTATTAAAGAAGACTCCACCTCTTGGACTTGAGAAGCCTTATAACTTTGATATATTGGCTCAATTGGATAATACTACAACAATGTTATCAATCTTTGAACTCATGCATCTCTCGAGAGAAACTCGAAAAACATTGAGTGAAGCTTTGATGCAAGCCGACACTTGTCTGACAGTCCTTAGGAAGCCAGACGAGGAGCCTGTGACCTGCTTTTATTGTCATAGTGTGATGGATCTGATGCCTAACATCACCTTTAAATAAAATGATATACTGCTGGAAGACAATCGATATAACTCGCATCCTGATCGATCCTGGGTCTGCACTCAGTATCATGCCAAAGACTCTACTAGATGCTCTGAAGATCCCTACGCATAATCTTTCCACAACTATCACGACAATCTCAAAATTTAATTCCAGTAGAAGTGAACCCCTGGGGATTATTTGCCTGAAAGTACAAATCGGCAATCTCTGTACAAAGGTCATATTCTATGTGATCTGCAATTATGGCTCCTATAATGCCTTGCTGGGAAGACCATTTCCGCATAAGCATAATATCGTGCTATCAACTCTTCATCAATGCTTCAAGTATGTGGATGTCAATAGAGAGGTCCAAAAGGAGGTGACTGATCTTAACCCTTTTCGGGGTATCGAGGCATATTGTACTGATTCTTGAATGCATAAGGAAGAATTCATGAAAGTTGTACTGGCCATGAATACTGAGAAAGATTAGAGGGACACCCTAGATGATGTCCTTGTGATTCCGATCAAAGGATGTACTTCTTGTCCTTCATCCTCTCAGACGTTGACCATTCATCTTTCTTCTCATGCTAAACATCCTCTTGCTGAAAAATGGAACAAAAGAAGCTCACCTCTTCTGAGCCTCTTGTTATCGATCGTCGTAACAAGCCTCCTCATTCCCCTTCTCCTCCTCTGGTTATCAACCTTACCAAGCTTTCTGCTAAACCCAAGAACCCTGTTGTAAATGATGATGTACAAATCAATAAACTAGCATCTCCTTTACTGTATACTGATGTTTTTTATTATACTTGATATTACTTAGAAATGCTAGATAACTTCGAACCACTTACAATAGGAGCAGTTCAACCTCTCAAAGACGAACTATTGCTCGAACAAGTGCAAGACTCCTTCTTCTTAGTTCCTTCCAGGAAGAAAGATGAACTTTATATACTTTTTAGAAAGGAACAGAGCAGAAGACTACACCCGATAGCGAAGAAGAAAATGACGATAACGAGAGGTTCCAACTACGTCGTTATAGTCAACAATCAAAAGATATCATTGACAAGCTCAAAAATGATGGATGCCACTCACAACAAGGCACTAGCATCAAGTGGCGCCTAGACGCTGACTTGCATGAGATTCAAGTTGTGCCCACGTCAAAGTGCGTGGGTCCCACGTAGCAAGCTTCCTCGAGAAGCTGTAACGGTTGCCATCATTTACTGACAGCATAATAGTCGGAGAATATCTCTTCAAATTTCGAGCAACGCGACGCTTGAAAAGATTTTATCCATATTAAATGCTGACAGCTAGTTCGTTCAAGCCATCGAAGGGCGCAAGAAATTTCTACATCACAGAAGACTGAGTCAGAGGCACCAGTTATCAAGTTGTACTGGTACAACCTGGCTAGTTGGCGCCACCTGATTAATTTTTGTCCAGAAGCTAGATGATGTGGCATGCATGCCACTAATTTTGAAGAACGTGTCTACTACACTGTCCACGACCACGCGCATCTCACTGACAGGATGTCACACATCAACAGCAGTTAAAGTAACCATTCGCACAATTGGATAGAAGGCGCGCAACACAAACTGCACGTTACTCCGAAAACTGTTATTTCATAACTCTATAAATAGAGTTTCAAATCAGTTCTTCCGAACATTAATGATCATAATCTCCTGCTAAAGTGTTATCGCATTCTCCAGAGGCATGTGTCTTCAATATCATATCGTCCAGGGGATAAAGTGATCGTCTTCTGATCAGATTTCTATAGTTATACTTCTCCAAAAATTATTGTATTCTTGTACTTTCTTTCTTTCTTAGTTTATAGAAATCAAACTTTTGTTTTTCACAAATAAGGAGTGTTGCACGCATTAAAATGTAGTTGAATCTACTGTAACTGTACTGCTGGGCTGCAGATGAGCTGACACTTGGCAGTTGTTTAGATTATTCTGTTGTTGAGATCTTGAGTAGTTGGCCCACATTCATGAACATGAGTTAATGACACGTGTCATGTGCACATCATTCAAAGATCTTGTTCTGTTAAAACAGAATAGATTTGATTGTATCTAGTAGATACTATATCTTTGCTGGCCACGTGGCCTATTCCAACAAGGGTTGTACTTTCTAAGTGTCATAGTAGGTGCGCTTTGGAGCATCAAAACAGCTGCACTTTGAAGTGCTGATAAGGGAGCTGCACTTTTGAGGCACTAGGGTGGCTGCACTTTAGGAGCACATTGGAGGCCGAGCTCTTGACTAACAGCTGACATCTGACATCTGCTATCTCACAGCTGACCATTGATAGCTGTCTTCTGATATTTGTGTCATCATGCTATAAATATTGAAGTGATGGCTCGGAGTTTGAGATGAGGCTACGCCTTTGGCATTGTGCTTTTAGATGTTGTGCTTTCTGCTACTGCGCTTGTGGGTAATCAGAGGCACTGTGCTTTTGGTTATCCGGAGTTGCTATATTTTTTGAGGCGTCTTAGATTAACAGCTCCTTAATTTCTGCCACTACGTGGGGCTCGAAAAGTGATCACTAAAGAGTTAGTCAGAAATCTCATAAATGAGATTTATTGTGATGAATACGAGGTTCATCCAACGAACTCGGAGCCTTAAACTAGCTACCACTTGACGTATGGGTTTGACCACACACAACCTATAAATTAGGGTATTTTTAGGCCACAACTCATTTGTGTACCCCTCTCTCCCACTATCTATCAGAGATAATGTTGTTCTCTAATAACTGTGAGTCTTCTCCATAGTGAGCTTGACAAAACTTATGCCAGTCGGAGGCTAGGATTGCAGAACTCTTTGTTCACAGAAGTAGCAAGCTTGATGAAGGAGTCTTTGAGAAGAAATCTGCTGACTATGGATGGTGTTGTCCCTATTTATGCATCTCTTTGGGCCGAGATGACGTCGAGCGCCAATATGTTGAGTACTTGGCCTTGGATTTATTGTCATTCTATCCTTGTGCGGTCAGCGCTTAGGAGCTGCATAGAGAAAATGCCCTTTTCTTGGCCTACATTGTAGGGGCATCGACAAAAGGTGCTTTTCCTAGTATATATTGTGAAATGCTTGTTAGGCTTGCACTTTGTATGTTGCACTTTTACGTACTGTGCTAAGTAAGCTGCGCTTTTACATGCTACACTTTTGTACGCTGTGCTTTTATATGTTGAGTAGGTGGATAGATTTACTTATGTAATCATGAACATGAAGAATCTGCAATAGACATCCACTATTTTGTAATCATGATTCATTAATAAAGAATCTCCATTATGCACTTTTCTTTCATGTGTACTGTGCTTTTCTTGATGATGTTTGTCTGAAGTGCACAACAATTATGCAATTTCGTCGTCTTTTGTAGATGCTGCACTTTTTTCCTTTTCATGCTTCTACAAGACCCCTTCAAAGTTTTCAAACTTGGATAAGTTTGAAATACTATAAAAAAGAAGCATGAAAGAAATGACATGTGGCTTGGGAGATGCGTAGGACTTTGCTGACAGGCTGTCATCATTTAAGAAAGTGAGTAACCATCAGCAGTTAGTGCCTTAGCCGTCATTTCATTAATATTACTGACTCATTTTTTAGAAGAGATCAAGAATGATTTCATTCCACCACTATACACATTTGAAAGCATCTCTTCAAACCCAAAGCATTTCTTTGGTCTTATTTGTTGACATGTATCTTCTTTTATAAATAGGGATTTTTTAGAAGAGAGAAACTGTATTCTGTTTTTTTTCTCTAAGCTTTTGAAAGAAAGAGACTCCTTCTTCTTTCCCAAAAAAACCCTTGTTTTTAATGCCCCCCAAGACTCCAATGTAGGACCGTTGAGCACCTCTAAAGGGAAGGGGGTAAATAGAGTGTGTACGTGTGTAGCAGAAATTATCACCAATTAAAAATTAAACAGCTATATACTATGGCAGATAAATGACAGTAAATAAAATACGGTAAAGTAAGAGTCAAGAAATCAAACTCAGTGATGCAATGATGTATACTAGTTTCCTCTGAGAGTACTAGTCCAGTCTCGAGTACTCTTGCTCGATGTTAATCTACTATGGCACATGCTAATTGAGAGCTTGTAGTCACTTACAATACCGTACTTGGTGACGAGCGCACGATCGACTCCAGAAGGCAATTTTAAAAACTGGAAATTTTCTGAAATACAGTCTTTGATACAACTCTTCAGTACCAAAACTCTAGATCAAACAAAACTATAATGGCTTTCGCTAAGAGTGTTATAGGCTTGATTTGAAAACTTTGCTCGTAGAAAACACTTTATAATAGATAGAGAAAAGAGTGGATGAGTGATTTGGAAATGGAAAAGTTCTTCTCTATTTATAGTATTTTTGCATATCGAATTCAGGCATAGTTCGGATGCAGAAATCTCGCATTCGAACGTTGGATGCAGATTTGGAGGGAGAACAAATCAAATGAGCAACTGACCTTGACCGAACTCGAACTGAACTCGGTCCGAGTTCTGTTAGGTCAGAACTGTATTATATAGGCCAAATTTGTATGGGTTTTGGGCTTTTTGAAATTGTGAACTTTTGGGTAAATGAATTGGCAGACTTTTTATGTTTTGTGGACTGATAAAACCTAAGGCAGTACCAACCTGATCAACCTTACATATTTATTCCTAGACTCAATAAAAGTAATTAAAAAATAACAATAAAATGAAAAAAAGATTGATCTGATCCATGTGCTTTTGGTTCTTGATGACGATGTAAAGTTTGTACATTGTAGCATTAGGACATAGATGCAGACGATATAGACGTTCTTCGTACTTGATACCTGTAAAGTTGTAGCCGTCTGTATATTTTTTACATCGACCAAAGTTGATGTTGATTATCAAAATCAGGTATGATCATTAACCAATGGGCCAACAATCTCCTCTATATTAATAATTAACACTTCGAGTCTGTACCAACTTTGAATCCAAAAGTTGGATGATCCTCGAGTCTCGGTCCGTCGAAGCCAGGATGACGGAGGATAGGAGCTGGAGCAGAGGGATAATGTGCCAACGTCCATAGGATGTCACCCACAACATTTTTCAAGACCTGGGCCGGAGAAATATGGCAGAACTCAGCATCGGTAAAGCGAGTCAGAAGGCTCTGATGCAGCTGCCCCTGAAGAGTGACAAAGGAATCGAATCTCTGATAAAGCTCGTCAAAATGATGGTCTGGAGCTGCAGGAACTAGAGCATCTGCTGGGGCTGCAGCTAGAGCAGATAGAGGTGCAGGGGCTGGAGCACCGCCATATGGAGGTAGAGGGCGAGGAAAATTCCTAGAACTAAAGAGCTCAGAAGACGTTCCAAAAATATGACATAAATCGATATCAATGCCAAACTTTTGGAAGATGACCGCCAAGTGCATAGGGTATAGGAGGTTTCGGCCTGCTCGTCGACAGCTAACCATGGATGCTATCATAAAAAATATAACACCAAAATGTAATGTAATACATAGCAGAAAGCTCCAATGACATGATCTCATCAGTAGATCCCGTCTTAGGTAGCAGAGATGAATAGATGATGCAATGGAGTTCCTAGAAATGCTAGTTAAGGTGACATGTATACAACCTTGTTCAGAAAACCGAACTTGGATGACACAACGCTACCTTGAAAGAGTCAAGAGTCATGTCATTAGCAAATTCAACTTTGTTAATGTCGACTAGAGCGTCAACGTTATCAGACATAAAAAAATATTCGCTCAGGTCTTCAGAACTAAATTCCAAATTCTTGTCGCTAATGTAAGAATGAATGTTGTCGTCTGCTTCTTGCATGTTGTAATAGAACATTCAGACAACATTGTCATAAATGGAATGGAAAGTCTCTAAAAATTTTCAGAGTCCTAAGTTTTTAAAGGTAGTGGCATACTCCGATAGAATAGTAAAGTTAATGGTCTTCCCCAGGCAAATTTCCTAATATCAAAATTGGGTAAACTAAGAGATAGATCTCCCGAAAGAGAAAAATAGGGACGAGCCAAAGTCCTCGTCGTCATCGGGATGAGCGGGACTGGACAGATTGATTGGTTCATACTTCGAAGTGGAGGATAAATTCGATTCTCTATTTTTCCTCATCTTTGAAAGTCTAGAAGCCATGAGAAATTGAAGAGAAAAATATAGAAATGCACATTAATGGAGATGAAAAAGTGGAAGAGAACATTTTCACGAGCCCTTAGATCCAAAAATTTTAGGTTTTGGAGGCTTGTGGAGTAGGAATCCAAAAGCTAGGGTTAGGATTTAGGAGGCACGGTCGGCTCTGTTGTAGGGAAGAATATGAACAGAATAATGAGAAGGGGCGCTGGAATGCTGTTGTTTAAAAGAAAATGTTCCCACAGAGTTCTGTCCGAACTTGGTCGAAACTCGGTCCGAGTTCGACCACTCAAATTTCAGTTCATTTTATGTGTAATGCATGATAAAAACAACTCAATAACTTGTATTTCTTTAATTTAATTAATATTCATTACTTCGGGTTAGCTATAGGGGTCGGATCCGAGCTAGCGGTAATCCAAATACTAATGCACCATATCGCTTTATGCTATTTATGCCTGTCTGATAGAAGGACCCTTTCGGCTTGTACCCAAAATAATTTCAATTAATAAATTGTTGATATCAAGTTTTAAGTATTTTTTATTAATTATAACACATTATGACTCTGAAAATTCAAGTATGCCTAACTCTCGACGCAAATAATTGAGTCGATCTTCAGCTAGTAGTTTTGTGAAAATGTCTGCTAGTTGATGATCTGTGTCAATAAATTCTAAGCAAATATTTTTGTGTTGTTGGTGATCACACAAAAAGTGATGGTGTATTTCTATATGCATTGTGCGTGACTGACATACTGGGTTCTAAGTCAAGTTGATAGTGCTAGTGTTGTCACCATAAATGGAAATATTTGTGTAGTACAGATTATAGTCTTCTAGGATTTGCTTCATCCATAAAATTTGAGCACAACAATGTCCTGCGATGATATACTCAGCATCAGTTGTTGATAGTGCTACAGAGTTCTTCTTCTTGCTAAACCAAGAGCCTAAAGCTTTTTTTAGGAAATGATACGTACCGCTGGTACTTTTACGGTCTACTTTGCATCCAGCAAAATCAACATCTGAGTAACCAATTAGTTCAAAATATGTGGTTTTGGGATACCATAAGCCGACTGTAGAAGTTCTTTTAAGGTATCGGAAGATACATTTAACAGCGCATAGGTGTGATTTCCTAGAATTAACTTGATATCATGTACAAATGCAAATGCTAAACATTATATCAGGACGACTAGCAGTTAAGTAAAGTAAAGTACCAATCATACCTTCATACTTATACTGGTCGATTGGTTTGCCACTTTCATCAATGTCAAGTCGTATTGATGTAGCCATTGACGTGAGGTTTTACGTTGTCAAAGTCATACTTCTTTAGTAAATCCTTCGTATACTTGGCTTGATTGATAAATGTTTTCTGTGAGTGTTGCTTGATCTAGAGTCCTACGAAGTAGTTCAGCTCTCCCACCATACTTATTTCAAACTCACTCCATATACACTTAGCAAAATCTTGACAAAGTTTTTCGTTAGTAGAACCAAAAATAATATCATCTACATAAATCTGCACAAGTAAAATACTATCAACTGAAGATTTGATAAACAAGATTGTACAACTCTTCCTTTTGAAAAACTATTTTCAAGTAGGAAAGCACTTAGATGTTCATACTAAGCATGAGGTGCTTGTTTGAGTCCATAAAGCGCTTTTCTAAGCTTGAAAACGTGATCAAATTTTTGAAAATCTTCAAAACTAAAGGGCTTTTCACAAAATACTTCTTTCTACAAAAATGCACTTTTCATGTCCATTTGAAAAAGTCTAAAATTATGAAAACATGCAAATGCACAAAACATACGAATGGATTATAGTCTAGCAACAGGAGCACATGTCTCATCATAATTAATTCCTTCTTCTTGATTATAACCTTGTGCCACTAGACGTGCTTTATTGCGTAAAACTTGTCCATCCTCACTTAGTTTATTTCGGAACACCCATTTGGTACCAATTATCGATTGACCATTAGGTTTAGGAACAAGTTCCTAAACTTGGTTTCTCTCAAATTGATTAAGTTCCTTTCCATGGCGTCAATCCAAAACTTATCAAAAAAAGCATCTACTACAGTCTTAGGTTCTACTTAAGAAATAAATGCTATATTTGCTGATATATCTCTAGTAGAAGAACGTGTAACTATGCCTTTAGATACGTAACCTATTGTGAGTGTCTCTAGATGGTCTGGCATGAACTTTATTTTCTTATGTAGACTTTTCAGATAGCCCTCGTTGGTAGCAGTATCTTCAGGTGTCTTGAACTTGTTTTGTACATCCTTATCATTATTATCGCGCATCTCTGACTACTGAGCTTTTCAAAATTAATGTGAATAGATTCTTCAACAATCACAGATATTTTATTAAAAATTCTATATCCTTTATTTTTGGCAGCATACCCGAGAAATATCCCTTCGTCTGCCTTCGAGTCGAACTTATCCAAGTTATCCTTGGTGTTCAGGATAAAGCAATGACAACCAAAAACCTTAAAATAAGAAATATTTGGAATCCCTCCAAACCATAATTCATAAAGGATTTTCTTCGAGATAGGTTGAACTAACACCCTATTTAAAACATGACAGGCTGTACTAACAACTTTTGTCCAAAAATATTTAGGAAGATTATAATGATTCAGCATGACTCTGGCCATATCGCTTAGAGTACGATTCTTTCGCTCCACAACACCATTCTGTTGAGGAGTTTAAGGACAAGAAAACTCATGGTAGTATCCATTATCTTCATAAAACTTTTTGAAATCAGCATTTAAGAATTTGCCACCATCATCAATTCAGATTCGAGTAATCATGAAGCCTTTTTCATTTTGTACCTTTTTTAAAATACTTGAAATTCAAAACTGATATCACTTTTTTTTTATAAAAAGAAAATCCAAGGATATCGAGAGAAATCATCGACTATAACAAAAGTGTAGAGTTTACCACTGAGACTAGCGACTCTACTAGGACCAAATAAATACATATGAATTAACTGCAAAGGTCTCGAAGTACTTATAGTGTTGATGGATTTAAAATAAAACATAAATATTATCTTCCTTGTCCCTTCGTATACGGAATTCTCGATAGACGTTTCATATATAGAATATTTTTCTTTTACAAAGTTGATACCATAACCATTATCTACCATATGACTTATGCTCAATAGATTATGTTTCAACTCCGTGACTAGACAAAAATCTATTATTTATGGATAGGAAGACATACCAACAGTGCCGTTACCAATAATATCATCTCTCATATTGTTGCCAAAGGAAACATATCCTTCTTTTTTTAATGATAGCATAGTGAATAAAGATGCATCACCAGTCATGTGCCATAAACATCTGTTATCGAGTATCCACTTACTTTTAGCATGAGAAGCTTGAGGGTTCACCTACAAAATGAGTAGAAGAATCATTTGGTACCCATTTCTTCAATGGTCTATTATGATTAGTCTTAGGAATTCAAGCAAGTAAATTAGTATCAAAAAGCTTACTAGCTCTATAATATTATGATATGTGCCCATGTGTATCACAATATGTGCATATGAGTTTTAAAAATGTGCTCTTTGTTTCGGTGTTGACATTCTTATGTGTCTTTCTTAGAAACATGTATGTGAAAGCATGATTGTGAGAAGCATGTTGCTTAGGTGCTTTATGTAGTTTAGTCCTTTATGATGTATGCTTGATATTAGGACTAACCTTAGGCCGTGTACCAGGGATGACCTGTTTGCCTAATTTGATCTTTAACTTTTTAGAGATCGCACAAGACTCTTCATATTTGGTAGTCATATCTATGAGTCTCTGTTCAGTGACTAAGTGTCTCTTCTTCTCTATGTTACAAAGTTCTTGCACCTTGACATAGTCTCTCTTTTTTTTTCTATGGTGATGACAGCCTCATGATAGTAGATGTCTTTAATATTGGCAATCCCTTCAATGAAACTGGTAGTAGATGTCTCTTTAATGTCTTTAATAAGATTAGACAGTCTAGCTACTTCGGTAGTGTATACCATAATCTCTTTGTAAGATTGCTTGTACTTGTCTAACACATTTTTGTATTCTTCAAGTAGTTCGCTAAAGGTAGTTTCTAGTTCATCGAAAGTAAAATTATCATATAGAAGGTTTTTAGATACCTTATCGAATGCCATCAAACAGACATTTACAGTATTGATGGGTCTATCCTCTGTTTGCTATTAAAATCTGAGTTAAAATTTTAATCACAAACAGAATAGTATTACAATGTAGGACTCAGATGTAGTCCTAGGAGTACACTTTTGTTTTTATCTGGGTCCTGTGTCGATGGAGCGAGTGGTAATGCGTTGACTCTGTTGATGATCTGACGACGATTTTAGGTTATCTGAAGGTCTGGGCTGCTCTGGATACCAGAGCTTGCGGAGGGAAAGAAGGCATTGAGTGTCTCTTTTGATCTCAGTGAGCGGACGTGCGTCTTCTATAACTCTGATGATCTCGTTATATGTGTGTCTGTCCTTTGGAAGAAGGAATGATCCCTCTTTTTATAGACAGCAGGTTGGGGCTGCTCATGTGCGCATATGTAGGATGTGCCTACACGTAGGAATGCCACGTGGTGGTTGCTGCGGAGGATGCATGGATGATGTACCCTGATTTGTGGGATGAATCCTTCTTGCTGCAATCGTGGGCTGACACGTGACAGTGGGGAGGATTTTTCGGTTGCTGAGATCTTGGGTGGTTAGCACCCCTTCGTAGACTAAACTGAGTTAAAGGACACGTGCTGCATGCCTTTGGTTCAAAGATCTAACATTTGGTGGAGAAGGATCTGATGAGCTGCACCTGGGATCCGACGCATGAGGAGACTTTGGCTCATAATCTTCAGGAGTCACGAACCAGTCTGTGCGCATGGCTTTTGAGGTGCATGTTTTGGTCACATGGCCGGGGAGGCGCATGCAGCAACTTGACTTCTGTGATCAGAAGTAAGTCAGAGGTGCATACAAATCTTCGGGCCCATGGCTGCGGAGGCGCATGCGAGTGGTTGGTCGGCTACGGGCTTATAACCGACAGAGAAAAGTAATGATGACGTTGACGTCAGCGACGCTTTATTTTCTGTAAAAGCTGTTGCCGCTCTATCATCGAGGCGTGGCTGATGTCGTCTCAGACTTCAGCATTTAATGCTCTTGATGGGTGATAAGCTTTTGAGAGGGCGCATTGATCTGCGTTCCACTAGGCGCATAGGGATGCATGGGGCACATCCTTGTGAGGCGCTTGGTACTGATGGGCACGTCTGTATGATACACGATATCTGACCGGCGCGTCTGTTGCATGACACGTCTTCATTGGTCCGGCTGTTGAGTTCTTCGAGTGCTTTAACTAGCCGTTTTGACCTGGCTGAATTCGAAGGGATAGGTTCATCACCATAAATGCAAATTCATTACACGGGATTCGGAGAGCCTGCCACTTGGTACGTTGGTTTGATTTGCCTGGCCTATAAATAGTAGCAAGGAGAGAGTTTGTTTCTCGTTCTCTCCCGTCTTCCCGATTGGAGATGAACTTCTTCGCTCGAGTACATTCCGTTGACAAGATGCTCCCGAGGGTGAAGATGCGTCGAGTCGTCTTCGTACGCACTCGTGAAGGTCACTATTACATCCAAAAGTCGGGATCGTGGGGTCCCGATGCAGGTCGAATGTGCATGTTGCATCCAAAGATCGGGACGTTCGAGTCCCGTCTTCGTTATACTGGAAGAGCCCCATATCGGAATTGTGGTGCTCCCATCTTCCTTAGGCTTTGGAGAGCTCTTTCTCCTGCTAGAGTGGGGTTGGTTGCCCACCCTTGTTATGCTCAATAACTGCTTTATTAGCCGAAGCATTTGATCGGGTCGAAGTAGAGCACATATGCTGAGACTTCATGATGCGCCTGACTGAGACGCTGATGAGATACGCCTGACTGAGACGCCGAAGAGATGCGCCTGACTAAGACGCCGAAGAGATATGCCTAGCTGAGATGCTGAAAAGATGTGCGTAGCTGAGACGCCGAGGAGATGCGCCTAGCTGAGACGCTGAAGAGATGCGCCTAGCTGAGACGTTGAAGAGATGCGCCTAGCTGAGACGCGCCTGGATGAAGCGTAGCTTTAGGCTTTTTTGATTTCTTCTTCGTAAAAAGAGTCTTCTATGTAAAAAGATTCTTTAGTCATATAACAGACTTTTATGAAATAAAAAAACTAATTTATGCTGCTACTCTTTTACTGTTTTATGATATTTTCGGTGCATGTTGAATTGGGTAGTTGATGTGCCTGAATTTTCATGCTTCTACAGGACCCCCTTCAAAGTTTTCAAAACTTTCTGAAGTTTTGGAATAGTTTGAATAAGAAGCATGGTGGTGCCTTCAATGGGGCGCATGACTGTTTGGGGTGCATAATTGCTCCACGCATATGTGATGAGACTCACGCTCCTCTCAATTTTAAATGCAAATGATAACGCTTCGGAATAAAAAAAAGATTAATGATGATCTTTTGGATATCCGCAGCAATCCTTTCGCGGCGCCCAAAGCAATAGATGACGTCACCCTTCATCGGTTTCCACGTATGCCCAAGCCTATAAATAGGCGTCTGGTGGAAAGAGAAAGTCCTTCCTCTCTTTGCTTCCTTCTTTTAGAGTTTTTCTTTCAAAAAAGACCAAACTTCTTTTAAGAGATGGCTCCCAAAACCCCACGCAGTGGCATTGGCAGAGGACAAGGTCGAGGTAAGGAGCCGATGGAGTTCGACGAGGAGGATGCTCCCGTCGTCACTGTGACTCCCGCCGACGTTCGGCCAGCGGTGACGGGTGGGTGTCTTCTGTCTTTGTGGTTCCCACCATTTTAGATGAGTTTGGGGCACACGGATGAGTTGCATCCTATTGTTGTTCCCTAACCACTTGTTGCTGACGCGCATGGACTTCTGTCCTGATGATGCGCTGAGGCTATTCTGCTGACGCGCATGGGTTTAGGCCCTGATTATGTGCCGAGGCTTTATTGCTGACGCGCATGGGCTTGGACCCTGATTATACGTCGAAGTTTTACTACTGACGCGTATGGGCTTGGGCCCTGATGATGCGCCGAAGCTTCACTGCTGACGTGCATGAGCTTGGGTCCTGATTATGCGTCAGGCTGCTGATGCGCCCCAAATGCTTTGTCTTTTTAAAGCCTCTAAATTTTCCCTTGCTGCCTGACTTTTGTTTTTGCTGTGTCAGTGTCGATGACTATCCCCTTGCTAAACGAAGTCCTTCTGGATGCTTTCCTTTGCCGAATAGGGGTTGACTTCAACGAAGAGGTTATTAACCCAGCGAAGGCTACTATCATGCTGAATCAGCCTTCCGAGAGAATGTTGTAAATCTGGGATCAGTCGCCTGTTTTTCTCCAAAGTATGATAGAGAGCGACAAATTAAAATTTGCTAAATCCGAGAATGTGACTTTCTTGAAGCCTGCCTTTCTGTTTGGTGACCGCTTGACCTCCACTGAGGTAAAGATACTGAAGATCAAGGAAGACTGGTTCTTCACGGCGAAGGGCGTAGCCCTGTACATACAGCAGTTTGAGCGTCAATTGCCACTGACGGCTTTCTACCGTTTGGCTTCCAAAAGGAGGATGCCATGGAAACTTACTCCTTCTCAATGAGGGGCAGTGGGGGTACCCTTTGTATTAATGTTACTTCGAATCAAAGGGAGACCTTGGCTGCCTCGCGAGCCGGGACTTTGTACCATTGCCAAACTTTGCACCCTGGGAGCATTTATGAACGCATATGCTGAGGCTGCGGCGGAGAGACTATCTCAGTCCGTACAGGAAAAGATGGAGCTGTGGGCCTCATTGGAGTCTAGCATAGCGGAGGTCACTGCCAAGATTTGCCTCCTTGAAGACCAGTGAGCCCAACTTTTGCTAGATGCTGAGCGAGCCCAGGCTGAGCACGTATCATCCAAGGAGGAAGAAGCAGCTTTTACCCGCAATATTCTTTCTCTGACCTGCCAGCGGCAAGAGTTGGACGCTAAGTATGAGAATGATACTGGTCCTGAGGCTGAGGAGGTGATGCGTCAAGAAGCTGGAAGTCGAGTCTTGGCGACTGTGGGAACTTGGGCTGAAGACTTGAAGCATTGGATCGAAGAGCTTTCTGCCAATTCCAGTGATGCTTAGGGATTGTAGTCTTTTTTTTCTTTTTTTTGGCAACTATGCTGGAGATGTAATCCTTTAATTTTGAATGCAAAATAAAGAATTTTCTGGTGTGTTCATCTTTACTGTCATGAACTAGTGATTTGTGTGGACCTATTATCTTTGGCGCACCTTGGTTTTTAGGTACAGATAATAAGTTTGAGAGGACCGACATGTTTGCTCAGAGGTAATGTGGACGTGGAAAATATGGGGTTTAAATGACGGAATCTTCCTACTCAGAGGTGTTATGGACGTGGTAGGAGTGACTCTGGAAGGATACGCAGAACTACTCAGAGGTAATATGGACATGGAAGTTCTGCGATCGATGTACGGCAACGCAGGGGTTGTCTGTACTGGATGTTTACTCAGAGGTAATGTGGACATGGTAAACATGATAAGTAGCGCAATCCCACATAGTGTAAGATTCTACTTTGCAGGGTGTAGAGGAGCAACTCAGAGGAAATGTGGACGTGGTTGTTCTTCTACTGAGGATAGAATGCCACGGAACAACTGGGTTCCGAAAACATAAGATTTTGTGAAAGGAAGGTGTATGTGAGCTCTGATGATCAGGTCCACTGATTTCCTTGCTGGGTGGAGATGAAAGTACATATCTGAAAGATGTCAAGAGTAGTACTCCTGTAGGAACTTGCCGTTGATGGGCATCATGAATAAGTCTCCGTTTGGTCGGGCGAGGCGGTAAGCACCGTTTGAGTATATCATCTCTATGATGAAAGGTCCCTCCCATTTGGGCTCGAACTTTCCTGGTATTTTGTGAGTCAACACCATCGGTCTCCTGACTGCCAGGACCAGGTCGTCTATTTGGAAAGTCCTCTGCTTGACCTTTTTGTTGAAAGCCTGTGATATACGGGCTTGATAGAGTTCAATACGTTGCTGAGCTAGGAGACATTTTTCGTCAAGTGCCTCCAATTCTCGCAGACGACGATGCTGTTTGTCTTCTTCTGTCAATTGGTTTATGATTGCTACACGGAGTGAGGGTATCTGGATCTCGAGGGGCAGTACCGTTTCGCTTCCGTAGACTAAGAAGAATGGTGTGTTGCCCGTCGAAGTCCGTACCATTGTACGGTAGGCCCAAAGACATTCGCCAAGATTTTTGTCCCAGTCATGTTTGTTGGATGACACGACCTTTTTGAGTAGCCTGACGATAGTCTTGTTAAAAGCCTCGGCCAATCCGTTCACTGTCGGATTGTAGGAGGTTGATGCCATATTTTGAATACAATTTTTGTCACAGAATCTGCTGAAAAGTATGGCTGATGAACTATGGACCATTGTCGTAGATAATCCTACGGGGTACCCCAAAACAGTAGATGACATGATGCTTGATGAAGTTGATCACCTTAGAGCTTTTCACTTCCGTCAGTGGAACTGCTTCTGCCCATTTAGAGAAGTAGTCAATGATGGCGAGGATGAAGCAGTGTCCCCTCGATGAAGGAGGGGTGATAGGTCCCACTCCATGCCCCAAGCTTCAAAGGGCCAGGAGGCGACCGTAGGATGTAGTGGTTCCGATAGTGTATGGATAAAGTCGGCGTGAAGCTGGCAAGTATGGTACTTTTTAGCATAGTCGACGGCGTCGGCTGCCATGGTTGGCCAGTAGTAACCCATGCGTCACAGTCGATCCTGCAACTTAGGCCCGGGTTGGTGAGCCCCGCAAGTTCCGTCATAAGCTTCTCGAAGGGCTTCGGCTGCTTCTTTGCTGGATAGACATCGAAGGAGAAGTCCATCGTAGGAACGTCGGTACAACATTTTAGTAGTTGTATCATAATAAAACCGAAAGGAACGCCTTATGACCGAGACGGCTTCTTTCGGGTCTTCTGGGAGAATTATATTGACAGCGAAGTCGATGAATGGGAACCTCCAGTCTCGGACATTAACACCGGCACTTGTCATCATGGCATGTGCCATTTGTGTGCATAGGTTATTTTTAGGACAGACCAAGTCTCAACCAACTACCATGATGTAGTGTTGAGTCCCGAGGGGTGCTGCTAATGAAGCTGCGAGGCCAGCCAGAGCGTCAGCCTCCAGGTTTTGTAGGCGAGGTACGTGTTCTATGAAGAACTTGGTGAAGGTTGAGATAATATTCAATGCAACTTCATGGTAAGGAACCAGATCGTTATGACGAACTTCGTACTGCCCTCAGATTTGATTAACGATGAGTTTTGAGTCGCCATAAGCTTCCAAATGATCCACCCCCAGTTGTTGCACCAGCTGGAGTCCCATGATGAGAGCGTTGTACTCGACAACGTTGTTGGAGCACGACTTTGAAAGGGATTAAGCACGCTGGATGACCAACTGATCGGGGGAGACTAAGACAACCCCCACTCCGGCGATGATTTGGCCTTTAGGGTATGTTCTCGAAGCACCATCAAAAAACACCCGCCAGACGGAGTTTTCTTCGGTGACGTTTGATTCTTGGACCTCATCCGGAATGTCTTCATAGAGTCTGGAGGACTCTAGGATGGGTGTAAAATCCCTAAATTTTTATTATTATTTTTATTATTTTATTAGACTTAAAAATAAATTTATACAATTATTTTTTATTAATTATTATATTTTGTAACACGTTGTACAATTTTTGAACTCGGAAAAAGGTGTGTGGTATAAGTTCACCAAAACCACAATAGGACTATTTTTGTTATTTTATATTTTTAAAGTTAGTTTTATGGTGATTAAATATACATATTCATTACTATTAGATATCATTATTATTTGTTGTCCTATTTATGATCAATTGAATTTGTATATATATAAATATCTTTAAATACATTATATATATATGGATGGATAATATTACTTGAAGATTAAAAAAAATTAGTTTTATGGTGATTAAAAAAAAATCTTGAAGATTTTATCTTGAATATATGGATATGTATATTTGTATAGATATATACATTTAATGATTTAAGCTCTTGTTTTTCAAAAAAAAAAAAAAGTGGTGGGGCCGACCCCCACCACCAACGCCAACTACAGCAGCTTCATGCCATCATATGCCATGCATATATGCATATAATATATATATATATAAATATATATATATAAGTTGTGGAGAATATTTATATAAAAAAATTAAATAAATAAATAAACTAGTGGGCGGCCCCACAGTGCCACCAGGAATTAGCAAAGAAGCAGCAGCTCCATTTGCGTGAGTGGGTAATAGTGGGGCCCGTCCCTAAGCAGTAAGAAGAGAATTGCACAACACTTATATAAAGGGGTGGCGACTCCCTTAAGCCCAACTCCAACCGCAACACAACACCACCAACGCCGCAATGACAATTCCTAAACCCTAATTTTCCTCTCTCCTCCATTCTCCTTCCTATCCTCGACGAACGTGCCAGCTGTAGCAGCTCCGTGGCACCCCAACGGCAATGGCAACTACAACAACAACACAACAGATTTCCACTTTAAGTATCCGGAGCTTCTTGTGGATTTTGACTTTCGTGTTGACGATTCTGATTGTTGGATTTTGTTGCTTCTCGCACCACCCTCAGGCATGATACCTTGCCTTATTTACTGGTTATAATTATATGCATCTTTATTTATTTATTTACTACATATTTATTTTCTGTTCTCAGTTGGATCCATTACTTGCTATTTTTAGTTCACTTTATTTTGCTTTCGATTATTTTTCCTTCTTGCCTTTTTTATGCATATGGACCTAGTCTTAGCGAACTACCTTTTGTTAGTGCCCTTGGGAGGGAGAAGACAGTTAAATGTATGGGCTACCCCAAATCCAAAATTTGTAGTAACTACGTACTACGGTAGCCGAGTCGCGAGGGTCACTAGCCTCGAGCTATGTGGACTGATGGGTCACGTGGACCGCAAGCCTCGAGTTATGTCGACTGATAGTATTGGTACTGGACGTGTGCATGTTGTGAGTTATTACCTTGTCCTGGGGGAGTCAGCCTTCACCTGCCCATACATTGATATGTCTTCTAAATTGCCTACTAGAAAGGTTAGGAGACCTTAGCAAATTTTATGTTCCAATCATGGCATGAAAAAATGTCACATCGCGGAATAGTAAGTTACCCCTTGTCCTTGTTTGGTTGTAGGGTAGCCTACTGTTTCGATGATGGGATATTGAGCCGTGTTATAGTTTGGACACTTTTACTTTATCTTTATTTTATGGTGTATTTATATTCAGTTCATATGGCATGTTCTTCCTGTATCTTGTTACGTCCCTCTGAGGACCTGGTTATCTCTCTAGGTGTGTGTGCTTCTGTGATATTGCAGGTGTTCTAGTCGAGGTCGCGATCTTCTCTATTCATTCGGAGATGACGTGTCTCGGGTCTTCTTTGCTACTTCCGCCAAATCATTTTCGTTTTCATGTATATTTTTCCTTACTTGTTGGTAGTGGATTTGTCTCCGCCCAATGCATTGTACAAAGGCTTAATACAGTTGATTATATGATATCTTTTATTCTTTATTTGTGGATAAGATTAGTTTACTCTTGGTTTACTGCATTTTACGGCTTATGTATACATACGAGTTTTCATATATTGGAGTATACTTCATATGTATGCAGCTGGCATGGATACGTACCTAGTCCTAAGTATTTTGGGACTGGGGCGTTACATGGGGTGCACGGCTAAAAAGTCGGCTAGAGCTTGACCCTTGACGACTTTTTATGGAACGAATACCATGTTATACGGTGTCAACAGGATTTCCCATGTAGCTAGTCGGGAGTTCAATGATCCTGGCTTCGTCATGAGAACCCTGAGTGGATTGACTCAGGAAATGACATGAATTGTCTGTCCCGAAACGTAATGGCGAGTCTTCTGGATGGCGAATACCAAATCCAAACATTTCTTTTTGATGGGGTTGTACCGGTGTTCAGCCCCGATCATTGTCCTACTAAGGTAGTAGATAGCTTGCTCGTAGCCTGCATCGTTGTTCTGAGCCAACAAAGTGCCGAGGGAATGATCCATGGCACGGACGTAAAGGAGAAATGGTTTTCCCGCAACGGGTGCCACCAGGACTGGCGGGCTCGTCAGGTAAGCTTTGATATCATCGAAAGCTTTCTGGCATTCTTCTATCCAGACGTAGGAGACTCCCTTCTTCATGAGATGGGTGAAGGGTTGACATTTTCTGGAAAGGTTTGTTATAAATCTTCGGATGTATGCAAGACGCCCTTGCAGGCCTCGAAATTCTCGGAGGTTCTTCGGAGGGTCCATGTCAAGGATGGCTTTGGTCTTCTCGGGGTCGACATGAATGCCTTTTACCGTGATAATAAAGCCCAAGAACTTTTCGCTAGAAATCCCAAGGAAGGATTTAGCGGGGTTCATCTTGAGTTGATGCGCTCGCATGAGATCGAAGACTGTCTTTAGGTCTTGTAAGTGATCATCTTTGAGACGGCTCTTGATGGCGATATCATCAACATAGCATTCAACTGTTTTACGTAGATGTTGACAGAAGATGGCACTCATAGCTCGTTAGTACATAGCACCAACGTTCTTCAAACCAAAGGACATCCCTGTGTAGCAGAAAACCCCTTTCGGAGTCCTGAATGACGTGTGTTTTGCGTCATCGGGGAACATTTTGATCTAGTTGTAGCCCGAATACCCGTCCATGAAAGACATGCATTCGAAGCCACATGTATTGTCGATCATCACGTCAGTGATTGGAAGCGAGAATTCGTCTTTCGGGAAAGCAGTATTGAGATCTCTGAAGTCGATGCAGACTCGTATCTTTCCATTCTTCTTAGTGACAGGGACGATATTGGCCACCCAATCCGAATTTTGCTCTTCACGAATGAACCCGCTGCTCAGGAGTTTGTCTACCTCTTGATCGATATCATTCATGATGTCATGACAAAAATGTCGTTGTTGCTGCTTTATAGGCTTGGCATCAGGTTGGGTGTTCTGCTGTAAACGTGTTTATACAGGAAGTGCCTCTTCCGTGGAGGAAGAGACCATGCGGCAAGACTTGGTCTTCTTGTCCTTGGTTTTGGAAGCAAAGTGTACCCCCGGTTGAGTAACATCGGAGACGAGGTCTGGGTGAACCCATATGATCTCTTCCCGAAATGTGGTGAGTAGGATGAGTGCACTCACGTTGTCATGGGTAGGTGGTAGGTTGACCACCTCCATTATCGCCTTTAGGATGGGGACGATGCCATCTTGTGCTGTGGTTGGCGGTAAGGTACCGGATTTGTGTGATACCAGGTTGGCCGAGACTGTCTTCTCCTCATAATCGACGGAGATGACATTCGCATTGATCATGCGCTGGATGTAATTCTTGAGGACGTAGCAGTCCTGAGTTGGATGTCCGATAAACCGATGGTAGTGACAGTACCTCGGATTGTCAACTCTTCCAACCTCGTCGGGACGCTTCGGGTCCGGTAATTTAATCTTATCACCCTGCTTTAACATCTCAAAGAGTTGCAAGGTGTCTTCATCATTGAAGGAGTAGACCTCCTTTGGCTTCGGTACAAGCGGAGGCTTTTGAGTAGGTGCTTGTGCGCTTTTAGAAGCATTGACAGTCAACGCCTGCTTCCCCTTCGTCTCACGTCCAGGGTTGCTGGTAGCATGCTATTTGCCCTTGTCTTCAAAGGCAGAAAAACTGACTCCCAGAAGGCGAGCATTGCATGCCTTCTTTTCAGCTGCTTTGGCCTCAATAATCAATGAGCTCCAGTCGGGAGGAGGAGTGGAATTGAGCCAGAGCTTAACCGCAGGAAGCATGTTTATGCTGCAGGAGGAGAGGAGTGCATGTTCTGGCATACCCGGGGGCAGTCTCAAGCAGGCTTGTCGGAATCGTTCGATGAATGCTCGAACAGTCTCTTTTTTCATCTGACGTACCTCTATAAGGAACGCCATCGTCATGTCTTCCCTCCATCGTAGAAACGATCGAGAAAGAGGTGTGTCAGGTCATCAAAGGAGGATATGGAGTTGTCAGAGAGACTGCAGTACCAGTCGTAAGCCACTCCTTTCAATGCCCCGACAAACAGGCTGGTGAGTAGCGCATCTTCCTTCGGAAGATGTCCCATTTGAGACTAGAAGTACGTCAGATAACGGCGTGGAGAATCCTTTCCATCGTATGGCATCAACGTTTGTGGTTTATACTTGGGAGGATAGACCACTTTGTTCCATTCGAGGGGGTATGGTTGCGGGATCCCCATCTTCTGGCACTTCTCCTGTCTATTCTTTGACTCGAAGCGTTCACGCAAGTCCCTGATCATCTCAACCACGTCTTCCGTGGAGCTGGGAGTCGGAGAAGACGGTATAATATGGAGTTGTACATTCGAAGGTTCTGATACCCGAGGTACTTTGCAGCAATCGGTATTCAAGGATGCCTGTTGAAGGGGTACACTTGATTCCCCGTTGGCTCCTGGGTCAGGATTGGTGGAAGGTGCTCTGGCCAAAGCTGACCATATCTCAAACACTGCTTGAGTCAGAGTTTGCATGGAGGCAGAGAGGGTTTTGAGTCCCCCCTCCAAAGTATCTATGCGCTGAACGAGGTCTATTAGCAGAGCATCTGACTCTGTATCCCTACCTCCCGTCATGTATTCTGTCATGACGTGACTGGAAGTGGATGGATCGGTTGAAGCTTCGCTTTCAGCCTCGCTTTCTTGTAGAAGAGTCACTTCTCCAGGAGTTTCATCCTGGCTACCTCCAGCTATGTTCTGAAGGATATCTTCGTCTTCGGGATGAAGATCAACAAGGGCTTGACTACCTCCAGCTATTACTTTCTCTGAAATTTTCTTTCTCTCCCGGGTACCTTCAAATACACCTAAGGACGGGACAGTCATCTTGGTCTTCCTCGGCTGGCTCTTGGATGAGGACGAGGTCGAGGAGTTGTTAGTCGTCTTACGGTTTGATGAGGAGTTAGTGACTACATTGCAAGAAGCAATCTTTAATTCCGGCTCCTTTTCAATCGACACCTTCTTCCCAAGGCGATGTCGGAGGGGTGTTGACGATTGCAGTCGCTGGAACACAGACTGCCTTCGTGGTAGTACTGATGTCTTGCAATAACAGTTGATGGTGACCACAGCACAGGTATGTCCTGTGAGGGGCGTATTGTGCTTGTCGGTCGACTCTCCTGATCAGCGTTTGTGAATGATCATATTACGCAAATCGTTAGAGGAGAGTGCCACCTTTACACCCCCATCAGGCGTATGGCAAGACCAAGCACCGGGGTGATCAAGTGAATGCTGCACCTCCTGATCCAGCGCATAAGATGCGCCCAGATCAATAGTAGGGGCACAACATTTAGGGTGGTTTGAACCATCCTCAGGCGCACAACTAATGTAGGCGCAGGGGTTCAAGACCACAAAGTTTACCTCGAACGGCTTGGTTACAAGCGCAGCGGATGCGCCCAAATAAAACGAGGTCTTTGAAGGTTGGCTCGTTTGCGGTGCAGAAGCACCCGAGTCAACCTTGTACAGCTTACCATCGGCAGCACACATGATTGTGAGCGCATGCCTCTGACTTACTGTCGGCATAGCACGTTAGAGGCGCGTGGCCCGTGCCGCCTTAGACTTCTTCGTACCAGCCCGCTGGGATGCATAGTACTCAGAGTCCAAATTATCCTCGCCATGACAGCGAGTGAGTCTGTCAAAGATATAAGCCTTTCGCGGCGCATCAGAGTTAATGTGCATGGCGTTAGATGTACCCCTGCTCCGTCGGCGCATCTTTCTTGACTGAGAAGGAGATGGTTGGAGAATGTAGTCAGCCCCACGTTTTCTCGAGATATATGCTGCACCCGTGGGTGCATCCTGGCTGCTGAGGACATCAGTGAGAAGGGTAGGCTGCATCGGCACATCCCCTTCAGTGATGATGCCAGGGTCCTTCACCTTGCGCACTCAGGCTTGGCAAGGCTTTTTCGGCTTCGGCAGCCGCATCGAAGGACTTGCACTGCCTACAGAGATGAACTCTTCATATGCTTGTTGATTGAGACGTACGACTAGTGTCTTGTGGGAGGAGCCCACCTTCACGTCGTCAGATTGTGACACAGCTTTCTCATCGGAGGAGAAAGAAGTCCCCAGCAGAGTCGCCAGCTTGTTTGCCATTAAAATATTTGAGTTGAAATTTCAATCACAAACAGAACAATGCTACAATATAGGACTCAGATGTAGTCCTAGGAGTACACTTTTGTTTTTATCTGGGTCCTGTGTCGATGGAGCGAGTGGTAAAGGGTTGACTCCGTTGACGATCTGACGACGTGTCACCTCCAGTTTTCAGAAATAGGGGTATTTTTGTCATTTTGTATTTTTGAATATTTTTGAAATTTATTTTATTATTTATGATATTATTTTGGGGTTGAAATTTATTTTATTATTTATGATATTGTTTTGGGGTTATTTGAGTCGGGTTCGAATTTCAACTCAATCCGACTTGAAACGGGGACCCGGGGGTAGTTTGACTCTAGTGGGACACACACACTAGTTAGGCATGGCCCACATGATATTAATTTTAGTCCACATGATATTAATTTTAGTTAGTAGTTAGACTAATTATTTATGGATAGGTTTAGTTTAATTAGAGACTTAAAACTAGACTAAATTGACCTCAACCTTTAACCCATTTCTAATTTAAATCAAATAGGTCAAGTGGGGGCATTTTGGACTTTTCTAATGGGGACACCTCACCTTTTTGGGCAGCCACCTATGGGGGGGGGTAAGGAGTGAGTCACTCCTTCATTCATTTGTTTTCATCCACTTTCTCTCTCTTGTTCTTTCCCAAATTAATTTAGAGAGGAACCTCCATTGATTTTATCTCCAAATCAACCCCTTCTTCTACCAAATCTTCTTCATTTCTTCTCTACTCCATGGTTAGAAAGTGCTAGCCAAGTTTGGGAGGATTCGGAGTTCGTTCGTGTCCTTTTGGAATCTCTACGTGTCGGTGTCGTGTCGGAAGGATTTTTCTTTGAATCTCTCTCCCGGAAGGTATAATCTCTCCTCTAATCCATCCCTACATGTATATAGGAATATTTTGAACCCATAGAAATGACCCCCATGGTTGTATCTCCATTTGTGTCCATTTCGTGTCCATGTGGAGGTCATAGGAGTGTCCTTTGTGTTGTGATTGTGTCCTAGTGAAAAAATCCCTATTTTGGACACTTGTATGCATATATATATTGTAGGAATGATTAATTAGTGTTTTAATCTCAGATTTATATTTTTAGAGAGTTGTTCCTAATGTGTTCTTTATAGTATCATATTGTATCATATTTATTTTATATTTAGATTGGTGTGTCTCTTTATATATATATATATATATATATATATATATATATATATATATATATATATATATATATATATATATATATATATATATATATATATATATATATATATTTCTCTTTATATATATTTTTTTATATTTCTCTTTATTTTTCTCTTTATATAATTAGATTGGTGTGTCTCTTTATATATATATATATATATATATATATATATATATATATATATATATATATATATATATATATATATATATATATATATATATATACATATATAATTATATATATATATATATTTATATATATATATATATATATATATATATATATATATATATATATATATATATATATATATATATATATATATAAATATATATATATATATATATAGACACTAATTATATATATATATATATATATTATATATATAATATATATATATATATATATATATATATATATATATATATATATATATATATATATATATATATAATTAGTGTCTATATATATATATATATATATATATATATATATATATGTGTGTGTGTGTGTGTGTGTGTGTGTGTGTGTGTGTGTGTGTGTGTGTGGTTAGATGGTTAGAGAGTGGATTGATCTTATTTAGGATGGTTAGAATAAGCTTTATTTAGATAGCTAAGTTGGTATCCAAGTATTTTGGCCTACATGTATTTTTTTTGTCCAAACAACCCAAATTCGTCATAATTTTTATCCACGTTTTTAGTAGCTAGAGCAACTTAGAAATGTCATAACTTTTAGTTCATAACTCCAATTAACCTCTCATTTTTTTTAAAAGAAGCGTATCGAAGTTAGCTTTCTAAATATATATATTTTAATAAGCCAAATTCGTTCTAGAACTTTCTGTAGAATTGTTTGAGTGTCAGCTGTACGAAAGACGAACGCATTTTGGTGTTTTCGCGATTCCGGGAGCTTCCGGACACGAAAATACGATCCGTTTGAAGTTTCGGAAAGCTAACCCGAAGAGCTATAACATAGTTTAATCCTAGAATTTAGTGAAGGTCCAATTGGTACAGTATTAGTTTTAAGTAGAAGAGTGACTATGCGACGTAGGCATTTTATGTAACCTATGAGCCTATTATGGATATCATATGAATGTAGGTATCATAGATTATCAAGAATATGTATGATATAGTAAATATATGTATATATATATATATATAAAAAAAAATAAAAAAAAAATATATATATATATATATATATTATTGTTATGTAACATATGTTAGTATAGTGTGTGTGTTTGAATGAGATAAGGATGTGTGTGGTTAGTGGAGAGAAGTGAGATTGATAGAGGATATGTTCTAGTGTGTGTTTGATGTTGTATAGATGGTAGTGTAGTGTGTGTGTTGTGAAGGTAAGAGAGTTGGGAGGATCATGCCATCCTATTTGACTTGAGGCTAATGTGGTTTGTTGAGTAATTTATGTTTTGGTTGAGTGGTAGCGTGTTTGTATATAGATGTGTGTAGGTGTGTTAGAAGAGAAGGGTGGTGGATTTGGTATATGTGTTTGTATGTGTGTTAGTATTGGAGTAGAGAGGAATTTAAATGTTGTATGTATAGGTATGTTAGTATGTTAGTGGTTATGTTAGAATCTATGTAGAGGTTAGAGATATCTTAGAAGTTAGATAGTGATAGCTTGTATAAGTTAGATAATTAGTTGTGCTAGTCTATGCTATAGTTAGTTAGAGATGACATATGTTAGTTGGTTAGAGTTAGAGACGGATATATATACATATATATTATGGTTAGATATTAGTTAGTGGATGTTAGTTGTGTTAGGTTTATAAGTTAGAATAGATGGTTAGAAGTTGTATGTTAGAGTTGGTTAGTATCTTATATTAGAGGTATAAGTTAGGATATAGAGTGATATCTTGAGATACCATAGTGGTATCTTAGGATATTTTGGATATTTGCCTAGTACCTTAAGGTAATGTATTTACCTACGAGATAAAGGAGACTTACCTACAAGGTAGAGGAGGTTTACTTTATACTAAGGTATTAGCTACTATGGTATTGTCTATCTAATAATTAGGGTGAATGGTTAGAGGCTAGATATTTAAGGTATTAGTATTAGAGGTTAAGGTTTTAGTTTCCAACCAAGGTAATGGTTTATCTTACCTTAAGGTAATGGGTTTACCTTATTATAAGGTAAGGTATTGGGTTTACCTAGATAACTAAGGTTAGAAATCTAAGTTATTGGTTAGCAAGTAGCTTATGATAGATATTAGATATCTAAGATTGGTATCTTGGTAGTTAAGGTATTTATACCTAGACTAAGGTATTAGGTTTTCAACTAAGGTATTGATATTAGGATATCAATAGGGCTAAGGTATATGGTATCTTGGGGTAAGATATAGGTTGGTATCTTACTTGTATCTAATATCTACGTTAGTTGTCTTAGGATATAGATGAGTGAGTATCCTAAGATACAAAACAGTATCTTAGAGGGTAAAAGTAGGATTTTGGGGTAAAGTCTAAGAAAGGGTTTTGATTGTTAAGATGGGATTAGAAATAGGTTGTCTTGGTAGGTAATGGTTAGATAAGGGTAGTTTAGTCTAGTTTTGACCCCCGTTGACCAAGAGTTGACTTTTTGACTAAAGTCAACTACGAGTCAACACTTTACCTAGAATTAACCCAAAACCAAACCAGAGTTGACCAGTTGACTGAAAGTCAACTGTTAGTCAACATTTGCCTAGTTTGACTTGGATTGACTTCCTGTGACCTTGTTTGTTCTAATTTGGCCTAGTATGACCTAGTTTAGCTTGGTGTGACTTAGTTTGACATAGTTTTGACTTAGACTTGCATATCATGACTAGATTAGCTTTCCTTTCATTATTAAACCATGTTTTGACATATAGTATCTTATTTTAGGTCTGTGATTTCTCTGAGCGCCTGTTCACCTTATCAGCTCAGGACCACAGGCGAGTATATTCACTGATAGTTTTCATTGTCTTGATATCTACTATATCTGATTCAGTTGTAGTATTTTACATGATTCCTGACACGACAGTTCACAGACTAATATACGTTGGATCCTGTCATGAGATGTTATTCTTGGACTTCCTTGGTATATGAGTATGTGATATTTCTGTGTTTCTGTACTTATATAGACATTGATTTGGGAGTGGGCTGGTCCCCTGCTCTCGTACCCTGTGTCATGACGTGCCATGTTCGGATCCGTAATACTATTCGGGGATGGGGGAATTATTAGGGGTTATGTGATCAAAGCCTCCCTGTAACTATATTTTGCTAGCGCCACCCTCACCTCACGTAGGGTGTAGCAGATACCCCATTGCCAATTATCCAGGTTGGACGGCATGACTCTCCGTTGAGGACACCGCGGATTGTCGGGCCAAGTGGATAACCATCTCTTGCTTTCCTAGCCGATCATATATCGCTCTAATAGTTCAAATCACCTTTTACATTTATTAGCGTATCTTATATTCCAGTTCAGCTTTACTTTCTGTACTTCTCACCATGCTATGATTCCATTACTCACATGCTCTACCTATCTTTATACTGTACCATAATTTAAGACTAAGTCATGTTTGAAAGAAGGGTTACAACTCCGGTCCTTGTTTGGTTCAAGGGTTGTAACTCGACTTTCAAATGGTTCCCAAGTCGCCTATATCTTTGTCTTGTATTTTATTATTGCTGTCTCTTATAGTATTTCTCGATTCATATGGAACTGCTGTTGGTGTTTGTACTTGTTCATTTTTCTGACAGGATACGTTAAAAATTTTTACAGATGATTCAGAGGCTGATTGCCCGACCTACTATAGGGTTGAGTCTGATGGATTAGACTTAGACCGTGGCTTATTGGTAGAGCCACTAGACTTTGCTCACCCTGAGTAGCTTAGTTTAGTTAGGTTTGCCTGGCCTGCGAGCCAGCTAGTACATTTCAGTTTTGTAGTACCTATTACATATATTTTCTGAGACTCTGGATGTCTGTGTTTAGCTCTGACTTGTGGATCTTGGACTCATTTCCTGTTTTATCTATCATATCTCTTTTCCATGCTATTTACCTTAGTTTTGATATCTGTGATTGAGACTGTATTGCTATGTCACCTCCATTCGGAGTGTATATACTGTACAGGTACATTTATCTGTTTTAGTCGTAGTATTTACAGACCCTATATACAGCGTTCTACCGCCGATTCTGCGACGTAGGCTGGACGTAACCACGTACTCGTGTCCCTCTTCAGGGTGCGGGTCGTGACACGATGATTTTAGGTTCTCTAAAGGTCTGGGATGCTCTGGATGCCGGAGCTTGCGGAGGGGAAGAAGACGTTGAGTGTCTCTTCCGATCTTTGTGAGCGGACGTGCATTTTCTGTAACTCTGATGATCTCGTTATGTGTGTGTCTGTCCTCTGGAAGAAGGAATGATCCCTCTTTTTATAGGCAGCAGGTTGGGGCTACTCATGCGCGCATATGTAGGATGCGCCTATGCGTGGGAATGCCACGTGATGGTTGCTGCGGAGGGTGCATGGATGATGCGCCCTGATTTATGGGATGAATCCTTCTTGCTGTAATCGTGGGCTGACACGTGGCAGTGGGGAGGATTCTTCGGTTGTTGAGATCTTGGGTGGTTAGTACCCCTTCGTAGACTGAACCGAGTCAAAGGACACGTGGCACAACCTTTAGTTCAAAGATCTAGCATTTGGTGGAGAAGGATCTGATGAGCTGCGCCTGGGATCCGGCACATGAGGAGACTTTGGCTCGTAATCTTCAGAAGTCATGAACCAGTCTGGACGTATGGCTTTTGAGGTACATGTTTTGGTCACATGGCCGGGGAGGCGCATGCAGCGACTTGACTTCTGTGATCAGAAGTAAGTCAGAGGCGCATGGCTTTTGAGGCGCATGCAAATCTTCGGACGCATGGCTGCGGAGGCGCATGCGAGTGGTTGGTCGGCCACGTGGCTTGTAACCGACAGAAAAAAGTAATGATGGCGCTGATGTCAGCGGTGCTTCATTTTCTATAAAAGCTGTTGCCGCTCTGTTATTGAGGCATGGCTGCTGTCGTCTCAGACTTCAGCATTTAACGCTCTTGACGGGTGATGAGCTTTTGAGTGGGCGCATTGATCTGCGTTCCACTAGACGCATAGGGACGCATGGGGCACATCCTTGTGAGGTGCTTGGTACTGATGGGCGCGTCTGTATGATGTGCGGTATCTGACCGGCATGTCTGTTGCATGACGCATCTTCGTTGGTCCGGCTGTTGAGTTCTTCGATTGCTTTAAATAGCCGTTTTGACCTGGCTGAATTCGAGGGATAGGTTCATCACCATGAATGCAAATTTATTGCACGGGATTCGGAGAGCCCGCCACTTGGCGCGTGGGTTTGATTTGCCCGGCCTATAAATAGCAGCAAGGAGAGAGTTTGTTTCTCGTTCTCTCCCGTCTTCCCGAATAGAGATGAACTTCTTCGCTCGAGTATATTCCGTTGACAAAACGCTCCCGAGGGTGAAGATGCGTCGAGTCGTCTTCGTACACACTCGTGAAGGTGACTGTTACATCCAAAAGTCGGGATTGTGGGGTCTCGATGCAGGCCGAAGGTGCCTGTTGCATCCAAAGATCGGGACGTTCGAGTCCCGTCTTCGTTATGCTGAAAGAGCCCCAGATCGAAATTCTGGTGCTCCCATCTTCCTTGGGCTTTGGAGAGCTCTTCCTCCTGCTAGAGTGGGATTGGTTGTCCACCCTTGTTATGCTCAATAACTGCTTTATTAGCCGAAGCACTTGATCGGGTCGAAGTAGAGCGCATATGCTGAGACTTTATAATGCGCCTGACTGAGACGCTGATAAGATACGCCTGACTGAAACGCCGAAGAGATACACCTGACTGAGATGCCGGAGAGATGCGCCTAGCTGAGACGCCAAAGAGATGCGCCTAGCTGAGACACCGAGGAGATGCGCCTGACTGAGACGCCGAAAAGATGCGCCTAGCTGAGACGCTGAAGAGATGCGCCTAGCTGAGACGCGCCTGGATGAAGCGTAGCTTTAGGCTTTTTTGATTTCTTTTTCGTAAAAAGAGTCTTCTATGTAAAAAGAGTCTTTAGTCATGTAACAGACTTTTATGAAATAAAAAAGCCCATTTATGCTGCTACTCTTTTACTGTTTTATGATATTTTTGGCACATGTTGACTTAGGTAGTTGATGCGCCTAAAATTTTCATGCTTCTACATCCTCCTACTCTGGTTTACTGGCCTCACTTTCGTGCCAGATTTCATGACCCATACACGCTTTTTGGGATGCAAGCGCGTGAGCAAGCCAGCTTTTGCATAAAAAAAAACTTATTAACCTTATCTTTTTCGCTTTTGACGTATAATATCAAAAAAATCTTATTTATCTTTTTTTTACCCTTGACGTATAATACCCAAAAAACTATATTAAAATTTTAGGGGATTTACAAAAATAGAATATCCACTTCCATACTTCTACCATTCATCGTCTTAGTCAAAAAAGATTGTGGATGTTGATCAAAACATGTTTTCCTTTTTTTCCGATATTTACACTTTATTGATTATAGGAAAAATGTGCAATCGATCGGATTGTCAACTGGCTATACTACTAAACTTCACTTTCAAATAGCCTACATATCCACAAAAATATTCTAGTCCACATTATATACTAACCAAAAAGCCCAATACCAAATGAAACCTAAAAGCCATCTTCATTAAGAACACAAACTGGTCAGAAAACTCACCATTAGATTTCAGCCCAAACTCTAACCGATTCTAGCCAGGTAGTTCTTGAGTCTTGTGGTCTTCTTGAAGATCTGTAATCAACTTTAAATTACAAAAAATATGCACCCGAACTCATGCGGAGTTTTGCCCATAAAAATGCTATAAATAGATGAGAAGTTCTCATTCCAAACACTCATTCATTCTTCTCTTCTCTATCTATTCAGAAGCATTCAAATATTTTTATATTTTCATATCTAGCCTTTAACAACTCCTAGCCAAGCCAAGTGTCATTCCGTCTCGATCTAGAGTTTGTAAATAAGGCTTTTTTCGAAAATATTCCAGATTTCAAATTTTGTCTTATTGAAGTTGCGAGTCCTTCGGATAAAAACTCATGGTTGCAAGGAGCTGTAAGCGCTTCAGATTCAAAGCTTGTGCCATAGTGGATTAACATCGAGAAAGAGTACTCGAGACTGGACTAGTCCTCTCAAAGAAAAACCAATATGCATCACTGTGTCATGAATTTGTTTTTCTGATGCTCTTTACATTACGCATTTAATTTTTATATAGTTTGTTATCATCTGCCTAGCACTAATCATCTTTGACACTGCTTACATATATAACTTTTAGTTTGGTGATTTTTATTCCGCTACACATACACACTCTATTCAACCCCCTAGATGTGATCAACGTTCCTACAATTGGTATCAGAGCGGGTTATACTTATACATAACACTCTAGATAGTATATATGGCAGCCGTGAAATCAATGTTCATAGGTGAAAAACAATCCATAAATAGACCCCCATTATTGATGGAACGAACTATGCTTATTGGAAGAAACAGATGACCTTCTACCTGAAGTCTCTAGACTTTGAATTATGGTCATGTATTGTCAATGGCTACAAAAAGCCTACTCCTACCTATGTTCTCAATTTCTCTATTATTAACATGCCTTTTTATAGTTACACTGAGGAAGAAAAGAAGTTAACTAGCCTTGATGCAAAAGCAATAAATGCTCTTTATTGTGTTGTAGACATAAATAAATTCAATCGTATAACTTCTTGCACAACATCTCATCAAATTTGAAAATTGCTTGAAGCTAGTCATGAGAACAGGCATGAGAGTAAAGCTAGCAACTCCAAGGAAGAAAAAAAATCCTTGCATAATGACATTGGGATTTAAGGTGCAACACAACCCATTATATATAAAAAGAGCTTGTATATTATACCTGCAATAAGACATGACACATCAAAGAGGATTGTTGTACTGCTAAGAAGGGAAGTCGCTATGACTGATCAAATAGGAAGTCGTTATCACGAAAGTACACAAAAATAAGCATCTGACACGAGAGTGAAGCCATTGATTCAGAAGAAGAAAGACCAGGCAATACTGCAAATACATATTTAATAGAATTTTATTAGGCATCTACTAATCCTCTATATGATGACTTTACTTTCGATGAACTCTCTGATGCTTTTAGCGACCTACTTAATGAACACAAAAATGTGTTAGACAAGTACAAGCAATCTCGAAAAGAGAAAAAAGCATACACAGTTGAAGTAGCTAGATTGCCCAACTTATTGCAAGAAATAAAAGAGACATCTGCCACAGGTAACACAAAAGAAATAGCTAACCTTAAACTAAGTCTCCATGAGGCTCAATGTACGATTAAAAAGAGAGAGAAGGACTATGAAGTACTTTCTCTATATGATTATGAGAAGAAATTACAAATTGACATTGAACAAAAGCTGAAAGATATGACTGAGAAATACATAACAGCTTATTATATCTCTAAAAAGTTAGAGATAAAATTAGGCAAATAGGTTATTCCTATTACATTGCCTAAGATCTGTCCTACTACACAGCATATACCAAATAGGACACGATCAAAAAAACCACGCAAGCAACATGTTCCACATAATCATGCTTTTACTTACAAGTATCCACGTAAGACACAAAGGACTCATGTCTGTACTGAAACAAAGGACACATATCACAGTACTGTACATACTATGGTCAACATGGGCACATATCACAGTATTATAGAATTAGAAAGTTAGTGGACATGATTAAATATACATGGATACCTAAAACTAACAATGTTGGACCCTCAAAAAATGGGTAACAAATGTCATATTTACTCGTCTTGTAGGTGGGCCAACCCTTTCATGCTAGAAGTAAATGGATCCTCGATAGCAGATGTTCGCAATACATGACAGGTGACGCATCTGTATTCACAACGCTATCGATAAAACAAGAATGATATGTCTCCATCGATAATAATCTGATAGGTAATATTATAGTAATGGTACTGTTGGTATTTTCCCTTATCCAAAAATAAAAGACGTGTGTCTTGTAACTGAATTAAAACATAACCTTCTAAGCATTAGCCATCTTGCTGACAATAGTTATGGCATTAATTTTTAAAGGCAAATGTTATATATATATATATAATATGTCCACTGGTAATCCTGTCTATGAAGGAATCAGGGAAGATAGTATTTATGTTTTCTTTTTAAAAAGTACTAACAGTGAAGGTAAGTACCTAGTAATCAACAAGGATGAAATTGGCTATGGCATATAAGATTGGGATACGTAAACATGGATACCATTTCAAGGCTATCAACAAGAAAATTGGTAAAAAGACTACCGGAGATATCATTTAAGAGAGACATGATATGTGCCGATTGTAAGAAAAATAAAGCAACTAGATCCTCGTTTAAATCCATCAATGCTGTAAGTACTTCTAGACTCTTGCAGTTGATACACATAGATTTGTTTGGACCTAGTAAAGTCGTCAGCCTTGGTGGTAAGCTCTACAATTTTGTTATTATTTATGATTTCTCGACACATACATGGTTTTTCTTTTTATCAAACAAAAATGATGCACTGAATTGAGATTTTCTATAAAAATATTTAAAACAAAAAATGTTTCATGATTACTCGTACCCGAAGTGATCATAGAGGCGAATTAGTAAACTCTAATTTTATAAAGTTTAGCAAAACAAATAGTTTTTTAAAAATTTATGTCCTAGAACTCTCCCACCGAATGGTATTATGGAGCGAAAGAATAGAACTCTAAGTGATATGGCTAGAGTCATGCTAAACCAGCACAATCTTCCAAAATATTCTTAGGCTGAAGCTGTAAGTACATATTCGACCTATATCGAATAAGACACCTTATGAATGATGGTTTAATCGCATTTCTAATAATTTATATCTTAAAGTTTTTGGATGTCGTTGTTTTATCCTGAACACCAAAGATAACTTGGGTAAGTTTGACTCGAAGGCAGACGAAGAGATATTTCTTGGTTATGCTGCCAAGAGTAAGGGATATAGAATTTTCAATAAAAGATCTATAATTAGTGAAGAATCGATTAATGTTTCATTTGATGAGCTCAACACAAGTATCTAGTGCAGCGATGACGAAGATACAAGGAACACATCCAAAGTATCTAAAGATACTGTTGCTGATAAGAACTATCTGGAGAGTCTACCGAAGAAGATGAAATTTATGACAGACTATCCAGAGTCCCTTGTCATAGGTGATGTATAGAAGGGAGTAGGTACACATTCTTCGACTAGGGATACAGCTGCGATTGTTGCATTCATTTCTCAAGCAGAACCTAAATCAGTAGCAGATGCATTCTTAGATAAATTTAGGATTTATGCCATACAAGAAAAACTAAACCAGTTCAAGAGAAACCAATTTTGGTAACTTGTTCCTAAACCCATTAGTCAATATATAATTGGTACCAAATAGGTGTTCTGAAATAAACTAAGTAAGAATGGACAAGTTTGACGCAACAAAGCATGTCTAGTGGCTCAAGGTTATAATCAAGAAGAAGAAATTAATTATGACGAGACTTATGCTCATGTTGCTAGACTATAATCCATTCACATGCTTTGTGCATTCGCATGTTTTCACGATTTTAAAAATTTTCAAATGGAAGTAAAAAAAGTGCATTTTAAAATGGATTTATAAAATAAAATATTTTTGTGAAACAATCTCCTAGTTTTGAAGGTTTTTAATTCCCAGATCATGTTTTCAAGTTACGTAAGACACTCTATGGACTCAAACAAGCCCCTCGTGCTTGGTATGATCACCTAAGTTTTTTCCTACTTGAAAATGGTTTTACAAAAGGGAAAGTTGATACTACTTTGTTTATCAAATCTTCGATTGATGACATTTTACTAGTGTAAATTTATGTAGATGACATTATATTTGGTTATACTAACGACCATTTATGTCAAGAATTTTCTAATTGTATACAGAGTAAATTTGATATGAGTATGATGGGAGAGATGAACTACTTCCTCGGACTGTAAATCAAATAAAACTCTCAGGAAACCTTTATCAATCAAACTAAGTACACGAAGGACTTGGTGGAGAAGTTTGACTTTGATATCGTGCCTATCGGGACTCCTATGGCTACATCAACCAAACTTGATCTTGATGAAAGTGGCAAACCAGTCAACCAGCGTAAGTATCGAGGTATGATTGGTAGTTTATTATATTTAAATTCTAGTTGACCCGATATTATATTTAGCATTTGTATCTGTGCAAGATATCAAGCTAATCCTAAAGAATCACACTTATGTGCAGTTAAGCGTATCTATCGATACCTTCAAGGAGCTTCTATTGTCGGCTTATGGTATCCCAAAATTATATCATTTAACATAATTGGATATTCTGATGCAGATTTTGCTAGATGCAAAGTAGATCGTAAAAGTACCAGATGTATGTTCATTTCCTAGGCAAATCTTTAGTCTCATGGTTTAGCAAAAAGCAAATTTTGGTTGCATTGTTAACGACTGAAGCCAAATATATCGCTACAGGTCGTTGTTGTGCACAAATTTTGTGGATGAAGCAAACCCTAGAAGACTATAATCTGTACTTCACTAAGATTTCTATATATTGGGACAATACTAGTACTATAAATCTGACTAAGAACCATGTATGTCACTCATATGCTAAACACATTGAAATACGTTATCAATTTTTATGTGATCACCAACAACACGGAAATATCAGTTTAAAATTTATTGACACAAATCATCAGCTCGCAGATATATTCACAAAACCATTGGCTGAAGACCAATTCACCTATCTACTTCAAGAGTTAGGTATTCTTGAATTCTCAGAAGCATAATGCTTTATGCTTAGTAAAACACTTAGATGTTATTCAACGATATTTTAAATTAAAGTTATTTTGGGTACAAGCAGAAAGGCTTCTTCTGTCATACAGGTATAAGTAGCATGAAGCGACACGGTATACTAGTCTTCGGACTACCGCTAGTTGGGATTCAGGTCCTACACCTAATACAAAGTAATAGAGATATATTAGATCAAATGAACGATATTTTTAAGTTATATTTAAACATAAAACAACATATGCTTCTCAGGAAACAGGAATATAGAACTCAGACAGAACTCTGGCCAAGTTTGGACTGAGTTTGCTACTCCTATTTCCAGAGCAACTCGAGAGCTGGCCCACAAGTTTTAAGTTAATCCTAACATCCATAAAAACCCTACCTTTCATTCTTGACGACCAGAACTCATCTTCCACCTCCAAATACTCCTTTCAAACCCTAATTTCTCAAAACCCTAACCCTATATCTATCTACTTTGGGGATTCCAACTAAATCTCTAGGTTTTGTGAAGCTTTTGGGATTCTCTTCCATCTACTTCCATTTTTGTGCAGTAATTTTTTCACTATTTTTCTTCATTTTCAATGGCTCCTAGATTTGCTAAGAAGAAGAAGATAGGAGATGGTGCTTCAACTTCGAACCCATCATATGACCCTCTTGAGAGTCTATTTAGTCCTCATCCACCTTCCAATGAGGATGATTTTGATTCCAGTTTATTTATAGACTTAGAGACATCTAAGAGACATCTATTGCTTGGTTTAATGATAACCACAAAAGGGTTATTTTTCCTGGAAATTCTATTAATTTTAATATATTAGCAGAATATTGCTTGACTTTCTAGAATATTGGCCTATTTAAATTTTAGAAGTTGCCAACCATATATATGGCAATGAAGTTCACATGTTTTATTGCAACTTGCAATATTCACACGGTATCATGTATTTTTCTGTCTGTAAAATCGAGATAGAATTTGATGATGATGATTTGAGTGAATGGCTCCAAGTTCCCAACATTGAAAATGCTCTAGTTGACGTTACCAAAGTCCAGTTCGGTTCCGACATAAAACTTAGAAACCTTCAAGGATGCGATGTGTGCTCCAAATCTCATACCCCCACGGTACTTGAACCAACAATTTTATGAACTCCATCGAATCATCATGGTGTCTATCTTGTCCAAAACGGAATCTACCAATGAGATCATATATTTGGAATTGTCTGCTATGTATCACATTCATTTGGGGATTGCTTTTAGTCTTTCCAAAACTATGATGGCGCCTATGGTCAACTGTAAGAAGGTCGGTCGAAACCTTATCTACCATATGATTCTTCCTATCATATTTTATGGATATAACATTCCTTTGGATTCTTGCCTCAGCCTGATCCAGTCCCTGCTGATGTCGTTCTTGCTCACACCATAGATCAGCTTTATGCCTTGATGACTCTTCAGAGCAAGCATTTTGAGGCTCATTGTACTCTTGAGGATGAGCATTATCAGGCAGAGCGTATGCGTCAGAGAGATACTGACTACCGCCTTACTTACCAGTCCCAGACACTACGGAATGGTATTACTGATATTCAGTGGACTATGACTCATCATCCTTCTGGTCTCACTCCTTTGTTATGTCATACAAACTTTGATGGACCCAAATTTGATGACCTTCAGGCTCGAAGATATTTTGATCCTACTGCATCTTACGTTGATCCGAACCGGTCTGTTGACACTGGTGGCGATGCTAGCTGACGATGTGTTCGGACTTTTGGCTCTTGTGACTGATGCTACTGCTGATGATGTTTTTTTTAGTATGTCTTATACTTTGACTATGCATTATTTTGTATTAGTCATGGTTAAGTCTCTTTCAGACTTCCATATTATTTTAGTAGTTTTTATGTACTTCTATGCTATTGCTACTGCTGTTTATTTCAGTTCTACTTTCATTTGTTGGCCTTGTAATTACTATACTCTTAGTACTGTTATTCTTTCTTTATGTTGTTTATGCTCACTATTTGTAGGAAAGCATCCATTTTGTACAAATGACAAAGAGAGAGAAGAGTACAACTAAATACACATTGAGAAACCGTAATATGGTCGCAATGGTCAAAACGTATAAAAATTTAAGTTATTTTTTTATATTAATGGTATAAATTCAAGTTTGTCAATTATCAAAATGGGAGAAATTGTTGGCCCATTGGTCATAGTCACACATGATTTTGATAATCAACGTAAACTTTGGTCGATACACAAATAATACGCAGCTACAGGTACAAAAATAGAACGTCTACTTCCATACTTCTACCATTCATCGTCTTCGTGATCAAGACATTTTTTCTATTTTATTATATATTTTACACTTTCTTGAGTCTAGTAAAATGTGCGATCGATCGGATTGACAACTGGCTATGCTACTAAACTCCACTTTCAAATAGCATATCAATCCACAAAAATATTATACTCCACATTGCATACTAATCAAAAAGCCCAATACCAAATGAAACATAAAAACCACTTCATTAAGAACACAAACTGGTCAGAAAAATCATCGAGTTTGGCCCAAACTCTGTCCGAATTCGGCCAGGTAGTTCCTGAAGATCTGCAACCAACTTTTGAATTACGAAAAATATGCACCTGAACTCATGCCGAGTTCTTCCTATAAAAATGCTATAAATTGATGAGAAGTTCCTTTTCTAAATCACTCATTCATTCTTCTCTTCTCTATCCATCCAGAAGCATTACAAAAGCTTTACACTTTCATATCTAGCCTTTGACAACTCCTAGCCAAGCTAAGTTCTATTTCGGTTCAATCTAAAGTTTGCTTCGAGTTTATAAAGAAGGTTTTTTTTCAAAAATATTCCAGTTTTCAAGTTTCCTCTTATTGAAGTTGCGAGTGATCCTTCAGATAAAAACTCGTGGTTGTAAGGGGACTGCAAGCGCTTCGGATTCAAAGTTTATGCCATAGTGGATTAACATCGAACAAAAGTACCCGAGACTGGACTAGTCCACTTAGAGGAAACCAGTATACATCGTTGTGTCATGAGTATATTTTTATGATGCTCTTTACATTACATATTTAATTTTTTATATAGTTTGTTATCATCTGCCTAGCACTTATCATCTGTGATACTGCTTATACAAATGATTTTTAATTTGGTGATTTTTGTTCCGCTGCACACACACACTCTATTCACCACCCTTTGAGGGGTTCAACATTCCTACATAGATTGGCTTGGACACATTCTCTTATTAAAATGAGCGTGTCGTGTCACGACCCGATCCTAAGATACTGGATCCAGTCGGATCATACCCAGCCTACACCATTGTGAGATGGCGACAGTAAGTTGTATCAAGCGGTAGTAAATCAAGCACAATATTCTAAGCTGTAAAAAAACTTTTATTTAAAACATTCAATTAAAAACTAGATGTCTATCTGGAACAACACACAAGCAGAGAAAAGAGTTACGTTATTACAACTTGTTCTTTTATTGCAATATTAAAAGAAACTAAAATAGTACAATGCGGCTAGAACTCCTGGGCTCCCTGTTCGCATTCAACTATCTCCTCGGAACCCAAGTCGGGTCCATAGTAAGAACTAAAAGCAAGCTCTTCGTCATCGCAGTCACCTAAATGTTGGTCTCCAGTCATGAGGGAAGCAAGAACATATATATCTATTCCAGCATTTTAATAAAATAACTAAAGATGTAAGAAACAGTTTTTAGAACATAATTTATCTTTCTAAATAATAATAAAGAATCAGTAAAGCAGTAAATCTCTAGAAATAATAATGATGCAATCTACAACTAGCAATAGTGTTTTGAGTGTATAGCATCCCATGGCCGGCTGGGAATGGAGGAAATATGTGTTCTAGTGAATACAGTCCGGCTCCAACCCAGGTGAGGTAGAGCTTCAACTATCCACAATGAGGCAATAAGGGGGCTTTGACCACAGGTGCTAACACTACTCCCCAATCCCAAGTCAATGGGTCAATGTTGAGCTACTCTTTCATGAGCTCCAGCCATCGCCTCTGGCGCATGTTGAGCTTCTTCTGTGTAAAAACATACTTAAGAATTTTGTGGTCCGTGTATATCTCTACTCTTTTGCCATATAGGTAGTGCTTCCAAAGCTTCAAGGCAAAGATGACCGCTACTAGCTCCAGGTCATGCAAAATTCTTCTCATGGTTCCATAACTTCGAGAAACGTAAGCAATTACCTTTCCATGCTGCTGTAACACACATCCTAATCCTTTGCCGGAAGTGTCGCTATAGATGGAGAATCCACCTGATCCTCAGGGTAGCGACAATATTAGTACTGATGTCAACCTTCTTTTTAATTCATCAAATGATGCATGGCATGCCTCAGTCCAGATGAATTCTTCAATCTTCCTGGTTAGCTTTGTGATAGGCTCAGCGATCCTTGCGATGTCCTTTACGAACTTCCTGTAATACCCGGCTAAGCCCAAGATGCTTCTGATCTCTGCAAGTGAACTAGGTGTTGTCCATGACTCTACGTCTGCTATCTTCTTGGGATACATTGACATGCCTTCTCCTGTGACAACATGGCCAAGAAAATCTACCTTGTCTAAGAAGAACTCACACTTGGACAGCTTACCACATAGTTTCTCCTTCCTTAATGTCTTCAAGACTATCCGCAAGTGCTGCTCATGTTCTTCTTTGGCCTTCAAATATATCAGAATGTCGGTGATAAAGACAACGACAAAGTGGTCCAGGTACTCATGGAAGACCTTGTTTATGAGGTTCATGAACACTGCTAGGGCTTTTCTAAGACGAAAGGACATAACCAAGAAATCATATTGTCCATATTTGGTGTTGAATGTCGTCTTTGGAATGTCTTCTTTTCATACTTTGACTTGGTGATATCTGGATTGGAGATCAATCTTCGAGAAAACCTTCGCTCCGCTCAACTGGTTGAAGAGATCGTCAATCATGGACAGAGGATACTTATTCTTGATGGTGATGTTGTTCAATACACGGTAGTTTATACACATTCGTACGGTTCTGTCCTTCTTAGGCACAAATAAGACTAGTGCCCCCAGGGTGAAGCTCCACTCCTAATGAATCCCTGGGCCTTGAGCTCGTCGATCTGGTCCTTCATCTCCTTGGCCTCCTTGGGGTTGGCTCTATAACATCATTGTCAGATAGGTGAAGAGCCAGAAACTAGATCGAAAGTGAACTACAAGTCTCAGTTAGGGGATAATCTTAGAAGATTGTTGGAGAAGACATCTAGAAATTCTGCTATAAGGGAATGAGGGGGTCCGATTTCTTCTGTGATGGAGGTATAGGAAACATACCCCATGCTTTCTGGTGCTCAAACCATCTCGAACTTGGGTCCTCTAGGTGGACTAAAGATGACAAAACCCCGGTGACAGGCTATCAGAGCATGTTGCTTACTCGGCCAGTCCATCCCTAAGACTACATCGTAGTTAGGGAGAGGCATTACTAGAAAGGGTGATAAAAAATTATAATCTGATATGGTGATAGGGCAGGAGCAAGTCGTCGTGATTGGGATAGGTCCACCCCCAGTCATTACTTTATACATCACCTTACTACATCCTATATTTATATGATATACAACAATAAAGTTCGATGATATGAAGCTATGTGAAGCCCTAGAATCAAATAAAGCTAATATCGGGTGTGAATGTAATAAAATAGCACATACGATGACATCTCCTTTAGTCTCTTGTTCTATTTCTGGCTCCTCAACGACCAAGGCAAAAGCTTGCCCGGCTCTTTGTTGGTTGTAGCGCTGCTGCTGGGTGGGTAGTCGACCTCTCTGCTGTCCAGCTTCAGTCCTATTGAATGCCGTTGGACAATCCTTCACTTGGTTGGTGGCAGATCCACAAGCAAGGCAATGTCCTAATTTTTTTCTACAGATATTCGTAGTATGGCTGAGCCTCTTACATTAGGCGCAGTTGGTCGACTTCTGTTGATGGTGCTAGGGCACTTTATTGGGTGCTAGTGGTTGTTATCGCTGCTGAGAATGTTGGGGATAAGAGGGCCTATTATTGTTGTTGTTGTGCCTCTTGTTATTGCCTTAGTAGTTGCTACTGGATCCTGGATGCTCTCTCTTGGTCAGGCAGGTGAGCTGGCCTTAACATCTTGATCCACCTTCAGTATCTTGTCATAAGTCTTCGCATCATTGGCGTCAACCAGAGTGCAGATCTCCTCTCGTAATTCGTGTCAAAATTTCTTGGCACGCTCTACTGGGTCTTCTACCAGGCGGGGTACAAATCTGTCGAGCCGGTTGAACTCAGCTGCATACTCCTCGATAGTGCTATCTCTCTGCTTCAGATCATGAAATTGCCTCCCCATGGCTTTTAGGGTGGCTTCCGAAAAGAACTTCCGCTTGAACTGCTTCTTGAAGGAACGCCAGGAGGTTCCACCAGCCTGGAATCTTGGCTCATTTTTGTACCATATGCTAGCCAAATTCCACGGCTGAAGAGCGACGACCTCGACCATAAGATCGACAGGAAGTCGAGCGATGCTGAGAAGTCACACCATATCGTCTAACCATTCGTCCTCGTAGATGATGCCCTCTGTTCCTCTGAAAGCGCACGGATCCAACTTCTTAAAGTTTTCAATATTTTTGACCTTTTCTTGGACAACAGACTTCTTATCAGACATAAATTTCTCCAATACAACTTAAAAACTTTAAATTCTTATTTACCTGAGCAGGCCTCTGATCAGACTGTGATGAGTCTAGTGCTGCCATAGCCACATTATGGACATTCTCTATGCCCTCTCTCATAATCGTGGTATGCTCGCGATTGGCTTCTACTTGGGCCCTCTGGGCCTCAAGAACTCCTCGTAGCATGTCTACGAGTTCGGTGGGGTCCACTGGCACTAGTAGGGCAGTGGAAGGATTCACATCAGCAAGTGGTAGTGTGATCCTCAGAGGAATCGGGGATGTTGCATGCACTTTGGAAGTATAAGTAGTGCGGGGAGCTCGTGCAGCATGAGAACGGTCCGTAAGCTCCAACAGATAAGGGTCGGATTGGGCCTGAGTAGGGGTGTGCTCAGAGGATGAAACTTCTTCTACGGCAGGCCCAGAATGGGTTGTCTTTCCTTTCGCCATCTTTTGGAAGGTTTAGGTAACAAACATAAGCAAGGTAACCTACAAAACTATAAGCAAGCAAATATATAAGCATGCATATATAAATATATATATATATATTTTATATATATATATATATATATATATATATATATATATATATATATATATAAGTAGATAAGTTCAGGCCTACGTTATGACGGGTTGAAAATAGTCTAAGTATTCTAATTATTTCTGGAGTCTGTTTTTCTAAAGTCATACTTAGACCTAAGTCAAGGTACAAGACTGCATGTTTGTCTAGACTAAGTTGACTAGACCAAATTTGCAGAACAGGACCTACATGGGCCACCACTGAAAATATGTCACGACCCGATCCTAAGATACTGGGTCCAGTCGGATCATGTCCAGCCTGCACCATTGTGAGACGGCGGCAATAAGTTGTATCAAGCAGTAGTAACTCAAGCACAACATTAAAAATAAATTTTTTATTTAAAACATTCAATTAAAAACTATATGTATATCTGGAATAACACACAAGCAGAGAAAAGTGTTACGTTATTACAACTTGTTCTTTTATTACAATATTAAAAGAAACTAAAATATTAAGGTGTGGCTAGAACTCCTAGGTTCCCTGTCCGGGTTCAACTATCTCCTCGGAACCCAAGTCGGGTCCATAGTAAGAACTAAAATCAAGCTCCTCGTCATTGCAATCACCTAAAAATGTTGGTCTCCAGTCAGGAGAGGAGCAAGAACATATATATCCATTCAAACATTTTAATAAAATCACTAAAGATGCAAGAAACAATTTTTAGAACATAATTTATCTTTCTAAATAATAATAAAGAATCAGTGAAGTAGTAAATCTCTAAAAATAATAATGATGCAATCTACAACTAGCAATAGTGTTTTGAGTGTGTAGCATCCCGTAACCGGCTGGGGATAGAGGCAATATATGTACTAGTGAAAACGGTCCGGCTTCAGCCCAAGTGAGGTAGGACTTCAACTATCCACAATGAGGCAATAAGGGGACTTTAACCACAGGTGCCAACACTACTCCCCAATCCCAAGTCAATGAGTTAATCAAGCAATCAATTGGATCCGAGCGGGATTCCGTGAACCAAGTATCGATACAATGTTTCTAATGACGCAATATATTTAATTATCAATTAAAATACAAGTTTGGAATCATATAAAACTTGTCATGGTTCCTGGTGTTGTAGGTGACGACGGAAAAACACTCAAGCTAAAGCCTGAAATTGAACCCTATATTTAGTGAAACATGACTTAGTTGTCAGTCTAAGGTATTTGCTATAATTCTAATTAATCTATTTATTAATCATATAATAATAGTCTAGACTCTAAAATTACTAATAATTATACTACAACCTTTACTTAATTATAAAATATTTTTAGATAACCTCTAAATGAGAATATGGAAAAAAAAATACATTTTTTAGTGAATAAATAAAACTTGCCATTTCTTAAGTGAAAATATTCATTAATTTAATTAATAATAAGTTCATGCCAAAATTAGTAGTTATTTGTGAATATAAAAATAATTGATGCAGAATAATATTTTAGTATTTTTACGTAATATCCGTAATTAGCAACTACTGAATAAAACAATCATTTTAAATAAAACTATTTATTTTAATAATGTGAGAATTTATATTTTTTATTTAAAATAATAATTAAATAAGTTTTTCTTTTAATAAATAGAACTAATACTTTAGTTAGGTTACTTATACACAAAAATGTCCTTTTTGGTAATAAAAACATTTTTGAAACTATATAATATTTTATTTACGTAGAAATACTGTAACATATTTAATAAATACTTTTAAGTCTAAAATACCATGACTATTACGATAATTATTTATTTAATAATAATTTTACTTTTAATAATAATTACTAAGGATAGTAATTAAATATTATTCTAAAATTATATTCTAATAAGACTACAGTAATATTAATTACTAATTTAACTATTTCACGTAAATCGTTTACTCTAAATAAATTATATCTTTAACCCAACAATTTATAATGGCATAAATATTACTAACAATAATAGTCTAACCATTATTCATTAATTAATAAAATAATCTTATTAACAAATCACATATTAAATTAGAAAACTAGCTATCCCGGAATTGACAGAGCTTTATTTTATCAATTCTGGCGGACAGAAATTGGGTTTTCTATCAAATCCCTATTCTGGAACAGAACCTTCTGACAGAAGATCCTACCGAAAAGTTGAAGAAGGAGAATGGAGGGGAGGCTTCGGGCTCGGATCGGCGTACGAAGGGCTCAGAATGTCGAAGAAAACGTCAGACAAGTGCACGGATATCGTCGAATGGCGAGCACACGGGCGCGGGGGTTGCGGACGCGGGCGAAACGGGGTCGGACAAGAGCGGCGGACGCGGGCGACGGACGCCAGGGGGCCGCGCGGGCTGGCACGGGGGTCGGCTGCCGCGCGTGTGGTCGGCGGCTAGGTACGAGGTCGCACGGTCGGGCGCAAGGTCGATCGGTCAGGCGGCGGCCGGTCGACGGTCGGGCGGGCACGTCAGAAACGTCCCAAGAGGGGTGCCGGATCGAGCGGGGCATGGTGAGGATAGTCATGGTACGGTCGGATTTGGGAGAGGTTGAAGGAGATAAAAGAGGTTTTGTGAAGGTTTGGGAAGGAAGCTTCTGGTTCTTAGAGTTTTTCTTTTATTTGCACGGAGAGAAATTGTCACTCCCGTTTTCTGTTATACGTATTTTCAGTATATGTGTACGGATTTTTGATGTTTGTCAGGTGACCCGTAGTTAGACTTATCTTGCTTAGCCTAGTCTTGGTTTAATCTTGACTTGGTTTATTTGATTTGGTTCAATTTGACTTAGTTTGGCTTGGCTTGGCTTGGTTTGGTTTGAGATGGAGAGGGTTGATATATAACCCAACTCCTTCACCCTCCTCTATTATTTACATTTTTTTCTTCATCTTCTTTATTTACTCCTCCCACCTACCAAGTCCTAGGCAAGTGCAACTTGCTTCATGATGGATCTCAAGTTTTATTGTTTCATTCTCTTCTTTACTTGACTAAGCCTCTTTAGAACTTGAAGTTTTTAGTTTCCATTGATAGATTCTTATAGATCTAGAGTTAAAGATTGTTTTTGTTTTTCTTGGTTTTGATCTCTAAAAACTTGGTATTTCCAAAAACTAATGGTTCTATGTTGTAGAGAATTCAATTTCATGCAGTTTTGGCTTTTGTTTCACTTGATTTCGACTTCGGATGAGGAAGTTATGGCTATGGCAAGTTTTTAAAACTTTCATGGCTAAACTTGTTGTTAGGGACGATGACCCCCATGCGCCCGAGAGGCCATGCGCCGAGAGGCCATGCGCTGTGAAGTCCCAACAACGCATTCTTTGACTCCGAGTGTGTCATGCGCGTAGCCTTCCTACGTGCATGTACTGAAGACGCAGCGTGAGTTTCCATGAGCATGAATTCTGATGCGCGGATGTGCTGATGTGCGGATGTGCGGGAATTCTGACGCGTAGATGCACAGGAATTCTGATGCGCGGATGTGCTGATACGCGGATGCGCAGGAATTCTGAGGTGCAGATGCGCAAGAATTCTGATACGCGGATGTGCTGATGCACGGATGTGCAGGAATTCTGATGCGCGAATGTGCTGATGCACGGATGTGCATGAATTTTCATGCACCGAAATTGTATTATTTTGCTGTTTTTGCCCGTTTAAGCTATTTTGTAGCTAGAATCTCAAAAAAACTCAAAACATAAAAGTTGTAGGTCTTTGTCATTGCTTCAAGAATCTTCATGTCTCACTTTAATCAAGGTTCATATGTGACTTATGGTTTCATTTCTATATGGGTGTTCTCGATCTTCTTTGCATATTTTATATACTTGACCTAAATCGTGGCAACCCGACTTGACACTTGATAGTCTTGAGCTAGTAACTTGAATCTGGCACGAACATGATAACATGAACACGACATGATAACTCTTGATAGTGACCCGTCGTGGTGCACTCTTGACAAGCAACTTGACATGATAATTTTTGATAGTGGTCCGTCGTGACGCACTCTTGACATGATAAGTAACCCGACATGACATGATAATCTTGAACGTTATTGCGACAGCTACCTGGACTTGCTAAGTAACTCTTGTCTTGACACCGTAGTTGATTCTCTTGGTTGTGCCTGTATAAGCTACATGTCTCGTCTTGCATCATGCCTTGGACATGGATTCCTCATTACCACGGTCAGGGATTCATACTGAATCTGACTAGGGTAATAACTAGATTGATTAAGTAGTTCATAAAGAGATTTCCCAACTACAGGCAGTCCCGTTATTTGGATGCTTTAATTGGACTTGTAGCCTGCTGTCGAGTAGGACACATTTCCAACACACTGTCATATGTTGTACCCCCAAGCCACCTAATCCAACTCTCTCAACTTGCAACTGGATAACCTAGATTAAGTCTGTAGGGCATGTGGTTGTTGGAATATCTTATTGCATTTTGTTAGTAATTAGGCTTATGATAACCCTAGTTAGTTAAAAGTATCAAGCCGCACTCATTGTCTGGCCGTGATTGATGGATGGAGTCTAGTCTAGTCTTGTCTAGACAGGTCAGTACATGGTTACTTCAGTACGTTATTATTATGCTTTACTTATTCGATAATTGGTTAGAGACTAAGTTCTGTTCAGGTGAAGGGTTACAACCCCGGTCCTTGTTTGGTTTATGGGTTATAACTTGGTTACTGGAATAGTAATTTAGTTATCTTATCGTTTATCACCCTGTTTTCTCTAATTTATGTTTTTCGTTATCCTTTATAAATCATGTACTAACATGCTGGTTTTAGTTCATAAGTGAAGCCTCCCTTGTGGCACTTGCTCTTTCTGAATTCTGATCCAGCTGGTTTTGTATAGCCAGATTTTGGAGTAGCACCCGAGGATCTTCCAGCCTTCCAGCCAGATGGTGAACACTAGACGCAACCCTGGCAACGAGTGGGTTTTATTTTCTCTCCCACTCTATTATAAATAATTCTTTTGAGGTGTTTAGCCGCCGAGCAAGTGTTAGCTCGTGTTAAATTTACATTCCTGTCTGCCTAAGGGCTGTAACATGATTGACAAATCCTAGGATTGATCATGTATTACTTAAACTCTTGCTAGTCTTCGTATTTTATATGACTAGATTCATGATCATCTGAATATGTAATGTACGGGACACCTTACTTTGTATGTCTGATGATCTGCCATCTTGTTACATTTACTTGCTTGCTGAGATTGAGACACTAGGCTTGTTCTTGACTATAAGTGACTGTTGGCTTGTAGATAAACCCTCATGCATCCAGACAGCCGTGACCGTATTGCAAGGTAGGATTCACTTTAATGTACGTAGCTGGCTGTGTCTGTCCCCCGCTCTCCAGTATTCTGGATCTGGGGTGTGACACGATTTAAGTGGTGGCCCATGTAGTTCTTGTAAATCAAGATGTGTGAGGGTTTTACTGAATAGATGTCTCAATCAGCACTCGCCTTTGATCTCTACTCGTGTCTTCTAATCTTTTCGAAATATTGACCTGATCAAATGCTTATATCCCTGATCCATCATGGTCCTTCCTTATTGTTCTGTATGTCGTTCTTCAGGGACATTATTTCTGGTCCTACCAATCAGCAAGACGGAACACCTCCAGTTAACCAGCAGCAACCTGGGAACCAAGCCCAGCACTCCGGAGCAGTATCCCGAGTCATGCCTTCCGGGGATCCAGAGCCACCAGTTCAGCCAGCTCAGCCTGCAAAGCCTGATAATGGAGTCCTGGTATATCTCATCCAGGAATTACTTGCATCACAAAATTGTCGGGGCGATGCCTTGCACTAGACAGTACAAGATGCCATGGGCAGAGTTGGTTATCAAGGGAACAACGATGCCAACAGCTTCAAGCGCCTGAACCCTCATTTCTTCGACGGCAGTGAAGATGTTATTACTGCCGATGCGTGGCTTCATGACATAGAAGTTATCCTTGAGGTAGCTAGGATTCCTAAGGATGAGAAGGTGGTCGTTGTGCACCTACAGTTATTGGACTTAGCCCGTAGCTGGTGGGCGATGCTATTAGTTGGATTAGCAATGCCTGTTTTGTGGGCGGTATTCAGCAATAAGTTCCAGACCAATTACTTTGACGCAGTAGCTTGGTATGATCTGCAGACGAGATTCACCAATCTTAAGCAGATGGGAAGGACAGTCGATGGATATGCGGCCAAGTTTTCTAGACTTAGTCAGTTTGCTTCCACCTTGGTGGCGACCGAAGTCCAGCGATTCCAGAAGGGACTCCACCTAGAGATCATTATATCGGTGGAGCAGTTTGAGCACCAGACGTTTGATGCCATCTTGCGATCAGCGAAGAGGCATGAATATACTTTGCAGAGGATTGTAGATAGAAGCGGAGGACGGAAGAGGTCTCATGGGCAGATGTCCCAGTCATCAGAACCAGACCCGGCAGCTAGAGATTTGACAATTGGAGCTCCTAGGAGGGCGACCACAGTTTTGTCGATTCAGTACTCGACACTGACGTACCCTCAGCAACAGAAGCAGAAGCAGTCTTTCGTAATGGGCTGCACTCATTGTGGGAAGCCAGGACACATGGTTTCAGAGTATCGTAGAGCGCAAGGATTATACTTGGCTTATGGGGTACCGGACCACAAAATAGGGTCCTGTCCAAATAGAGCCAGTTCATCGTCATCAAACCTAACCAGTCCATCGGTTAGGGGTCCAGCACCAGTGTAGCAGCAGTTTCAGCCTCCAAGGCCATTGCCGCCTCAGACTTAGTAGTATGCCCAAGCTCAGATTCAGAACCGACAGAGAGGTTTCCAGCAGAGGGGACCAGCACCAAAAGGATAAGGTCAGGCTATGGCTCTGACGGTAGAAGAAGAATTGGCATCAGGTGAGGTGGTGGCAGGTACCATTCTCGTCAACTCTTTTCCAGCATCGGTATTATTTGATTCGGGTGCATCGCATTTATTTATGTCTACACGATTCGCAACACGGATAGGACTGGAGCCTGAGTCATTAACAGCAAGGCTCAATATACTTACTGGTAATGGTCTTGTGGGGGTAGATAGAGTCTATTTCTCATGTCGAATCGTAATTAGAGGTAGAGAATTTTTTGCTAGATTGATAGAATTTTTGATAGCCGACTATGATGTGGTCCTAAGAATGGATTTGTTGAAGAATCAATATGCTAGAATAGACTGCCATATTGGCAGGATTATTTTTGGTATTCCCGGTGAATCAGAGTTTTATTTTCCAGAGGCAAAGTAGAACCTTCTCCACCAGTCTTGTGGATGGCAGTAACAGTAGCAGTTCAGTTTCCCATAGTAGTAGAAGAATTTTCTGATGTATTTCCCGAAAAGCTTCCAGACAAGCCCCCAGAGAGAGATAGAGTTCACCATTGATTTGCTTCCAGGGATGGCACCAGTGTCAGAGGGAGTCTACAGGATGGCACCTTCAGAGTTAGAAATCTTTTACAAGATGATTGAAGAACTTAGAACCAAGGGATTCATTCATGCTAGTGGATCACCTTAGGGAGTCCCGATACTTCTTGTAAAAAAGGATGGTACGTTAAGATTTTGTATTGATTATCGTACCTTGAACTCTGTAACAATCAAGAACAGATATCATCTACCAAGGATAGATGATTTATTTGATCAACTCAAAGGAGCGGTAGTATTCTCGAAGATTGACTTGCGGTCAGGATACCATCAGATCAAATTCAGAGAGCAAGACATCCCGAAGACAGCATTCAGATCTAGATATGGACATTGGGAGTTCCTTGTTATGCCATTTGGAGCGACTAATACGCCAACCGTATTTATGGACCTCATAAATCGTATCTTCATGCCCTATTTGGACCAGTTCGTGATAGTGTTTATAGATGGCATCTTAGTCTATAGCAAGAATGAGGCAGAGCATGAGCAGCATCTTCGTGTAGTTCTTCAGATTCTAAGGGAGCATCAGTTGTACGCAAAGTTCAGTAAGTACGAATTCTGGCTGGATCGTATTTCGTACTTGGATCACATCATCACCAGAGGTGGAGTGGAAGTGGACCCCTAGAAGATAGTGGCCATAGAGACATGTCCATTACCCAGTACCATCGCAGAAGTTCGGAGTTTCCTAGGATTGGCCGGCTATTACCGGCGGTTTGTATCAGACTTTGCTCAAATTTCAGCACTATTGACGCAGTTGACCCACAAGGATGTGTTGTTTGCTTGGACAGCAGAGTGTCAGAGTTTATATGAGAAGTTGAAGCAAGGATTGATGACGGCGCCCATTCTCACGCTTCCAGATGGGACTGGAGGATTTTCAGTTTATTGTGACGCTTCCGACAGAGGATTGGGATGCATCTTGATACAGCATGGTAAGGTAGTAGCTTATGCGTCACATCATCTTCGTGATCATGAGAGAAATTACCCAACCCATGACTTGGAGTTAGCAGCGGTGGTTTTCGCACTTAAGTTGTAGAGGCATTATTTGTATGAAGATCGGGTAGAGATTTTCACCGACCACAAGAGTCTTAAGTATGTATTTACTCAAAAGGATCTCAGCATGCGTCAGAGAAGATAGCTAGAGCTACTTGTGGATTACGACATCAACTTACAGTATCATCCTGGGAAGGCCAACGTTGTTGCATATGCATTGAGCAGAAGAGCCGGAGTTTATTTTCTAACAGCACATCCAGACTTGTTAGCAGATCTTCAGAAGATGGGTATTAAAGTTGTTCTTCCTACCAATGTGGCATTGATGGCCAGTATGCAAGTTCAGTCCAGTATAGTTGAGAGGATTAAGTTAGCTCAGTCAACGGATTCTAAGCTTCAGCGGCTTAGGACAGAATGTGTAGCAGGACAAAGAGCAGAGTTATACATTCATGAGGACGGTATACTTCTACATGGGAGGCGTCTTTGTATACCCAATGGCGACATCAGGCAAGAGATCATGGCAGAGGCTCACAGTTCACAGTATTCAATTCATCCCGGCGGTACGAAGATGTATCGTAATATCCGACAACATTTTTGGTGGAATGGCATGAAGAGGGAGATAGCCCGGTTTGTCTCTCGTTGTTTAGTTTGCCAACAAGTTAAGGCTGAACATCAGAGACCGTCCGGACTTCTTTAACCTTTACCGATCTCAGAATGGAAGTGGGAGCATATCACTATAGATTTTGTAACTGGGTTACCTAAATCCCCAGCTGGGAGAAATACTATCTGGGTTATAGTTGACAGACTCACCAAGGTAGCTCATTTTTTCCTTTCAGGATTGGTCAGTCGACGGATCAGCTGGCAGAGATGTACCTCAGGCAGATAGTCAGGTTGCACAGAGTACCAGTCAGTATTGTATCCGACAGAGATTCGAGATTTATATCGCACTTTTGGCAGAGTCTTCAAGAGAGCTTGGGGACTCGTCTCAAGTTCAGTTCAGCATATCATCTGCAGACAGATGGTCAGTCAGAACGCACGATCCAGACTCTTGAAGATATGTTGCGGTCATGTACACTTGACTTTGGTGATTTGTGGGAAGATCACCTGCATCTCGTGGAGTTCTCATATAATAACAGTTTCCAGGACAGTATCCAGATGGCACCCTTTGAGGCCTTCTACGGCAGAAAGTGCAGATCCCCGTTAGCATGGGATGATGTCGGCGAGAGACAGATGCTTGGTCCAGAGATGATTACGTAGACTATCGAGGTGGTCAGGCAAGTCAGGGATCATCTTCGAGTTTCACAAGATCGCCAACATCTTTGGACCGATTCTCATCGGCGTCCCCTTGAATTTTCTATCGACGATCACGTATTCCTTAGGATCTCGCCTACCCGTAGCGTCATCCGATTTGACGTACGAAAAAAGCTTAGTCCTAGGTATACAGGGTCGTTCGATATTCTTGAGCAAGTAGGTGTTGCGTCCTATCATCTCGCTCTTTCGCCGTCGTTACGTGAGGTACATGATGTCTTCCATGTATCCCAATTACGATGGTACATTCTGGATCCGAGCCATATCTTTGATCATTCGGAATTGGTTATTGGTACCAACCTTTCGTATGAGGAAAGGCCCGTATCCATATTGGACCGAAGGGAGAAGATACTCAAGAACAAGACTATTAAGTTAGTCCATGTTGCTTGGGGTCATCACTCTTTGGGTGAGTCAACGTGGGAACGTGAGGATAATATCCGATCGTGATATCCACACATGTTTGACTCATAAGGTATAATGTCTTCCTTATGCCTTATGCTTTTACTTCATTTCTTACATGAATGATTGTTTGATTGACTGTTAGTCGTAGATTGCCAGTATTAGTATAACTTGTTCCGACACCTCTAGCCTCTTGATTAAATTCCGAAGACGGAATTCTTTTAAGGTGGGTAGAGTTGTCACTCCCGTTTTCTGTTATACGTATTTTCAGTATACGTGTACGGATTTCTGACGTTTGTCAGGTGACCCGTAGTTAGATTTGTCTTGCTTAGCCTAGTCTTGGTTTAATCTTGACTTGGTTTATTTGATTTGGTTCAATTTGACTTGGTTTGGCTTGGCTTGGCTTGGTTTGGTTTGAGATAGAGATGGTTGATATATAACCCAACTCCTTCTCTCTCCTCCATTATTTACATTTATTTTTTCATCTTCTTCATTTACTCCTCCCACCTACCAAGTCCTAGGCAAGTGCAACTTGCTTCATGATGGATCTCAAATTTTATTGTTCTATTTTCTTCTTTACATGATTCTAAGCCTCTTTAGAACATGGAGTTTTTAGTTTTTATGAATAGATTCTTGTAGATCTAAAGTTAAAGCTTTTTTTTGTTTTTCTTGGTTTTGATCTCTAAAAATTTGGTATTTCCAAAAAAATAATGGTTCTATGTTGTAGAGAATTAAATTTTATGCAGTTTTAGCTTTTGTTTTACTTGATTTCGACTTCGGATGAGGAAGTTATGGCCATGACAAGTTTTCGGAACTTTCATGGCTGAACTTGCTGTTGGGGACGATGACCCCCATGCGCCCGGGAGGCCATGCGCCATGAAGTCCCGGCAACACATTCTTTCACTCCGAGCGTGTCATGTGCATAGTCTTCCTACGCGCATGTACTGAAGACGTAGCGTGAGTTTCCATGCGCAGGAATTCTGATGCGCGGATGTGCTGATGCACGGATGTGCTGATGCACGGATGTGCAGGAATTCTGACGCACAGATGCGCAGGAATTCTGATGCATGGATGTGCTCATGCACGGATGTACAGGAATTCTAATCCGTAGATATACAGGAATTTTGATGCACGGATGTGCTGATGTGCGGATGTGCAGGAATTCTGATGCACGGATGCACAGGAATTCTGATGTGCGGATGTGCTGATGCACGGATGCACAGGAATTCTGATGCACGGATGCGCAGAAATTCTGATGCGCAGATGTGCAGGAATTTTGATACGCAGATGCGCAGGAATTTTCATGCGCCGGAATTGCATTATTTTGTTGTTTTTTTCCCGTTTAAGCTATTTTGTAGCTAGAATCTCAAAAAAACTCAGAACATGAAAGTTGTTGGTCTTTGTCTTAGCTTCAAGAATCTTCATGTCTCACTTTAATCAGGGTTCGTATGTGACTTATGGTTTCATTTCCTTATGGGTGTTCTCGATCTTTTTTGCATGTTTTATATACTTGACCTAAATCGCGGCGACCCGACTTGACACTTGATAGTCTTGAGCTAGTAACTTGAATCTGGCACGAATATGATAACATAAACACGATATGATAACTCTTGATAGTGATCCATCGTGGTGCACTCTTGATAAGCAACTTGACATAATAATTCTTGATAGTGGTCCATCGTGACGCACTCTTGACATGATAAGTAACCCGACATGACATGATAATCTTGAACGTTGTTGCGACAGCTACCTGGACTTGCTAAGTAACTCTTGTCTTGATACCGTGGTTGATTCTCTTGGTTGTGCCCAGCTACATGTCTCATCTTGTATCATGCCTAGGACATGGATTCCTGATTACCACTTTCAGGAATTCATACTGAATCTGACTAGGGTAATAACTAGATTGATCAAGTAGTTCATAAAAAGATTTTCCAGCTGCAGGCAGTCCCGTTATCTGGATGCTTTAATTGTACTTGTAGTCTACCGTCGAGTAGGACACATTTCCAACACACTATCATGTGTTGCACCCCCAAGTCACCTAATACAACTCTCTCAACTTGCAACTGGATAACCTGGATTAAGTCTGCAGGGCTTGTGGCTGTTGAAACATCTCATTGCATCTTGTTAGTAATTAGGCTTGTAATAACCCTAGTTAGTTAAAAGTATCAAGCCGTACTCATTGTCTGGCCGTGATTGATGGATGGAGTCTAGTCTAGTCTAGTCTAGTCTAGTCTAGACAGGTCAGTATATGGTTACTTCAGCACGTTACTATTATGCTTTACTTATTCGATAATTGGCTAGAGACTAAGTTCTGTTCAGGTGAAGGGTTATAACCCCGGTCCTTGTTTGGTTTTTGGGTTGTAACTTGGTTACTGGAATAGTCATTTAGTTATCTTATCGTTTATCACCATGTTTTCTCTAACTCATGTTTTTCGTTATCCTTTATAAATTACGTGCTAACATGCTGGTTTTAGTTCTTAAGTGAAGCCTCCCTTGTGGAACTTGCTCTTTCTGGGTGCTGACCCAGCTGGTTTGGTATAGCCAAATTTCGAAGTAGCACCCGAGGATCTTCCAGCCTTCTAGCCAGATGGTGAATACTAGATGCAAACCTGGCAACGAGTAGGTTTTATTTTGCTCTCCTACTCTATTGTAAATTATTCTTTTGAGGCATTTAGCCGCCGAGCAAGTGTTAGCTCGTGTTAAATTTACATTCTTGTCTGCCTAAGGGCTGTAACATGATTGACAAATCCTAGGGTTGATCGTGTATGACTTAAACTCTTGCTAGTCTTCACATTTTGTATGACTAGCTTCATGATCATCTGAATATGTAATGTATGGGATGTATTATTTTGTATGTCTGATGATCTGCCATCTTGTTACATTTACTTGCTTGTTTGAGATTGAGACACTATGCTTGTTCACCCTCATGCATCTAGACAGCCGTGACCGTATTGTGAGGTGGGATTCACTTCAATGTACGTAGCTGGCTGTGTCTGTCCCCCGCTCTCCAGTATTATGGATCTGGGGCATGACAGAAACGTTGGTAGATCAGAGTGTGGGGGTAAGGAGTCGGGATAGTCATATTTCTAGGGTAGTAGGTTTGAACGGGTAGGATTAGTCTATTGGATTTGGGTTAGCAGGTTTGGATAGGGAACGGGTTGATGGGTTAAGGTTTTGGGCTAAAACCTTGGGCTTAGCTAGTAGGCCTAATTAAAACAAGCCAAGGGTTAATAATTAAAATAACCATTGCAATCAATTACATTAATTAATCTTTTTTGAATAAAATCTATTTTTCCATATTTTTGAATTTATTATTATTATTATTATTATTATTATTATTATTATTATTATTATTATTATTATTATTATTATTATTATTATTATTATTATTATAACTAATCTAAAATTACAACCAACTAATTTAATATACTAAAACCCATTTATTAATTAAAATATGAATTGTGGGTTTTACAGGTCATGACACCTAATATGCTCAATGACGGCTCGCAACCATATACTCTTCTATATGGCATGTTGAAACGCAATGAGCTCGGCATGATTTAAAGAAGTATGACAAGGGTCTGCTATGTAGACTTCCAAAATAGTGTTGTATCTCAAATGATAAAAACAACCAATTTGGAATATTGCCATATGTTGGTCAGATAATAACAAGTACCGGCATAACCGATAAGGCAAACATCATTCTGAGGATCAAGGGAGTTTGATCCAATTCGAGATGCATAGGGATAAAATAATCCCATGTACTTAGTGCCCTTAAGATAATGAAAAATATCTTTAATGTCATTCTTGTTGTGGCGTGTTGGCACAATGCTAAATTTTGCCAAGCGATTCACAACAAATGATATATTCGGTCAAGTGCATTCAGCTAAATACAATAATGTATCTATTGCACTTAGATATGGAACTTCAGGTGTTAATACCTCTTCATTGTACTCCTTAGGACAAAATAGGTCTTATTTAGCATATAGAGAACAGACGATCATGGATATACTCGAGGGTTTTATATTGTTTATATTAAATCGACGTAACACCTTCTGCGTGGTATTCAGGTGTTATTCGATTAGTGAACCAAAATATCATCAGTACAATGCTTAAGATGCAAATCTAAGATGAATCAATATTATCCCAGATCCTTCGTCTCAAATTCTGACTTTATTTGCGAGGCAGTTATCTCAAGCTCTTCAATAGTACTAACGAGATTCATGGCATTGACATAGACTACTTCATTATTCACATATCCCTGACTGATCAAGTACTTAGTTAGGCAGTTATAACACATTTGTCGAGATTATTTCAATACGTAAAGTATCGCATCAACCATATTAAAAGCATGTTTTCGGTTTAGAACTATTTGCATCAATTAGTTGAAGTCCTTCAGGCACCTTTAGATATATTTCGGTATCCAATTCTCCATACAAATATGTTATAGTATTTACAACATTGTCACTAGATATTATAAGTCTTCTACTGAATCATTTGTTGTGATTGGGGGTCATCTTGTCATTATGTTACTTTCTGGCTACTTGATTTTATTGTTTATCCCCTGACACATTTCATACAATAGGTTGTCCATTATATGCTTCCTCTGGACTTTGTTATCTTTGGTGACATTGGCTCAATTTTGTTGAGCTGGTACTACTGGATCGAGTTTTTTAGATATATTAAATTAAATTTTAATAAGTATGAGACATAGAAGAAAATATAAAATAAATTGAGAGAAAAATAATGCTTGTAGTTATATGAGAAGAAAAGAAAAAAATCCATAAATTTTAAAATAATGCCCTAGGAGAAAACAAATTTAAACTAAGTACATCGGGGTTTTCTATCTCCCATATTTCTACGGTAAAAATCATTTTTAGAAAAAACTTCTCCCAATATTGGTTTGAATCCTAATTTTCATCCTTGATGGCATTGATGGATAATAGAGAATTTCTATGAGGGGCTGTTTGGTAGAAGTAACTCTTTGAAACTGTAAAACTGTAATGCCCCATCCCGCTCAGTCCAATCGGAGGAATCAAAATGCCAACGACGTTGGACTTAGCCATGCAACGGCCTACTCGAAGTTCTACTCGGTCGAGGCAACTCCTCGCTCAGGTGGGTAGCTTCGGTGCACTTGTCTCAGCTTGGCCTTCACACTAATAAAATAAAAGATTTCAAATGCACAAGTAGGCTTGATAATAAAAGAGACGAATACACATAGCTAAGGAAAAATTTCCAACTTGAGTTAGATTGAGTTAGAATATCGAAAGGTCCCACGGTCGGCTTAGAATTTTGTACGGTGTGCTTTTAAATTGACACTCGGTCCTTCGTCCCAAGGCTTTGAAGAAGGAAAAAGTTGGTATGTGCCACAAGACTATCAACCTAACATAGTCGTTGTGTCGCACGGTATAGATGCTTGATAAAGCATGCATTGTCCTACTGTCCAATGCTTGGCATAGCATAATTGTTCCACAATATAAGTTTTCACGGTGCAAGGCATGGGTTAGCCCTTGCTCGTCCTACGGGTTAAGTTGTTGCACGATTGACTTAGGCAAAAGTTATACCACGAGCTATCGAAGTCATAGCAAACATTGTCCCATATTTTTTGTGATTATTATAGCCAACAGTCCCATGATCTCAAGGCTCATCATATAAAGTATGACTTGGACGGTAGCGTTGCACAGGACACAATTGGTTTAAGGCACGAAACATGGTCATTTCGATGATAAGGATGCGACAGTCTATAGCACATAATAGACACATATGGTTCAAGTCAAGTAAGAAGGCTATACAGTAGCCACTTTATAGGTTTCAATAATAGAAAAGTTCACGCGATCGTTTGTCGCCAAGACCGGCCCCGTGGCTCGGGAGTCTCCAATGAAGTATAGAAAGCATAGACATGGATAAAGAAGTATAAAAAAGAGAAAACAAGTTATATCATCTGTAGGCCTTGTATTTATGTCGAGTCTAGAAGTCGTCGTAGGTGCGTATTCATGGACAACTTGTGCACAAGGCGTAGTCTTTCCTGAAATGATCGCCAGGGCACCGAGATCATGTCGGCCCGAGGGAAGCGAGTTGGCTAAAGCAGGATGCTAGATGTACCGCATAAGAGATTCGGGGCTTCCACGGTCTAGCTACCTGTGATGGATAACCACCATCTATCCTCAGCCAAGTCCAAGATAGCTTGACATTACTATTGACCTTTCATATGGATGAGTCGATGTGCTGAGCGGTAATACGCATGCACGGTTCGGTCAAATCAAAGTAAGTACAAGTATGGCACGAATTGAGTTAAGAAGGTGTGCACGGTTGCAACACCATTATGGAGCCTAAGATTTGGTTATAGCAAGGACATGTGCTTCGGCACGAAATGTGCCATCGTATTTGAGTTGTCCACACAAATTCCACAACTTGGGTTGGTCGTTTCGAGTAAGTCTGGAAGGGCCATAAGGGCAAGTTTAGTTAAGTCACGTTGAGTTGTGAGGCACGTCCCCGATGTTTGAAGCATGAACAAAGTTATGGCATGGCCATGTTATTGTGTCTCAAAGTATGGCACGAAAGACAAGCACGAGTTGGTACATTGATATTACAAGCACGAGAATGGTCTAGAGGTACAACAATAAGTAAGTTATCGGTACGAGGTACAGTAACAGTCTAGAGACACAAAATAGGCCAAGCGTCCATGTCCTAAAATTGATCCTAAGGCAAGATATGAGTTTGAGTGATTGTAATCTTGGATTTGTACGGGACATAATATATGGACATCACCTTCTGAAGCATCCACTGGTTCGTTATGTTGTCTTGAGAGATGAGAGAGAGCAGAGTGACTTGTAATCAGAGAGAAAAATGAGTTTGAGTGATTGTAATCTTGGATTTGTGCCTTTATAATTTTATTTCAACATCAACAAAGGACTGGATTTTGTTTGTATACTCATGTTGCCGTCATTATTCAATGCTTCTGCTTGGGACTTATGTGCGACGACCTCTGTCACAAGTTGCTATATTTGGACGTTATGGAACCCGCCTTGCGTGAGCGCAACCTAGGCTTACATGGCATCACGCCTTGGCAAGAACGATCGCTCCTCCTGGAGTGGGACATGACATAATGGTATCAAAGCACGGCTTTACGTCCTTGGATTCTCGATTGAATTCTTTAACTCTGATGGCTTTGTTCTAAATATCATTTCCGCAAAGCGATATCGTTGGTGCGCTCTCTCTCAATGTTCTGCAGGATGTTCTATACAATAAGTCTATATATTTTGAAAAAAACTTTTGAGGGTAAATTTGATTGAACAAGATGGTTTCACGTAAGGCACGGTTGGCTAAGTCGGGTTGGGCATATATACACCAAGATTTACATAAACCTTAGCAAGGCATGTACGGGATTCAAATTAGTTCGGACAAGAATGAGTTTGACTCGATTCATAGAATATGATGACTAATCATAGAGAGGCCATCGAACGGTGTTATCGTCAATACAATATAGATAAAACGTGCTTGAATTTTGAGGAATGGTTCGAACGAAAATTCGAAGTAATCGGTTGTGATTCGAAACTTGTTTCAAGGAGTTATCGAATTTCTTCATCCCTGAGTGGTGTATGGAATAGCCTCGGGGATGTCGATCGAACGAGGATCGGGGTGCCAATGAGTCTATCAGTAAGCTGTGTGGTATACAAAATCTTATATTGAGTGTATTTGAGTAAGTTGTAATCTTGAAAATTTTGACGAGTTGATTCGAACGAACTAGAAACGGCACGCACGGAATTGGGATTGTGCAAGTATGAAATACGAAAATAATTGAGTAGGTAAATTGAATCGAGAAAAAGTTAATGTGTAACGAACGGATAACTTAGACGAGGAATCGATACAAATCGTATACAAAAAGTTAGCATGAATGGAAGTTAGCATGCATAGAAATGATTCGAATATACGAGAATGACTCCAAGGATTTAGGATACATGTTGCTCGATGACTTAAGATAGATGGATGAACATACATGATTTTGGGTTTGAACGAATTGATCATGTAAATAGTTTGGAAGGATAATAATCAAACTTGATCTTGAATGTCGAAGAGATTATGGTATATCCAATTCGGATGGTAGCATCAGTTGCATGACTCGGAGTTTGTTGCAGAGGAAGATCGTCGGGTTATGTATATCATCAATGGTATTGAGACGTATCAAAGATCGATGTACAATAACCCGGGGTTACTCTGATTCGAAGAATGATGATCGTGTAAAATGTTATTATTTCGATGGATGCTACACTTGGGATTTTGATAGAAATGAATGTTTGGATAAAAATAAAAGTGTCTTGATTATTTCGAGGATAACCACAATATTGGCGTTCTTGTCTTATGCGAGCGCAACTCTAGCCTCGTACATGTGTCATGCCGGATTATAGCGATCATTCTGCGGGAGCGCTAGCATGGTGATTCATGTCTAGCATGAATGATGGAACTTGCGGGAGGTCATGGCATGGCAATTGGATTGTTTTGACTTGTGGTTTGATGCGAAGGTGAATTCAAGGATGGTTCGGACTTGTGATTGATAATTAAGTAAGTTTGAGGATTGAATAGATCCAATCTGCGTATCGAGAATGAATTAGTCTAGACTCAAAGCAAGAGTAACGCTCCGATGAGGACGATTATCCTGCGAGAGTGTTGGCATGGTGATTTCATATCCAGTATGGATAATCGGACTTACGGAAGATTGGAGCATGACATATTGTTATGCTAGACGACCATGTGATCGAATACATAAACTGTGTCAAACAACTCGGGGAATATGATATGAGAATTATGGTTCAATGACAAATCGTGTAGTGAAGTACTTGACTTGGATAGAATGAATAGGTGGATTATAACGAATGTGTTCAAAGAGATAGACTACATGAATTGCTTGTTTGGACGTGCGATATTGATATATCGAGGAATTGGTTGAATAGGACTTACCGTAGGATGGCTTTGTCGAATGACTCGGACCCCTTGGACTAAGTGTTGCAAGTACGATAGGAGAATATATGCTCAATGTTTAGAAATCGGAGTGATGCAAGCTTGGGTAGAAAGTTCCATACTATCAACTTTGGTTTGACCTTAGGATTGGGATCAGTGTTGATATTATTGTTTGGGAACGGTGATTCCAATACTGACGATTGACTTTAGCCTAGAGAGATGGCCTAGCGGTTAGGCAAAAACGTCTATGTTTCGAGAGGTAGCTATCACGACTCGCACCCAGTGAAAGGGCACAAGACCATTGGTACGTCCAGCCTACGTCACAGTATCGGCTGTAGAACGTTATCCTAGGTCTCAACAACAACTAAACATAATATAATGTACCTGTCAATAATACTCTCCATACAGAGGATAATCACAGAAAGATACAACTCAATCACAAATAACTAAGGAGGGATAACATCACGATATGGAAATAGATATATGACAAATTGCAATACAAGCCAAATGGGAATAAGTCTAAGTGTTATCAACACATCTCAAGAGTATATGAAATAATATAACATCTCATAAAACTAAATGGAGGTAAAATCTAGACAAATGTCATAACAGTCTAATCTAGGCACTACCGATGTCTTCTCTAGGCTAGCTGGATCCTCCTAATGATCCGGGTCACAATTTCTATCCATGCCTGCTCCATAATAGGTCGTACAGAATCTTCCAAACCCTCTGAAAAATATATCCAGTTAGGATTGGAGTGAAGTACTTAAACTCTGAAAGCAGTTCCATTGCATGGTAGAAAATATATAACTCGCAATAGAATAAAATACATGACATGCTGGAAAAGAAATACAGAAAAATAATATGAAGAGAAGGTAAGGAAACCGAGTACATAAATAAAATAGAGAACATGTTAACTAGAAATGAACACCAGTATTTTAGAGCACAAGACAGTTATGTGATTAGTTTAGGATGTACATGATTATTCTACGGTAACTCGATTATACGTGAGGATATAATCGATATATACATGAGTAAACTAAAAGATTTAATCATATAACTACTTCTACTCCCCCGTCCCAATCAATACACATAGATCTGATCATGACATGTTACATACATGATTGTTAATTTGCACATGAAGCACATGTGAGCACAAAGAGTACATGAGAGTATATAAATAATACGAATACAAGGAGTACACAATGTACTTGATAAAGTGCATGAACATGAGATACCCGATGTACCTGATAAGGGATAACATCTCCTGATAAGATCTATTTAATATCAATCCGTGTAACAATGTGTCAGCATCAAGTAAAGTAGTCTAGAACATGTAATATAGATACTATCATGATAAAAACAATAAAAGAAAGTACTTGTATGATATCTTGAGCAACGACTGTGTATCGATATCTGAACTGGCGTCACAAAGACCTATTATGAAATTACAGGGTTACAAAGTGTTCTAGAGTAGACAACAAATTTAAATGCATTATTTATATGCTACTAGGCCTCTTCTAGGTCAGAGGTCAAACTAGGTCAACTTTAGTGAAACTCTAGTCAATTCTAGGTCAAACTTAGTTGAAATAGTCTAAATCTAGGGTATTGGGACTATACTCTATGTTTCTAGGCCATATAGTTAGATAGGCTATTATGGTATCAATACCATATCCCAACATAGATACAGAATATATCTATTTTCCTATTTACTTTACCAAGAGTTTTCTTTTTAAAAAAAATGGAGCTACTCAATACTCTAATTAAATTCCAAAATCACCACATCCTATTATCTATTAGGTAATAGTTAAGAAGCTAGCAACCCATTTCCTATTGATCAACTTCTAATACTCCTCCCTATAATATCAGTTAGCACACAAAGCCTTTGCACCATGGACTGAACAAGTGAACAGGGGACTGTTAAGTATCAGTCCACTGACTGATGCAAAATACCCAAATAATGTCTGATGAAAATCAAATAGGGGGACTAAAATAAATGGGAATGATTCAAGCCTATGCATTAACTGTCACAAATGCATATAAGGACTGAACACAAACAAGGGACTTATCATGAAGATAAGGATTAAAGTCCAGTCTAAGGACTAGGACTGATTTTGTGAATGGGAAATGGGGACTGAAAAAGATAAGATGACTGATACTCTAAAATAGGAGACTAAAGTTATAAACATGCTACTAGCAATGGGGACTGAACCTATATAACTAGCATACCGAACATTAGGCTATGGTAATCCCTCAATCTCCATTGCCAAATACAAAAGGGGAGTATGGACAGATGTATAATACAACTGGAACTGAACTATGTTAGGGTTATATACTAAAAGCATCACTTTTTTAGTAACCTTATTTCCTTAAATTTTGAAGAGAATCATATGGGCAAATGTTTACATATTGTATTTGTTGCAAGTGTTAATACAAATGTCTGATATTTTATATTATAGATAATATGGTGTGTGGTGTCACACAGAAGATCATATTATCAGTTTCCTATGGAGTATATAAATAGTTCACAACCTAGATGGACTTGGACAATCTATTGGAAAGGTTATAGTATAATCTGGTATTAGTCTATCTTGACTATAGGTTTACACTAGTACACTTTGTGTGTATTGAACAGGACCACTTGAGGTTGTTCTCTTTGTACTGACTACATAAGAGAACAAAGACCTCTGTTATTATGGATGCTTGTGCTCTTAACCCGGATATAATAACAGGACATGTATATGCAGTGTGCATTATTTTGACTCATAAAAGAGTGAGATTCACTATGGATCAACAACCTCTATGAATTGGGTAATAACATTATATGTATGATGGGCTGTTGATTATAAATAGAATCTATGTCCCGATACATCGGGTTGATGATGTCCCCTTAAGAAGCTCATAAGGATTGTTATGTAAACCCTGCAGGTGGATTATATCCGACATGACAAATAAAGTTGAGCGGTACTACTTAAGGATAAAAGATGTCGAATCAATATAGTTGTCAGTAACTTAATTTGATCGACGGACATACGATATCTTAACATGGGAAGCCAAACGAGCATATAATAAAAGGAGCCCACAAACATAATTTGGGATTAGGGAGGTAGTGCAACAATAGCTCATTAGTGGACCGAGCTATTGTTAATGGGCCTGGATTGTGTGTTCGGGCTGAACATGGGATATCCAGATCCGTTAGGAGGCCTAACCCTAATTTCTCCTCATGGTCCCTGCCGTAGCCTAAATATATCCTCTATTCTCTGGCCGCCATATTACCGATCAAAAATCTGAAACTTTCTCTAAATTCGTGATTCACGTAAGGAGAGAAAGAGAGGGCTGCCAAGGAGAAGAAAAGGTTGGGAGATCGTCGCCCACACGACGTCCAACTCGAGGAAGGAATACGTACAGAAGATCTTGGGGTCGTCCGCTCGAGATTGCCAGGAATTACTTGTCTCTTTTCCGCCGCAGGTATAATTCGTGAACCCTAGTTTCCGCCTATGAAGGGTTAGAACACGTATTAGATCTGTTTAACTTTCTATCGATCAATACGCACACCAAAGGAAGGGTCCTGGGAATCCCTAGTTCCATCAATTGGTATCAGAGCCACTTTGGATCTACGTATTGATTGATACGTCCATGTTGTCCAATAAAACCTGCACTGTGTAATAGTCGGTAGATGTAGATCTGTTCTAACTCAGTTTTGCAGGCATCTTAGATCCAACTATTATGGTCCAATACATTTTTTTGATTGTGTTGTTTAAACCACGGATATTTCGTGGATGTTGTTGTTACTGTGGATGTAATTAAAATCACGAGGGTTGATCGTGTTTATTATTTTACTTTTGCAATCTAGATAATGTGTGAACTCCTTCTGGAGGTATAGGATTGATGTAATTTTAATTTTTTTTGATCAATCGTGATGGCGGTGGTGGCTGTTTCTGACGTCGGACAAGATGCTGGTTTTAAGCAGTCCAGAGGCAGACGGATAATTTTCGATGAAGGAATCGACAGCCAAAACCTTATATATATATAAAAATCGGGACGCTGTCCCGAACCCCGCGACCTGACCGGACAGGTCGAACCCCGAATAGATCTGCGCAGTGCCAGATTTTGGATTTGGATAGTTAAGGACGGAACAGCAAAGATGACCATAATAGTTGAATATTTTCTCTTATTTTTGTCATTTTGCTTTTTCTGATTATGCATGTTTATTGTTGTGTGGTTGTTTTTTTGAAAAACCAAGCCTACATTAATAATGGACAACATGGACATAATATCAACTAGTAGAAAAACCCTCATTGTTAAATAACTAAGTGGGAGAGGATATTTATTTAGTTTAAATCCTATGGTCTCCATTACTGGTTTGTAGGTGATGTAATTATACTTGCGTGTTAGCTATAGTGCTTTCCTCCATATCGGATGAGTATAATTATGGATCACCAGTACAAACTTCCTTAGGGATAATTGTAGAAAGTTACCTAGTATGTGTTCACTTCTCCATCTGAAGGAACTCATTACAAGGTAATGGACTTAGTATTAAGTAATGGTATACACTTAGATACAAATAATAGTATCCTCCCCATCGGAGTCACTGCTATTATTTGTATGACCAGAGCAAGACCAGCGTATTAATTTTATTTGTCATAAAGTTATGTTGACATGATAGTAAAATTAATAAGAAAAACCTACTTGAACAAAGTTAAATTTGTATACGTCCACACTATCGTGGCATGCTAAATTCATGGTGTTCAAGGTGTTGGTGAATTTCTAATTATTATTTTGAGGGAATCAATATTTAGTTAATTCAAAAAGTTTTTTTTGCCCTACATAATTTTATTTATGTGATTCTCAGGATTTCAAAAATTGTTTCTTTCAGTCCACTTATGGTGATTCTTAAAGAAAACAAACTTACTGGACCTAATTATATTGACTAGAAATGTAATTTGGATATTGTTCTGACTGCTGAGGAGTACAAATATGTACTTGTTGAGGAATGCCCACCTAAGCCTGATGCTAACTCTGATGAAGAGGTCAAAGAGGCTTATAATAAGTGGAAAAAGGCAGATGAGATGGCGCGGTGTTACATTCTGGCATCTATGTCAAATGTACTGCAACATCAGCATCAGGCCATGGCCCCTGCTTATGACATGATGTATAACCTCAAGGAACTCTTCGGACATCAGAGTAGAGAAGCTAGGCAGTTTGCTATAAAATGTTTGGTAAATACAAAAATGGCTGAGGGTACACCAGTAAGGGATCATGTTCTCAAGATGATGGGTCATCTGAATGAGATGGAGATCCTTGGAGCTGAAATTGATGGAGAATCCCAGGTCGATATCATTCTCGGGACTCTGTCTAAAAGTTTTGACAATTTTTGCCTTAATTACAACATGAACAAAAGGTTGTATAGTTTGGCAGAACTTGCAAAAGAGCTACAGGATGCTGAATCTCTCTTTAGACAGAGTGGTCATATTTTTGTTTCTGAAAAGGCTTCTATTTCTAAGCCAAAAGGCGGTAAGAAGAAGAATAACATTCAGAAACAGGCAAACTCAGCAAAGAAGGGCATGGGATCTCAAGGCGCGATAAAAAAGTCGAAAGGCAAATGTTTCAAGTGCAAAGGGTCAGAACATTGGAAGACTGATTGTCCACTTCTCAAACAAGGGAACAAAGAAGGTATATCTCATTTACTAGTAGTTAAAATATGTTTAGCGGTGTTATCTACCGGCACCTGGTGTGTAGATACAGGAGCCAATAATCATGTCTGCAATACATTGCAGGGGTTCCAGGAAACCAGATGGCTCAGTGATGGAGAGATATGCTTGTTCATGGGTGATGCTACAAATGTATCGGTCGTTGCATTAGGAGATGTTACTTTATCTTTTGGTAGAAATAAGTCTTTGACATTGAGAGATTGTGTTTATGCACCTTCACTTAGAAGGAATTTAGTTTCTATTTCTATGTTAGTTAAGGATGGATATTCAGTTTATTTTAATGACAATATTGTTATTAGAAAGAATAAACATTTTATCTGTTCTGGTGCATTGGTTGATAATTTGTATGTCATTAATCCTATTTCGTCCATAATGCAACTTATGGAAATAAATAATATGTCATCTAACTTAAATAATAGAAAAGAACCTTCTTGTATGAACCAAACATATCTTTGGCACTTACGATTGGGGCATATTAACCTAAGAAGGATTCAAAGACTGGTTGAAGATGGACCTTTGAGTTCATTGAAAGTGGAGGCACTACCAGTCTGTGAATCCTACTTGGAAGGTAAAATGACCAAAAGGCCTTTTACGACAAAGGGGTATAGGGCCAAAGATGTGTTAGAATTGGTTCATTCTGATTTGTGTGGACCCATGACTATCCAAGCTAGAGGTAGCTTTGAATATTTTGTCACATTTATTAACAATTATTCAAGGTATGGATATATTTATTTGATGTGCCGTAAGTCTGAGTGCTTTGAGAAATTCAAAGAGTACAAGGCTGAAACGGAGAAACGTCATGGAAAATATATCAAGTCATTACGATCAGATCGTGGTGGCGAGTAACTCTTTGGAGAATTTAGGAATTATTTATCAGAGGCTGGGATTGCATTCCAATTAACTGCACCTGGAATGCCCCAGCAGAATGGTGTAGCCAAAAGAAGGAATAGAACTCTTATGGAGATGGTTAGATCAATGATGAGTTATTCGAATTTGCCAAATTCATTTTGGGGATATGCCTTAGAGACTGCAGCTTATATTTTGAACTTGGTTTCTTCTAAGTCAGTACCTCTTACTCCTACAGAGCTGTGGATTGGGCGTAAGCCTAGTCTGAAACATGTTCGTATTTGGGGTAGTCCAACACATGTACTGAATGGGAAAGCAGATAAGTTGGAATCTCGTACAAAAGTACGCTCGTTTGTAGGCTATCCAAGAGGAACGAAAGGAGGTTTATTTTATAGTCCTAAGGATCAGAAGGTCATTGTTAGCACCAATGCCCGATTCTTAGAGGAAGACTATGTGATGAACCATAAACCCACAAGTAGAGTTGTTCTAGAAGAACTGAGACGTGAGACACCAAGTACTTCAGTACCAACAGTACAAGAGGATGAACCACAAATAACTGTACAACATGTCACAAATGTTACACCACAACCAATAGTGCCTCGTCATAGTGGGAGGGTTGTGATACAACCTGATAGATATATGTTCTTGGGAGAGTCGTCAGACTTCGTCCCTGAGGAACAAGATTATGATCCCTGTACCTACAATGAAGCACTCAAAGATAAAGATACAGAGTCTTGGCAAAAAGAAATGATATCTGAAATAGAATCTATGGATTCTAATCAGGTCTGGGAGCTTGTAGAACCATCCGTTGATGTAAAAGCCATTGGATGCAAGTGGGTCTATAAGAGAAAAAGAGGATCAGACGGTAAAGTTGAAATCTTTAAAGCTCGGCTTGTAGCAAAAGATTTTACTCAAAGAGAGGATATCGATTATGAGAAAACCTTTTCTCCTGTAGCCATGCTTAAGTCTATCCGGATTTTTTATCTATTGCAGCTCATCTCGATTATTAGATTTGGCAAATGGATGTCAAGACAGCTTTTCTTAATGGAAGTCTTGAGGAAGACATCTATATGAAGCAACCAGACGGGTTTATTAAAAAGGGCCAGGAGCATCTTGTTTGTAAGCTCAAGAAGTCCATTTATGGACTTAAGCAAGCTTCCAGATCTTGGAACATATGTTTTGATCAGGTGATAAAATCCTATGAATTTGATCAATGTCAGGATGAATCATGTGTATACAGAAAGTGTGACGAAAATGTGGTGGTGTTCCTAGTACTTTATGTGGATGACATCTTGCTCATTAGAAACAATGTGAAGGTGTTATCTGATGTAAGGGTATGGTTATCCAAACAGTTTGATATAAAGGACTTGGGAGAAGTAGGTCACATCCTTGGGATCAAAGTTCTACGATATCGCAAGAAAAGGATGTTGGGCTTATCGCAAGCTTCCTATATCGATACTGTACTAACTCGTTTTAGTATGCAAAATTTTAAGAAAGGTTTCTTACCTTTTAGACATGAAATTGCTCTATCAAAGGAGCAGTACCCGAAGACACCTAAAGAGATAGAGAACATGAAGGCAGTTCCTTATGCTTCAGCAGTATGAAGCTTAATGTATGCAATGCTATGTACGAGACCAGACATCTGCTTTGCCGTAGGCATGGTCAGCAGATATCAGTCTAACCCAGGACAAGAGCACTGGACTGCCTTAAAGCATATTTTGAAGTACCTGAAAATGACTAAAGAGTATATGCTAGTTTACCAGGCAGATAGTTTAGTTTCCTTGGGGTTCAGATTTTTAGTCAGATAGGGATTCCAGGAAATCTACCTCAGGTTATGTGTTTACTTTGGGAGATGGAGCTATTGTGTGGAGGAGTATCAAGCAAAAATGTATTGTTGATTCCACCATGGAGGCCGAGTATGTGGCAGCCTCTGAGGCAGCCAAAGAAGCGGTTTGGCTCAGAAACTTTTTGTTGGACTTGGATGTGGTACCTAGTTTACCTAAGTCTTTTATACTTTATTGTGATAATAGTGGTACAGTTGCAAACTCGAAGGAACCACGAGCCCATAAGACTGGCAAACACATTGAGCGCAAGTACCACCTGATACGAGATTTCGTAAAGAAAGGAAAAGTTGTTGTGATCAAGATATCATCAGCCGACAACCTAGCTGATCCCTTTACAAAGAGCTTACCAGCTAAGGCTTTTGATAGTCATGTTGAGGGAATGGCAGTCAGATGTGTAGCAGCATGGCTTTAAGTATAAGTGGGAGATTTGTAACAGTATACTGAAAAGCAATGCTTTGAGTATTAGTGGGAGATTGTTAGGGTTATATACTAAAAGCATCATTTTTTAGTAACCTTATTTCCTTAAATTTTGAATGAGAATCATATGGGCAAATGTTTGCATATTGTATTTGTTGCAAGTGTTAATGCAAATGTCTGATATTCTATATTGTAGATAATATGGTGTGTGGTGTCACACAGAAGATCATATTATCAGTTCCCTATGGAGTATATAAATAGTTCACAACCTAGATGGACTTGGACAATCTATTGGAAAGGTTATAGTGTAAACTGGTATTAGTCTATCTTGACTATAGGTTTACACTAGTACACTTTGTGTGTATTGAACAGGACCACTTGAGGTTGTTCTCTTTGTACTGACTACATAAGAGAACAAACACCTCTGTTATTATGGATGCTTGTGCTCTTAACCCGGATATAATAACAGGACATGTATATGTAGTGTGCATTATTTTGACTCATAAAAGAGTGAGATTCATTATGGATCAACAACCTCTATGAATTGGATAATAACATTATATGTATGATGGGCTATTGATTATAAATAGAATCCATGTCCCGATACATCGGGTTGATGATGTCCCCTTAAGGAGCTCATAAGGATTGTCATGTAAATCCTGTATGTGGATTATATTCGACATGACAAATAAAGTTGAACGGCACTACTTAAGGATAAAAGATGTCGAATCAATATAGTTGTCAGTAACTTAATTTGATCGACGGACATATGATATCTTAACATGGGGAGCCAAATGAGCATATAATAAAAGGAGCCCACAAACATAATTTGGGATTATGGAGGTAGTGCAACAATAGCTCATTAGTGGATTGAGCTATTGTTAATGGACCTGGATTGTGTGTTCGGGCTGAACACGGGATATCCAGGTCCGTTAGGAGGCCTAACCCTAATTTCTCCTCATGGTCCCTGCCGTAGCCTATATATATCCTCTATTCTCTGGCTGCCATATTACCGATCAGAAATCTGAAACTTTCTCTAAATTCGTGATTCACGTAAGGAGAGAAAGAGAGGGCTTCCAAGGAAAAGAAAAGGTTGGGAGATCATCGTCCACACGACATCCAACTCGAGGAAGGAATACGTGCAGAAGATCTCGGGGTCGTCTGCTCGAGATTGCCAGGAATTACTTGTCTCCTTTCCGTCGCAGGTATAATTCGTGAACCCTAGTTTCCGCCTATGAAGGGTTAGAACACGTATTAGATCTGTTTAACTTTCTATCGATCAATACGCACACCAAAGGAAGGGTCCTGGGAATCCCCAGTTCCATCAAACTAGTATTCTAAAAGTGATACCAATATAAGGGACTGGACAATTACTAAGGCTGAACAATTTTATTAAACCATGATGGACTGCTACAGATAACAGAGGGACTGATCTTATGAAATAAATATTAAACTGATATAAAATGAAACTGATACAATGAACATGACTGATATTAATGTCCAACAGACTGAAACATATAAATATGGACTGAACCATATACTTTCTGGGGACTGAACAATACCTAATGCTAAAACAAGTTTGGACTGAACTACTATGACTAAAACTAAGGACTGAAACTTATGAAAATTGGGGACTTAATATAAAGGAAGTATAGGACTAAACTGAGTTTAAGAGGACTGATACCACATTGAGTATCATCAGTCCAATTGTACTAAGCTGGATATTATCAACAAGACTGAAACATTAGAGTTCAGACAATCGAATAGGACTATATCAAGATCCTAAACTGATACCATGATGGGCTGAACTAAATCTAATGTTACTCAGCCAAAGTGGAAACAAGAGACTGAACTAAATGACCAAGACTGAAACTAATGTAAATAGGACTGAGCTAAAGTTTACTGAAACATGGATAAAATAGGACTAAAACATGTAAAGGAATTGAACAATGTAATTAGGAAGACTCTAGTGAATTGGGACAAATACTAAAACATCCAAACCCGAGCCCCCTTACTACTGATACCCAAATGAGTGACTGAAACAAAGAGAACTAAACCAATATAAATATGTAAACTGGGATTGGATGTGAAGTTCCCTTTCATTAAGACTAATATATATATATATATATATATATATATATATATATATATATATATATATATATATATATATAAAGGGAACTGAAACCTTAACATGACTGATATTAGTTTAATGGGTGAAAGAATAGTTGGGACTGATATCTAATGGTAATAGGGGACTGAACTAAATGAATATTAATGAAGGACTGATACATGTGTAAAGATGCAAGACTTAACACAAAAAGGAAATGAGACTGATACATTTGCAGGGTCTGATACTAAATGTATATGAACTGATACAAATGTATGACGACTGAAAACATATACATCCAAACTAGTACAAGACTGAACCTATATGGTTCAACTAAGGACTGAACCAAAAGTCGCAAACTGCCTAATGGTGACTGAACAAATTTTATATATAGGCAAGATTGAATCAAAATAATGATGACTGATACAATATGAATATCAACAGTCCAATTATAATACAACAGTCCACACAAATACAACAGTCCACACATGTATCAAATACTGCCAAACTGCCACCAAACCCCCAAATCAATATTCAACATCAAATCCATTTCTAATTATTAGATAATCTCACCAATGCTTAATCTATAGCTATGTACTCCTAATGCAATAGTTTAAAACTGAAATTAGAGCATTGGTGTCCATTTGGTCATTTTGTCAAATACTTGGCGTGTGTATCGAATACATGGTAACATGTCCATGATACACACTCCAAATGGATACAAACTTGACCCAAAGCACACCCACACATTCTAAATTACAAATGTGGCCCAGTAAACCTATTCACAAATCCTAAAATTACTATTCTCGGATTTTCCCTAATTTGAGTCAAATACAAAGGGAAAAACCCCTAAATAAGAAGAGGAGAGTCTAAACTCCTAACTAATGGCGATCCTAATGCATTAGGGTCCCTAATTAATGCATCTTTACTATTTTAATGGAAATTAGAGGGTTTAGAATGCATATACCTATTGGGAGATGGATTCCCAATGAAAAAGTCCCAAGATCTAGAAGCCTTCAAGCTCCAAGTACTCCAATCCCTCCAAGCTTGCTTCTAGAGCCTTCTTCTCTCCAAGGGGAAGAGAATGAGACCAATTTGGGCTAATTTGGAGACAATTTGAGTGTAGGAATAATTTGGGGAAGAACTTCTAAACTAGGGTTAGGTTTTGGAATGAAAGGAGGAAGAAGAATAAGATGTTCCTTTTAAATAGAAGAGGTGGCTACCATAGACTAGGGTTTGGGGGTTTAGGCTTGGTGAAATGTCTAGGAAGTCCTTTTAACTTGTCATGACAAGTTCTAGAAAAAGGCTTTCTTCTAATTAGGTGTTTAGCCTAATTTCTAAATGACTTGCTAGTCTAACTAGAGACTAACTAACTTAATGAAATTGGTTTGATGATTGTCTAATCTCACTAATTAGGTCCACTAGGATCACTAACAATTATTCTAACTAATGGCTAACCACTAATCATGATCAATAATATAGTATGTGCACTATATTAAATATTATAAATAATAAATCCCAAAATTATAATTATTAGTTTTATAAAAAAAATTATGACTCAAAATATAATTTGAATTCACAATAATAACAAGAAATAGAAAAAAGTCAAAAATATTCCTATTCGGGAAAGCGGTAGTTACAGTAGCATCGGTACAGGGATCTTAAGGATTGATAGGATTGGATTATAGTATTGGTGGATAGAATGATTCAACTATATGGAGACACCACTTACGAGGCTTGGTTGAAATGCATATATTTTGGGGGACAACTTGAATATGTGCACGATCTAACTCGAGTGGTAATGGCATATTCTCTATCACATGGCTTGGCTGGAATGCATGTATTTTGGGGACGCTCGAAATATATGCATGATCCAACTAAGTGATATGTGAAATTAGGTAAGACTAAAGGAACGTAAAGGTATTAGGGATTTTGAAATCTTGTGTTTCAAAGAAAAATATTGATGGTAGTACGATCGTTGGATGCAAAACAAACTTGAATATTGATTGATCGGGTAATTTGCCCTAAAACTAAGTTGTCCATGTGCACGACGAGTATAAGTTACCATAAGTTTGAGATATAGTTTTTCGATATGAAATCAACTAAGGCACGAGCATGGCTCGGATTGAAGAAACGCGTAGAAAGAGTGTGTGCGAGAATTATTGAATGTTGAATCAAATGACAAGTCGATGAGTGTGTACTCAGTAAGTTTCGAGAACGAAACTTTTCCGAGTAGTGTATAATGTAATGATCCGTCCTGCTCAGTTTAATCGGAGGAATCAAAATGCCAACAACGTTGGACTTAGCCATGCAACGGCCTGCTCGAAGTCCTGCTCGGTCGAGGCAACTCCTCGCTCAGGTGGGTGGCTTCAGTGAACTTGTCTTAGCTTGGCCTTCACACTAATAAAACAAAAGTTTTCAAATGCACAAGTAATCTTGATAATAAAATAGACGAATCCACATAGCTAAGGAAAAAATTCCAACTTGAGTCAGATTGAGTTAGAATATGAAAAGGTCCTACAATCGGCTTAGAATTTTGCACGACGTGCTTTTAAATTGACACTCGGTCCTTCGTCCCGTGGCTTGAAAGAAGGAAAAAGTTGGTCTATGTGCCACAAAACTATTAACCTAACATAGTCGTAGGCGTCGTACGGTATAGATGCTTGATAAAGCATGTACTGTCTCACTGTCCAATGCTTGGCATAGCATAGGTATTCCACAATGCACGTTTCTACGGTACAAGGCTTGGGTTAGCCCTTGCTCGTCCCACGGGTTAAGTTGTTGCATGATTGACTTAAGAAAAAGTTATACCAAAAACTATCAAAGTCATAACAAATATTGTCCCATGTTTTCTGCGATTGTCATAGCCAACAGTCCCACGATCTCAAGACTCGTCATATAAAGTAGGGGTGAGTATTCGGTCTAATCGGTTTCAACCGAACCGAAATTTCATAAACCGAATGAACCGAATACAGGAAAAATACAACCGAAACCGAAACGAATAGAGGGAGAACCGATTTAAACCGAACCGAAATAATAGGTTCGGTTTAATCGGTCTAATCGGTTTATTCGGTTGGGCCATTTTGAATAATGGGCCGGGCCAAAAGTTTGTTTTGTAGGCTTTAAATAAACAAATTTAACACAAAATATCCAAAATTGTACCCCATAAAAAGTGCTTACAGTTATACACAGTATAAACACAAAAATAGTTGGGCCGAGCCCCACACTCGGTTTATGGGCTTTAAATAAATTTTTTTAACACAATATACAAAATTGCACCCAAAAAACATGCTTGTAAATCCAAGTCCTAGTTGAAGTCACATTGTTCATAATTACACAACATATAAACTTCTTGTAATCCAAGTCCAGAAAACTATACAAAATTGCACCCAAAAAACTGTTCATAATTACACAACATACAAACTGAGGTTTACACACAAACATTTCGTTGGCTTCCAAGAAAAAAAATGAAAAAATTAAAAGATGTAAAGTCAGAAAGAAAATATAACAAAAATTAAAAGGAACAAAAATTAAAAATACTTACAAAGCTATGGTGAGGAGCTACTCAGAGATCCGAGAGTGAGGTTACTCAGAGATCCGAGAGGAGTTACTCAGAGATCCGAGAGTCGGTGAGGAGATAACGGTAAGACTAGAGGCAGAGGCGGAGGCGGTGAGAGGGAGGTGGAGGCAAAGGCAGAGGTGGTGATCGATGAGAGAAAGAGATGTTAGGATTTTGGTTTTTTAGAGAGGGAGGAGAACTCGGAGAAGGGCAGCAGGCCAGCAGCCGCTCTCTTGAGTGTTGAGTGAGAAATGAGAATGGATGAGAACTAAAGAATGAAGAGAGAGAAAGAAAAAGTTGTTTTATACTTAGGTTAGATGAGGGAGGGTATTATCGTAATTTTATATGAGCTAATTCGATTTTCGGTTTTAAATCGAAACCGAACCCGATAACCTAAACCGAAAACCGAATTACTGATTTCCTTAAACCGAAACCGAACCGAATTTTTTTAAAACCGAACCGAATCTCTTATTCGATTTGGTTCGATTCGATTTTCGGTCCAAAACCGAATAATGCTCACCCCTAATATAAAGTATCACTTGGGCGGTACGTCGCACAGGACACAATTGGTTTAAGATACAAAACATGGTCGTTTCGATAATAAGGATGCCACGGCCTATGGCACGTAATAGACATGTATGGTTCAAGTCAAGTAAGAAAGCCATACAGTAGCCACTTTCTGGGTTTCAAGAATGAAAAAGTTCACGCGACCGTTTGTCGTCGAGATCGGTCCCGTGGCTTGGGAGTCTCCAATGAAGTATGGTAAGCATGGACATGGATAAAGAAGTATAAAGAAGATAAAGCAAGTTATATCATCTGTAGGCCTTGAATTTACGTCGAGTCTAGAAGTCGTCATAGGTGCGTGGTTATGGACAACTTGTGCACAAGGCGTAGTCTTTCCCGACATGATCGTTGGGGCACCGGGATCATGTCGGCCCGGAGGAAGTGAGTTGGCTAAAGCAGGATGCTGGATGTACCGTATAGGAGATTCGTGGCTTCCATGCGCTAGCTACCCGCGTTAGATGACCGCCGTCTATCCTCAATCAAGTCTAAGATAGCTTGACATTGCTAGCGACCTTTCATATAGATGAATCGGTATGTTGAGCAACAATCCGCATATACGATGTCGGTCAAATCAAAGTAAGTACAAGCACAATACGAATTGAGTTAAGAAGGTATGCACGGTTGCAACACCATTATAGAGCCTAAGATTTGGCTATAACAAAGACACATGCTTCGACACGAAATATGGCATTGTATTTGAGTTATCCACACAAGTTCCACAAGTTGGGTTGGTTGTTTCGAGTTTTGGAAGGGCCGTAAGAGCAAGTTTGGTTAAGTCACGTTAAGTTGTGAGGCACAACCTCGATGTTTGAAGCACGAACAAAGTTATGGCACGACCACGTTATTGCGTCTCGAAGTATGGCACGAAAGGCAAGCACGAGATGGTACATTAATGCTGCAAGCACGAGAATAGTCTAGACGCACAACGATAATTAAGTTATCGATGCAAGGCATGGTGATAGTCTAGAGACACAAAATAGGCCAAACGTCCATGTCCTAAAACTGATCCTAAGGCAAGATTAGAAAGACAGTCAAAAGAATATGTTGCACAAACTAAATAAACGTGTTGATTTTATATGGTTGGTGAAGAGATCACTCCACCAGTATGGTTGTGTACTGAAACCCACACAGTTTCCATGTGCAGGCACAGGTAGAAGCTCGTTCGGCGCGGAGCTCGCTTGGATGCATCGAGACACGGAGTTCCTTGGCTTTTTGAGGCGTGCGGGCGCATGGAGTCTGGACTTATACGAAACATAATATATGGACATCGCCTTCTGAAGCATCCTTTGGTTCGTTATGTTGTATTGAGAGATGAGAGAGAGAAGAGCGACTTGTACTCAGAGAGAAAAATGAGCTTGAGTGATTGTAATCATGGCTTCGCGCCTTTGTAATTTTATTTCAACATCAATAAAGGACTGGATTTTATTTGTATACTCATGTTGCCTTCATCATTCAATGTTTCTGTTTGGGACTTTTGTGCGACGAGCTCTGTCGCAAGCTGTTGTATTCGGCCATCTTGAAACCCGTCTTGCGTGAGTGCAATCTAGGCTCATGCGGCATCACGCCTTAGCGAGAAAGATCGCTCCTCTGGGAGCGGAGCGTGACAAAAACTGCACTCGCAAAGGTCTGAGTTACAGTAAACTTGCAGCAAGTAGCACTTTCCAAAATGTGTTTGAATATATTACTTTTTGTCTCTTACAAGTGGAAAAAAATGAGTTTGATATTTAGATGGTTGTTGAAAGTGGAAAAAAAAGGAGTTACCTTGTTTTGAATGGTGGTTGAAAGTGGATGTTGATGTTATAATTAATGAATGAACAAAAATTTATTAAAAACAAATTTAATTAATTAATTTGATAAATTACTCAAGAATTAACAAAAATATATTAAAAACAAATTAAATTACATATAAAAAATTAAATTAATTATCATAATTAAATATATCAAATTGTAATAAGATTTTTATTGAATTAAAATTAAAGGATCTTTTAAATCCATTTTGAAACACATTACCATAATTAATATATCATAGTAAATATAATTAATTTACAAATTATGTGTTTAAAATTAAAAGTTAATAAATTTTTAACATAATTTTAACCAATTTTAAGCTTACACCTACTATTGTTGTTATTATTATTATATATGCTCTCTCTCACACACTCATTCTCTCTCTCCAACACTTCCTCTCCCACAACTTTCTCCTTCTCTCTCTCTCTCTCCAACCCCTTTCCCTCCTTTCTCCCTACCGCCTCCTCCTCTTATCTCCCACGTCTCCTCTCTCCCCCTCCCACCCCACAGCCTTCTCCTCTTCTCTCCACCACACCTCCACTCCCCACCACCTCTCCGGCGGTGTCGGAGGTCATCATGATAACTTCCATGGTCTCCGGTCTCCGGCCTCCGCTCCTCCTCCACCGTCGACCTCGGCTTCACCCACCGAAAAGTCTCCACCGCACTCTCACCTGGCATTGACAACAAGGAGGATCGTTCTTGGTCGGATAAGGAGGAGTGGTCGGCAATTTTTTTCTAATTTTTTCATGATTTTTGGTGAAAATATTGAGTTTTAATAATATTGTTCCATGTTTATTGTTTCTTTGACACGATATAGATTTTATTCAGAAATTGTGGTGAGTTAATGTCTCTGGATCCACTACAGATGTGAGTTCACAGAGGAGTTCTATCCAAAAAATTTGGATGTCAAAAGTATAAAAAAAAAGTGGAGGGGGACATGAACTGTGCCAAGTCAATTCAAAGAAAATTTGGACTCTTACATGAGCTATCCAAACGGCTGAACTCCTTGGAGTTCAGATAAGTTCCCAAAAATCACTCAGTTTCCATCCACTTTTCGGCTACCAAACAGCCCCTGAGTGTTTCTACATGTAGAATAGAAATTGAGAACTATTAAAGAGTATTTTTAATATAGTTTCTATATAAAAACTCTGTCAACTAGGATATAAATTTTCTTACCGTTACAATGATAAAGTATGATAGAAACTCAATTTTAGAGCATCTCCAACCCTATTGTGAGTTTGAAAAAAATGGTTGCCGCATAGGAATGACAAGCTTTCATTTTAAAAATCCTTCTCTAATATAAATGTAGAATAAATTATGAAGTTGACATGGCAATGACAATGTGAAGTTGGTTGTCTAGATCTAGACAATGCACTTCATAATGACTTTGTCTCCACATCATCAATTATGAATATAAAATTTATAAAAAAAATGAAAAAGTGGATGAGTTGTCTTGGAAGTTGAAAAAAATATTTTTTATTGTCTTCTCAATACTTTCTTATTGGAGAACACTTCTTTATCTCATTGTCTTGTGTGAATATCATATTGCCACATAGGAAAGACATTGTATTGTACCTCATGCCACATATGAATCACAACACAAAAACATTAGGGTTGGAGATGCTCTTAGAAATCCTCATTGGAGATAGCCTAATGGCTTAATGATATGACGATGATGTGGCACAAAGTGTACTATTTTGATAACTAAAATTTTAGTTACATTATTTTACTAAATTAAATTTTGAAATAACATATTTTGAAAATCAATCTTCTCCTTTTTTTTGTTTAACAAAAATGCATGTTGATTCGATAGGAGGAACCATGCGTGGAACCATGCTGACATGGCCAGCCACCTTCCTTGCTAGCATCGAGTTCCATTCGTGTTAGTGGGGGTCTCCATGTCAGCATGATCTGCCATGCATGGTCCTCTCCCGGTTCAACAAACAATAGTTTTGAAGGGAATATGTTAAATTTTAAAGAGGGAAAGGAAAGCAATGGATCTCAATTATTTATGAACAGCTCATCCGTATACCAACCAATACAATACAACTGTTACAACAAGCTGTAGTAGAGCAGGAGGAAGCTATTTTTCTTCGTTCATCGCTTCCATAAACTTCCATCTTTGATCTCGGAAAATTCGTTTCTCCCATCAGAGGTTTATTCTCTTCTCTTTGGATTCTTCCACAAGTTCGGAGCTTTAGATTTTCTGAACGTTAAAGGAACCAACTTTCGCCAAAGTTCTCTCTTTTATTTGTTATTTTTGTTCCAAACTTCAAAATTTTCAGCAAAAATCCAATTCCAAACCACAATTTCGCATCCAACGCTAACAGTTTTTTTTCTTCTTTCCAATTCCTTATATATATGTATATATATTTTGGAATGTTAAAGGACCCACTTTTGCCAGACATCTCTCTTTTATTATTATTTTTTTTTCTTTTCAAACAACAATCTTTGTTTCCAGAATTTTCAACAAAATTCCAATTCCAAAGCACAATTCATCACTTCACTGACGCGCCCATCGACGAAAAAAAAACTATTTTTGCATCCAAAGCTGACAGCTTTCCTTGATTTTACTCGAAGAGAACCCTCAGAGGTCGACTCCGTATGCCGAGGCAGTACGCCAATGGTGGAGCCTGCAAGATCCGAAAGAGGGGCTCCTCCTCCTCCTCATCGACGGCGTCGCCCACCGTGCTGCGCAACTCCCGCTTCAAGCGCGCGATCGTGGCAGGAAAGAGGGGCGGATCCACCATGCGAGCCCTCAACTGGAGGATGAACGCGAAGTCCCCGTCCGCCGCTTCGAGGATGTCGGAATCGTCCCAGTATAACGGGACGCAACAAGGACCCGTCTCGGCCCGGAAGCTCGCGAATGCGCTGTGGGAACTGAACAAGATCCCCTTACAGCAGTTCGCAGAGGACTTGCCTGTTCGAAGGTCGAGGAAGACGCCGAAGTCGCTCCCTCGCGTATTGTCCGATCCGTCGCATAGTCCTGAATCCGAAGAAGTAGATATCTGTTTCCTATATGTTTGTTAAAATTTTGATGGTAAGATGTTGGAGTTTGAGTTATTTCTTGGTGATTTTGTAGTTGAGCGATCGGTTGAGGTCTAGTAGTAGTCACCGGAGGAGGATTATGCCGATGGCTTGCCAGAGATCACGCTGCAATGAGCACAATTACAGAGCATTGAATTTGATAAGCAATGGAAGTTTAATGGAGGTAACCATGTGCCACCTATTGTTCTTTAATTAACAAAAGTCTATAGTACTATAGTGTAATAGTAGCTTTTGAATAGTTATATCAATGTTCAATCTGATGAATGCGAGCTATGTTGCACGAATACGGACAATGGATACGATAATGACACGATATGGATACAATACGGGCATTTTCAAATAGATACAGTAGTATAGTCACCTATGTTGCATGATATGACCACGATATGGGTGCGGACACCATTTTCCGGTGTCCGTGCAACATAGAATACGATTGTTCTTGTAGATAGATTGCCTTAATGCTCATAGTTTCACATATATGTATGTTTACTCTTATAAACTAAATCCAAAACTCGAATGATTTTGAGCTTCTCCACTACTTACCTCCTATTAAAGCGCCATCTTAGTTAATTGAAAGAAAATGATTAAGCAGATTGATAACTGGAAATTGAGATATTTAACTGGAAATTCAGTAACTTCTGTGTTAAATGTTCATTTTCTTCTTTCAGACCTATTTCACATTTATCAGTTTCTGTCAGACTAGTAGTCACTTGTTGTTGCTAGTTTTTATGATTTTTGTATGTTATTTAGGTATGTTATATAATGATATACAACTGCAAGTTCGTTTTTTATGTTTGAATAAGCACATGAAGTGCGGGTAGTGGATACCGATTGATACATCAGTTACATGATATCAGTATCTTTTCTAAGACTTGGAATAAAACTGTAAGTCATTCTCTGATCCACTTGTTCAATCATGTTGAAGTAACTTTTTTTTTTAGATTATATATAAGTAACGTTCTACTGCTCACCACCAAGGGGATGGTCGATGGTACCACTGGTAAGGGAGGGGAGAGTGGGCGTGGGTTTGACTCCCAACCAGGGCAAAAATAAAAATGGGAGGGGATCTTGGTGCTAGTAGGACAGGTGCAGTCATTAATGACTGGTCTTATCTCCTAAAAGGAAAAAAGTTCTTCTCTTGGCTTTATAATTAAAACCAGATATTTAGTGAGTTAGTATTTACAGCCATAAGTAGTTTGGAGAGTGGTTAGGATTAGAAGCATGCATAAAGAAAAAGTATCCAGATAGACTGAGAAAGATGTTAATGGGAAATATGGTCTTCTTTTGTTGTTTTTGTAGGCTAGTGAACATTGGTTTGTACATATGTAGTTCCTTTATCCTAATTTTTTCTGATAGTGAACATTCTACTGTCAAATGCTAAAATGTCATTCCCCTCATCTCCCCTTTCTAGTCTCTCTCCTGGCACATGGCTGTTTGTGTCTGCATGTGCATTTTGGTAGGGTGGGGGTTGGGTGTTTTGGACGGTGAGGTTGTGGGATGTGACATATGGAATACGAAAAAGTGCTTAAGTGGAATGCAGGGCGACTATGAATCAATGTTAGTAAAATAAAAGTATAATTTATATATTTTTCAAGACAACTAGGTAAGTACTTGGACAGGATCACCTACACCTAAGTGCTTAACCAGAAAACAACATAAAAGTCTTACAAATCAGACCCTCAAGTTCTAAATGTTCAGAACAATGAGCATCTCAAAATACAGCCGACTACAAGTTTTCTTCCTGATAAGGATTAAAAAGCAACTTAATACTCCAAAGTTCACACAATACAAAATACTGATTGACTGTAACACATCAAAGCGAATTGCTAAAAATAAGAACCTTATCGACTAACTCCATGATCAGCTCCCAAGTTTGAAGTCCATAGTTTGCAGTATCGGCCGATACCAATCCGATATGACCGAGACCGGTACGATTTGGCATGTCCCTATTCTATACGGATACTGATCGATACCGTCATCGGGTGCCTCTTTTTCAGTCAATTCAGCAAAGAAAATTGAACGAAAAAGACTAACCAACAAGGGTGTAAAAGCATAGCAAGTAAGGTTGTAAAAGCATGTCAAAGAATAAAATTTATGTATATCGGGTAAACCAATCGGCAAGGGTGACTTCTATTTCATTTAATTCCAAAACTACTAAAAACAACACATAAAATACTTAAAATTATACCTAAATATATAAAATATTTTTTTCTAAAATTTTAATAATTATTTGTTTTCTGATACCAAAAAATCCGAAACTGTCGATCCCGATACTTATAGGAAGGGTTCGATACCGATTCCAATACCGATACTACGAAGCTGCTTGAGATCCACAATTATAGATCGGTGGTAGAATATTTTTTTAATCTTTTTACTTGAAATGAACTTTCTCATAGGTTAATCAAGGTGTACTATAAATCATGTTACTTTTTCTATTACTTCTCTTTCCATTCAAGAACTCTCAAATTTCTCTCTTGTCAAGTAATCTATAACAGAGCTAGCAAAACAAACGCCTTATGCACCAAAATCTAGCACATATATGTATAACAGGTATATTCATAGACCGCTATAGGCATAAAGGTTGAAACACACATTTTAAAATACGATGGTCAAAAGTGAGCAATAACTGGTTATTTTAGATAAAATACTAAGTAATAGCTACAAAAACAAAGATGAGCAACATATATTATACGAATTTTAAATCATACTTAATGTTTCACTGCAAATCCTGACTTATAACTTATAACATCATCATAAAGTAATTAAAAAAGTTAAGCTAAAGGGTATTAAAGGAACTCATTGGAAAGTAATTTAAAAAGTTCATCTAAAGGGACATAAGAATAATCAGCCCATTTAGCAATGGTTTGTCTTGATGCGTAGCCTGTTAACTCATAGCCTTCTAACTACTTTACAAATGCATTATTTAGAGGGCGTCTTTGTTGGAAATTGTAGTCCTGTTTCTTGAAAGATGACACTCCTATGAAGGGAGAAATAATTAATAATACCAACTCCTAACTAGACTTAGTATGCTCTTAGAGAAAAATCTGAATTATATAAGAAAGGGGGTTATTTTGTGTACAGTAGACTGTTTAAGATGTTTAATGATCATTTGTTTGTTATAATATCCAGTAACAGGTACACATGTATCAAATAATGCATGGTTTCTTGCTTCGTCAATCTATACTATGTTGTTTTTTGGGCTCATTCTGCCATATAGTTTCCTGCAAACTGGAGTTAATTTAAGTTGCAGGGTCAAAAGAATCAAAACTCTATTTTTGGAACTGTTGTTTAAACTATGGAGTCTTTGGACCCAAAGCTTCAAACTATTGGAGTTCCGGAAATCTAGCTTGTCTAGATTTTTGAAAGTCCAAAATTGGAATGCTCCTTTCCTTCTCCACGTTTGACCAACGGAGAGCGCCTTCTCTCTGTCCAAAATAGCAATATCTCTAACTCTACCCCATATTCCTGTCATCACCCGCCTCCAAAGGCTCCACTGTCGGGTGGCCACAGATCTTCCACATGTCTGTGTCCATGGGATTGAGATCCCACATCTCATCTGGATGTGATGTCATCCAAGAAGTCTTCCTTTGACCAATCTTTGTTTAGCTTCTCTAGCTATTCCAGTGTTACAAAAATTGCTACCTATGCAGCAAATTGAGTTTCATTATGCATGTTTTCATTCTGGTTTCAATGTACTAGATTTGCTGGTGAAACTATAGTATATCTATGGGCCTAGTCTTTCTGCTATCGTGCTCTCACGAGTGCTTTTGATGGATCAACTGTAGTATCTGATATTGGGCCTGGTGGGTCATCCATTAATTGCTATAAGGGATCTGGAACTGCATCAATTCGTGCTTGAATGGATACTGACTCCCATTTTCACCTTTCACTCAAAAAACTTCTTGTTTGTTATACTTTTAGAAGCTTAACAATTGTACCATGTTCATGTTAGTTCCATTGTGGAGTCCCCCATGTTCTAGGTAACTACGAGTTATGGCATATGCTATGGCTGGACGAGGATGCGGCTTCAAAGCTCCGTTACCTGTTCTCCACAGCACCCTCAATTTCGTCTCATCCAATTTATCTATCCACCAGAACGTATCAATTTTCCAATTTGTAACTCTATTTTGGAAACACATTTCTAAACTCTAAATCGAATACAAGTTTTGAAGGTAAAGCTCCCAAACCACAAAATCCCATTTTTAGTTAGGTGGGGTTGTGTTTTCAACTCAGTTGTCAATTAGGCCTTATATTGTAAGTTAGTGTTGAACATGATATTTTTCACTTTACCTATTTGTTGGAGTCTTCCATTGTGAAGATATATTGGAAGGTTACAAAAATAATTTATGGATGGAAAGGTGGCCTATCTACTACCCATTTTCTTTCACAGCTGGTGGCGATTGTCAGGGAATTGTGTAGAAGTCTGTCTAAACCTAAATATATTTTGACTATAATAGTTTGAGATTACCACTATGTTACAGGCATGTACACTTGCCAATTGGACTACCAGTAAGTTGTGAATTTGTCAAACAAAACAAATATATTACCAAACGATCACAGGAAAGGGAGGTTGGGCCTACCTGCTTGGTTATGCTGGTCATCACATAAGTAGGTGAAAAGTAGGAAGTTAGAGTCTGGGTCAGAGTCATGGAGAAATATAAGTGGGTGTGCCAGATTAATGAAGACTGGAAATGCCTATATCAGTTGAATGGAGGTCATGAGCTATGACAAGGAGGTGATTGTGATGTTGCCTAAGAAACTGAACAAAGATAATGGAAGCATGGTTGGAGACCCGATGTATTCAATACAGGAAAGGGAGGTTGGGCCTACTTGGTTGGTTATGCTGGTCATCACATAAGTAGGTGAAAAGTAGGGAGTTAAGAGTCTGGGGGGTCAGAGTCATGGAGAAATATAAGGGGGTGTGCCAGAGTTATGAAGACTGGAAATGCCTATATTAGTTGAATGGAGGTTATGAGCTATGACAAGGAGGTGATTGTGATGTTGCCTGAGAAAATGAACAAAGATAATGGAAGAATGGTTGGAGACCCGAGGTATCCAATTTGGAATGGAAGCTTGGTTTGCGTTTCGTGAGGAACAAGCCTCTATTCAAGGCATGGACTATGTGGCACCTTGGGAAAGAACAACAGCCTGAAGTAGTCTAATCGTCCATGGAGCAACTTCTATATGTTGCATGAATAAAACCCGAGATATGGATAAGGACACGATATAGATACGGGATGCAAACATCTTCAAATAGGTACATACGTAGTTCCCTATGTTGCACGAATAGGGATACAATACAGTACGGAAACGGACGTCATTTTTAGTGTCATTCAACATAGCGTAATAAACGAGAACATAAAGAGAAATTACCTTTGATCATATCCATATTTTTATCTTATGTATCTTTAACTTTTAATTTAGTGCTTAGAGTGTGGATCCTTTCATCAAGGAAAGGTACCATGGATGACTTGTAATATTCCAATGTTCTAAAAATCGTCTTAGCTGCATCGAAACCCCCCCCCCCCTTTCGGGGGTCCTTGGTGCCTGTTCGGCCCTGTTTGGCCCTAGGCGGGCCTCTTCGGTGCCTAGACGAGCCTCTTCGGTCCTGTGCGGCTATTCGATTTTTTATTTTATTTTACTTTTGGATTTTTTTGAATTTTTTTGATTTTTTTTTATGCTTAAGTGTATTGTGGATATGTTGTTTGCGTTTTAAGATTGGATTTGGATTTTAAAACATTGAAATTTTAAATTTCAAAATTTTCAAATTTGAAATTTCAAAAAAATTTATGAATTGTTTATGGATTTAGAAGTTAGAACATGTTTGGATTTCAAATTTGTATTATGGATTTCAAATTTCAAGTTCCAAATTAAAAAAATATATATGTTCGGCAGTCTAGGCGGTCCTTCGCCGCACCGAATTCGCCTAGCGAAATTTAGAACGTTGTAATATTTTCAATTTTTTATGATGTTGTACTTGTTTATATTCCATCTTATGAACATTAAGTATTGACTTCTTTCTTTTGAGCATCAACGTATGTAGATTAATCGGGTATATGAATGCACAATATTTATTTCCTTAGTTTGTGAGTCGTCAATTGATCTACCCTGTTTTCCTCACTGTAAAATCACATTATATTGCATGTGAATACCTTATTGTCTATATGGGAATATGGTCCAAGAGATAAGTGACATGGAAGTTATCCTCTTCCCCTTGAATTTTTTATATGTATAATACGATACCATCGGTTCCCTTTCAGTATCAGTATTTTATTATTATTCTCCATTTTCGCTCATCACATAAAAAAATGCAGATAGACTTTGCTAGCGTTGATATTATGCGGAACTAGGTCCAGTCAATCTTTATACGCTTTCCTTATGTTATGTATATACACTCTCTTAAACTCTGATGAGAGCTAAGACAATTAAATCATTATCTTTGACATGGTATCAAGAGCTACAAGTGTAATATTCTCCTTCTTCACCTTTTCAACAATAACAACACCACTTCCCTTTCCACCTTTATTTTTTTCCTTTTCTTATCTTTCTTTCTTCCTCTTTTTCTCCTTCCTTTCTTCTCCTCTCTCTTCCTTTCTCCTGTTGTTGTTGTTGTTGTTGGGACCCCACAGTGCATTGCCACCGCGTCGCTACCGTCACTTCTCAAAAGTTCAATAAACTCCTTGTCTATATCGGGGGATGACTTTGTATGTTTTGCTAGTCTTGGATCTTCCTATTTCCGATTTGTTTCGTCTCTTTCTACTTCTTTTTTTATTCCTAGGACTTGTCCAGAAACACTTGGTGTGCCGCCCAGGAAGCAGGTCATGACTGAGAAGATGAATGCTTATTTATCTCGTGGCATTTGGGACTTGGTTTCTACACCACCTGATGGTGATGTAGTTGCATGTTAGCATGTGTTCACTCTCAAATACCTACTGGATGGCTATATTGATCGCTATGGAGCTCGTCCTGTCGCAAAAGCTTCACCAGACTAATAGTGTTAACTACTACAAGACTCTCTCTTGTTGCTTGCCTCAACTCTATCCTCGTTCTCTTCTCCCTTGCGGTCGATCTAGATTGGCTGATGTTCCAGCTTGATGCCAGAAATACCTTCTTATATAGTGACCTTATTGAGAAGGTCTATATGGTGCAACCTTCCAAATCCGTTGCTCATGGGAAAATTCAAACTCAAGAGTATAGACTCCAACAGAGTCTATGCCTGGTTTGAGAAGTTCAGACAGGTTGTCACATGAGTTGGTTTCAGGAGCATCAAGCATATAATTCCATTTTCTTTGAAACACAAAGTTTGGGATTGTTATTCTAATGGTCTACATTAATGGTATCATACTATCTGACAACTATTGTATGAGGAGACTAAAGTTCATTTTCAAAATAATTTCCTAGGGATTGAAGTCGCTCATAGCAAGGGGCGTCCCAATGCCACAAGGCTCTCCCTTACATGAGTCTAGGGAGGGTCAAGATGTAAGAAGTTGCTCATAGCAAGCAGGGAATAATTCTCTCCCAGTGGTTATGACATGACCTGTCGTAGGAACTCGATTACTTGGTTTTAAGTCCCTTGATACTCTGGTGGAACAAAATCAGAATCCTCGACCCGATCATGATCAGGTTATGAGGATAAGTTGCAGTATCAAAGATTCATTGGAAATCTAATAAACATGACATTGACTAGACCTGATATCTCCTTTGTTATTGGTCTAGCTAGCCAATACATGAAGTACAGCCAAGAGGTGCCCATGCCAAGGGGATGCATCTCTAAGGATCCAGCAACATCAAAGTCACAGTCATTTCCAAATTGAATCCTACTTTGATGCCAACTATGTTGGACCGAAAACCAGTGTTCTAAATGGCGGCCGCCTAGTCCACCTAGGCAGTAGGTGGTCTCTCTCCGCACCGCTTTTCGGTAGGCGGTGGAGTAGGCGGTCAACGGAGGTTGGCGGTATAGGTGGAGGTGAGGCAGCGTAGACAGACGCTTAGGTGGAGCAATACCTTACAAGGCATTTTGGCCAAAAAGATTTTGTAAGCATTATGGGCCTATGGTTCACTTTTACAAACTAAAACTTTATAAATATTCGTTCTACAACTTAGTTATGCATGGAACATCCTTAAAATATGCATATTATGCAAAAAAAAACAGTATTAAAATAGTAAAAAATGTTGTATCGACTGCCTAGGCGGTAGGCGGACTTTCTCCGCCGCACGCCCGCCTACCGCCGTTTAGAACCTTGCCGAAAACAGATCGGGAATCAACATCTTGTTACTAACACTTCTGTCGTTGAGAATCTCATCACTAGGTGGAGTAAGTTGTAGACTCGTGTATTCAGGTCAAGTACAGAGACAATATCGAGGGATGACATACTGTTTGTAAGATCTGGCTAGAAACTCTGATGGCAGATCTGTGTGTCTAGTATACCGCACTCTTATCTATGCACTATTACAACCAAGCTACTGTAAATCCAGTCTTCTATGAGAGGACCAACCACATTGAGGTCGACTGTCACTTTGTTCATGATGCAGTTATAGGCAAACATAGTGGCATTCCCTTCACCCGGCCTAAGGATCAGACTGTCGACCTATTCATCAAGGCAAACATAGTGGCATTCCCTTCACCCGGCCTAAGGATCAGACTGTCGACCTATTCATCAAGCCTCTAGTGTCTTTCTGTTTTCCCTGTTTTACGTAAAAGTTGGGCATATGCATGGTATATATGCTCCAGCTTGAGGGGGGCTGTTAAGTTAACATTAGCTCAACTAGATCTAGTCCATTTATTGGGCTTCGTGTTAGTCCATTTATTGGGCTTCGTGTTTCCTTATGCGTTGTGTGGATATACTCTCTTACCCTCTAATGAAAGCTAAGGCTACTGAACCTTTCTCTTTCTCTTAACCAGGGACGGAGCCAGGATTTCATCATGGTGGTGCTGTGTGCGTTGTGTGTGTGGGTGTGTGGGTGTGGGGTGGGGCGGGGGGGGGGGGGGGGGGGGGGGGGGGGGGGGGGGGGGGGTTGGTCATGTTAACATGAACAAATAAGGCAATGTGTTAGGTTTAACATGTTTAGTGCGGATCTTGCTTCATGATGTTGCATTTCAAATCACTAACCCTAAAGATTGTAAAGTTGGAATATAATTGAAGTGATGCTCGACGAGTCAACCGTCAACCTCAGGATCCATCTGATGCACTTGATCCTGATGAGACCAAGGTGAGCGAAGTGAGCATACCAAAAGAAGTCTGAAGTAGGATTCGATTTGGCTTATAATTCCTAGTTATAACACATCACAAAAAGATGGTTCTAATCCATCAACATATTTGCTGCATAAATAAAATAAAGAAAAAGACTAAAGCATGACTAAAATTCTGCAATAATTTTCAAGTATAGAAGGTACCATGTAGATAATTAGAATCAGTTAACTATGAAGTCATTGATTAGGAAAGCACCATAAAGTAATGAACAATACTTTAGAAAGTGCCATGAAGTACAACAACAATCGAGCCAAGCCTAATCGAGCCTAATCGAGTCTACCATGCTCAAGCTCGACTTGTTTATGGCCTAGAATTACCAAGCCAAGCTCTAGCTCAAATTATTATGGTGCCAAGCTCAAGATCGTAGTTCGAGCTTCAAAACTAGAAGCTTGAACTTGACTAGGATCGCGAGTAGCTCAGGTCAAATCAGCAGAAGAAAATCATAGAGACCATGGATGAAACTGTTTGCTATCAGCGTCTGCAATAGGTTCTTTGCAAGTCAAGCTTGTTTGCAAGTCAAGGTGGGTGTATTTTACATGCGATATATAGGGAGAAACCTATTGGATTGCTACTCGAGCTTGTTCAAAAGCTCATAAGCCAAACTTCTTTTGTTCAAACTTGACTCGTTAAAGAAATAGAGCTCATTTCCATCTTCAAGCTTTCCGGTCAAGCTTTTTATCGAGCCCAGGTGAGTCGAGCTAACAAGCAGTGCAACAAAATATTTCAAACCCCAAAGATTTTGGGTGATCAAACTATGTGCGTTTTAGATGGATTTAGCTACATGTGTGCTAGAAATATAAGTGACAATAAGCAGAGAAATACAGATAATATGAACCAACAATATGGTTTTGCGTTTTTTTTTCAGCCTGCCAGTTTATATGACTTGTTATTTTCTGTATTCAAAATTGATTTAAATTTTTAGGGGAGGAACTCGTAAAGGTTCGCCTACAAACTATATAGCTAAGCATCAAGTCTGAGAACATACTATTGAGCAATTTCCAGCTGATTTATGGTCTATACATGTAATTGTATGCAATATCTGATGGATGTGAAAATCTCCTACCGTGTATTTTTATTCCTTTACTTTTTTAAAACGAAAAAAAAAATCTCATATGCACTTTACATTTCCTTTTGTACTGCAGATTGATGCCCGTCCTCAAGGACATACTCCGAGGAGTTCAGTAGGATCAAAGACCCACTTGAAAGATCTAAGAAACTGTCTAACAACTACCAAAGAACTCCTGAAACTACTAAGCCGCATATGGAGACTAGAAGATCAGCACCCCTATGGCATTTCCCTTATTTCAGCCCTTCGAGGCGAACTAGATCAAGCCCGTGCTAAAGTTGAGCACCTTATCCAAGAGCAAAGGTTCGACTATAGGGAGATCAGCTGTCTTAAGAAGCGTTTCATGGAAGAGAAATCTTCATGGAAGATCAAAGAACAAGAAAGGATTAAAGCTGCTGTACATTCCATCATGGAAGAGCTCGAATCTGAAAAGAAACTAAGAAGAAGAGGCGAGAGGCTGAACAAGAGTCTCGGCGTGGAGCTAGCCGACACGAAGGCCACATTGTCCAAGGTTATCAAGGAACTAGAGAGTGAGAAGACATCGAGAGAGATAACCGAACAGGTTTGCAAAGAAATAGTGAGAGAGATAGGAAATGACAAGGCTGTAGTAGAACAACTGAAGAGAGAGTCTGCCAAGGTCAGAGATGAACTGGAAAAAGAGAGGGAGATGCTCCATCTTGCTGATGTGTGGCGCGAGGAGAGAGTGCAAATGAAGCTTTTGGAGGCTAAGGCACAGTTCGAGGAGAAGAATGCTGCTGTTGACCATTTGAGGAATGAACTTGAAGCATTTCTAGAGACGAAAAGGACCAAAGAAGATGCACTGTTAAAGGAAAGAGTTGATGTGGGAAATGGAGGCGAGGAGGATGAAAGGAGGGACTCAGTGGAGAGCGACTTGCGCTCGATCGAGCTAAACATGGAAAGCGACAGTAGAGGTTATAGTTGGAGTTATGCTACAAAAGTTACTGAAGCTGATGCCAATATGATTGCTCCAGTCGAGGAGGGCGATGAATGTAGGAGAACTTGCCAACAATTGAGCGGGGATGTGGGTCATGGACCACTTTCTGAGAGTAGAAGTCACCATGAGGAAAGGGCTGAAGAGTTGAATCAAGATGCTGAAAGGTATGTATCAGTTAAAGAACTTAGGGACCATATGTTAGCTGGTACTGGAACCCGGGATTTGGCAAATTTGACTCGTCAATGGAACAGAAAAGAGGCCTTGCCAGAGATGGATGACCAAGTTTGTGAAGGATTGAACATTGCCGAGATTGTAAAATCTGTTAGGGAGGGATACCCAGAAGTGAAATTTGTTGTTAATAGTAGTGATTCTGTTCAAATGTAAATTTGCAGGCAACTTCCATTTAAACTTCTTGTTACTGTTGTGTTTCCTTACTGAACTTTCAGTGCTTTTTGATCTGGTAATGCCCTCCTCCAATATGGCTTTCTTGTACAAAACATGTATTGGAGATAATTTCTACAAATATTTCATCCAAAAGAGTTTTGTTTATCACATTCTTCTGTTTACATAGATAGCATGTTCATTTTTTTGGGGGTGTATAGATACCATATTTTTGTTGATTGTGATATTAGTCTAACACACGTAGTTGGTGTCTGCAGAATTTTATCAAGTGGCAGTGAGATCAGTATCAACTGTTAGTTGGTGAGCAGACTGAAGAGAAACTGCAGTTCATGATGATTTTGACTTTGAGCTGGCATATTGTTTTTTTAGGAAAATTCTAAACTCACTTCATATTTTATTTAGGCTAGCCCAAAAAAATTTTTATACTTATTTTCAAGTTTTGCCACCGGAAAAAATGCTTCATGCTAGTCCAATTTTTTCAGAACTGTCAAAAAATTTGACAGTCCTTTTTGGAAGGATTGTCAAAATTTGACAGTCATTTCCATTGGAAGCACTGTCAAATATTTCGACAGTCCTAATTTTTTAGAAATATCAAAATAATTTGACGCGACGGCAGGGGGCTATTGGACGCGGTGGCAGGGGGAGCGCGGCTGCAGGGGGCTGTTGGACGCGGCGGCGGGAGGCGCAGCGTTGGGAACAACATCAGGGGGGGCGAGCGGCAGGGCGCGGCTGGGGAACGCGACGACAGGGTGCGCAACGGGTCGTGCGACGGCAGGGGACGTGACTGGGGCATGCGACGGCAGGGGACACGGCGGGGGCGTGCATCGGCAAGGGGGCACAGCGTAGCGTAGGGGAGGATGGATGTGGGCAGCCCCAAAAAAAAATTTTGTTGTGTTGAGTAAAAATTAGGTCATCTTGGGATGTCCTGAAGTAATGGGCTAGCCTAAGTAAAATATGAAGTGCATTTAGAATTTTTCTTTTTTTTTATAAGTATTGAGCTGGAATATTGTTACGGCTGCATCAGTTTCTGATGTTGTTTAGCTCAAAATGTACAAATAAGTGGACTTTTGTAAACCTATTCTCATAAAATTAGAGATAGGTTCTTCTGCAATACAGATTTTCTGCATATTATCTTGAATTTGGTACAAATTATGAAAGTGGGTGGATTTGGTACAAATTAGGGCTGTAAATGAGCCAAACCGTTCACAAGCTGCTCGAAGCTCAGCTCGATAAAAATCGTTTGAGCTCGGTTCGTTTAGTAAACAAGCTGAGCTCAAGCTTTATTTTCGAGCTTGTTTAATAAACGAGCCAAACTCAAACTTAGAAGTACTCGGCTCGTTTGAGCTCGCAAGCTGGCTCATTTATGAGCTTGCAAGCTAGCTCGTTTAGAAGCTCGTTTGTTCTTTGTTGAATTCTAATTATATATATATTTGTATAACAATATGGTTGTATGCATTGTATATTTATATGTCCTTAATAATTGATATTAAGAAACTTTTTTAATTATATTTTTATAAATAAATTGTTACTATTACAGGAACTAGAATTCAAACCTAACTAGATTGAAATCGAGCTCGTTGAGCTTGAAATCAAGCTTAATGAGCTTGAAATAAAGCTGAGCGAACTTGAAATCAATCTTAATGAGCTTGATTTTGAGGTTATCGAACTTGTTTATCAAGCTTGCAAGCTTGCTTATCAAGTCAAACTTGAGCTCAAACCAAGCCAAGCTCAAGCTCTAATATAAAAAAAATTTATCAGACTTGAGCTCGAGCTCGAGCTCGATTAATTCTAGTCAGTCCAAGCTCAAGCTTACAAAAACTTGGCTCGGCTTGGCTCGTTTGCTGCCCTAGTACAAATCCTTTGCTTAATTACACCACAAATTCTTGTCTTTTCATGTCCCCTCCATATTTATCATTCCAACATCCTCGAAAGTTGAATTTCAATAATTTAATATTATAGCTAATAATGATTAGTGAATAATCATAATATTTATAACTAATTAATTAGTGTCATCAATATAACTTAGTTGTTATAATACAATTAAACCTAAGTAGCCAATAGTTAATTAAGATAATCATATTTTTATAATTAAAATAATTAAAAGTTATTAGTAATTAAAAATTAATATTAATTAGTTAAGTAGTTATTCTAATGATAATTAATAGTAATTAGTTAACTAGTTGTAATATTCATAAATAATTAAGTAGTATTATGTTAATTAGTGTTTGTTAATTAAGATAACTAGGATGTCTAACTTACTTAATTATTGTAAGATATTAAGTATCACTACTTAATTAATATTTAATAATTAAATAAATATTTACTTAGAAAAATAGTTTTTTATTAAACTTTTATACAAAAAAGTATAAGTTCTTAGGATATTTAATTAATGTAAATAGCATATATATTTAAACATTAATAATCAATTATAAATTTAACTAGATAATTAATTAATATGTATCTATAAAATTATTATATAATTAGAACAATTAACTAAAAATAAGATAATTTATTAATATTTAAATTAATTAATTAGTTTTCAAATGCATAATTAACTAACACAAATAATTTTGTTAATATAATATTAATATTTGTGATTATTAGTTTGTTAATTGGTATTTCTTATTATTCTAATACTTCCCATACTCTTCATTTTTTTACTTCTTGTCCAATCAAACACCTTGCTATTTGGAGGGGACAAGAAAATGCATAAATTTTTATGCACTTTTAATCATTAAAAGTATATATCTACCCTTCGCTTGGCAGACCCTTAAGTTCTAGCTAAAAATAAGACCCGGAAGAAGAAACTAAGTTACATGGAATGTGTCAAAAATAGTTCCATGGTTTAGAGAAACTATAAATAGCTCCAAGCAATTTTAGAGATTTTCTATATAAGTGAGGAATGTGTGGAGATGGGATTGTTCCATGATACGTGGTGACTCGTGGAGAAATGATCCTTGGCAAAATTAATGTAAATATCATCAACAATAGAAACTATAATTTTATCTGAAACAATGTGATTTGAGTCACTAAGCTATTTGGATGTGGGGTCTATAATGGAAGCAAAGATGAAAATAGGTCAGATGGAGTTGGGCCAGATAATGACTCATAGCCGCCCAAAAATAATTTGGATCAAACCTTTTGGCCCTGTCAAGTTCTAGTCTTCTAAAACCTATGGGGGCGTTTGGTATGCAGAATACTATATAGCCGAAAATTCTATATTCCCGGAAATCAAATTCCAAGGAATTAAATTCCCTGAAAAATTACATTCCCATGTTTGGTGACAATATAAATATTCCCGGGAAAAAAATAAAAAATAATAATAACGAAAAAAAATGAACAAATATAAAAAAAACTGGTAAAAACGAAAAAAAAAATCGTTAAAAACGAAAAAAATGGTAAAACGACAAAATAACAAAAAGACAAAAACGATGAAAAACGACAAAAATAGGTTAAAACGACAAAATGACCAAAAGTGACAAAAAATGTATAAACGACAAAAAATAACAAAAAAGGGTAAAAACGACAAAATAACCAAAATACGACAAAACGACATAAAATCGGTAAAAACGACAAAAAAACCAAAATGCGGCAAAAATGACAAAAAAACAAAAAAATCGGTTAAAACGACAAAAAATGACAAAACATCGGTTAAAACGACCAAAAAATCGGTTGAAAACAACAAAAATCGGTTATTAAAACGACAAAAAATAACCAAAAACGAAAAAATAATCGATATAAAACGACCCAAAAAAGGACAAAAAATCGAGTGTTTAATTTTTTAATAAACGACAAAAAACGGTAAAAACGACAAAAAAGGTGTAAAACAACAAAAACTCGATTAAACCGACAAAAAATAACCAAAAAGCGACAAAAACGAAAAATAATCGATTAAAACGACAAAAAAGGACAAAAAATAACCAAAAAGTGACAAAAACGACCCAAAAATCGGTAAAAGCGACAAAAATGACCAAAAAAGCTATAAAATCAGTTAAAAATGACCAAAAAAAGCGACAAAAAACGACAAAAAAAAGGACTAAAAATTGTTAAAACAAAAAAAAAGTTACAAAAAACGACAAAAAATCGCTGTAAAACGACAAAAATTGACAAAAAAGCGACAAAAAGGACAAAATTTGGGTAAAAACAACAAAAAATAATCAAAAAATGACAAAAAAGACAAAATGGGTAAAAATGACAAAAAATCGCTTAAACCGACAAAAAATTGGTAGTAAATTGACAAAAAAGCGATAAAAAACGACAAAAAATAATCAAAAAGTGACAAAAAAGGACAAAAAAATGGGTTAAAACGACAAAAAATCGCTTAAAACAACAAAACATTGGTAAAAATGACAAAAAACGATAAAAATGACAAAAAAAAGAAAAAATGTTCAAAACTAATCAAAATTGATTAAAAAAGAAGAAAAAAATTTAGACAATTTTTTTTTTGTCCGGGCAAAAAAAAAAAACTACCCACCTATTCTCAAGGGATAGAATTCCCATATTTTGTGGGTAAACTATTTATCCGGGTATTTATAATTTCCGGGAATAAATTTTTATAAGCCAAACAAACGTGGTAATAGATTCCCATATTAAATTTTCTCGGGAATAAAAAAAATACCGCGTACCAAAAGCCCCCTAAGTCCTAACTCAGCCCCATAGGGCTTTAGACTGACACATGGGCTTTTCGGACTCATTCAACTACATCCAATAGATATCCTTCTAGAGACCCTATGTACATGTAGACTTCAACATTTTGTTAACGAATTGATAACAACAATCTAATTAGTAATGACTCAATATTACACACACATTGTAGTTAGTTATATCAAACTACCATATATGATTGTGCCAACTAATATTCCTCTATTAGAGATATGATGACTATATGGTGTAACCAATTGTACCATATATATATATATATGATAGTATATATATATATATATATATTTATTTATATTTATATATATATATATAATATATATATATATTTATATTTATATATATATAGCTATCAATAGCTATCATATATATATATATATATATATATATATATATATATATATATATATATATATATAGCTATCAACATACTCATTCTAGGGTTGCTTGCTTGCAAAATCCGTTAAACATAGACTTCTTTCTTCTCTCCATCTCTCTTCCCATGCATAGTATAAAATATTAGGCTACAACACGTTATCAGAATGATCTACCAAGAAGGATAACTATTTGCGATAATGTCTGGAATGAAAGAATAAGTAGATCATTTTCTTTTATATCTAACATTTTGGCTTCTGCACCCACCACAAAGCTTTCCATGGCGGCACACAAAGTTCTTTAAGAAGCAAAGTGGCCGCCTAGCAAAAGCTATCCTACAATAACAGCGAAGACATTTCATAGTGGCATACAAAGTTCTTTGAGAACCAACATGACTGCTTATGGCAACAAAGATATTCATGGAGGCACACAGTTTTTTGAGAATTGACGTAGCCACCTATAACACAAAAACCATCCCTCACTGTCAGGGGAAGCAACCATCAGCCTCATAGCCCCTCAGCCTCATGGCCTCTTAGCCTCGTGGCCCCTTATTCTCATGACCTTGTGTCAAGTTCCTTAGGAATTAATGTTGCTTTATATGGCATGCTAAGTTCCTCAAAAAGTAATGTGACCCTTAATACAATTGCTTTTCACGGTCAACGCGGCTCCTTCGGAGTTGTTGTTACCCTTTGCAGCAATGAAACTACTCTTCAGACTTATGTAGTTCCTCGGAGGCTGTCGCATCCCCTTGAAGCAATAACGCCGTGGTAAATCTGCATGAAGCATCAATACGAGAAGAAGTCTATTTGAAGCAGCATCAGGTGAAGAAGTATGCATGAAGCAACGATACATGAAACCTCCTAAAGTAGCATCATGGGAAGTAGTTTGCTTCAAGCAGCACCACGGGAACCTTCCCGAAGTAGAGGCACGAAAAGAAGTATGCCTGAAGCAGCGTCGCAGAAAACTGTCTTATGTAGCTCCGCAAGAAGTAGTCTGCCCACAGGAAACTACATGAAGCATTGCCGTAGGTGTAACTCCACTTTTCCCATTTTAGTGAAAATTAATTTTTTTTATAATACTTCATTCTTTTCCTATAAATATATAATATGAATACTTTGGGAGAGAAAGAATTTGGGAACAGAATATATATTTTTTTAAAAAATTCAAAAGTTTGTTGCAACTAACTTGGTGGTCCCCAATTATTGTTAAAACAACTTTTCAACTGATTTATAGCAGATTTTGTAAATAATGAAAAGGAAAAGGTTTTTCTGAAAATTTTCCTTAACAAAAGGACTGTTACAAAAAAAATTCTGAGCGGGGGGGCGGGGGGGGGGGGTCTTTTAACAAATGTGCAATTTTCTTATAATCCGGGTCTGTGAAGATAGAGAGGGAGAGAGAGTCTCGACTTTATTTTTTTTTCCAACTTTTCTTTTGCTCCTCCCGAGCGTGAGCGCTAGCCCTAATCTCTCCGGCGGCCGGCAAACGACGACGACGTCAGCGGCGCTCGACGAGCTCCCCCTCCACCCACGACTGATCGACGGCTAGAGCACGTCGATCTCTCGACGATTTCGGCGTTCGTCTCAACAAAGGCTCCATGGTGACGGCGGATCGACCCCTTCCCCAGCAGCGGTCAGGCAATCTTCTCGGCGAGCTCCCTTCCCCAGGGGTATACGACGCTGCTTGGCGATGATGCGCACACTTGTTCTCTGGTGAGCGGATCTGGGACGTCCTCGACGATCGATCTCCCCGAGTCCACGGTGGCGCTTCCTCCTTTCTTCTTGAAGCTCGACCGCGAGCTTCCTCCGACGATGACGAGCTGCAGTGATAACGATCATTCTCGATCTCCCATCGACGTCCTCCTCCGATTGAACCAAATCACCGGTGAGTCTCGACATATCTCAGTTGAGCTTGAGGCTAGCAATCTGTTCTTCGATCAATCGTTTGAATGGTTGTCCTTCTCTGTGAATGACTAAATTGCAGGAAGAAGTATGGTTGATTCTGATCGAGTTGTCTGGGATTTGTTACTACCATTAATTGCACAGATCCATTTGTATCCGACCCTTGGAAGAGTGTCCTCGATCAACTAGATTCATCTCTAGGTAATTCCCTATCCTTTATTATTTATGGAGTACTCTGGTGATAGGTTTTGATATGTATGAGTTGTGTTCAGGTTGTAGGCTGTGTTCGTGTCAATACGATTTGTGTTTCAGACCAGTGTGTGTGTGTTCCTTTCTGTTCGTGTCAGACCAGGATGTTGACCGTGTCAAGTGTGGCGTGTCCAGGATAGAGTCAGCGATGGCAGGATCGGGAGGAGTCTGAACTGGTTTTGGTTATGATAAGGAAATTATTTTTATTGAGGAATTAGCTTTTGTATATTATTTCTTCTGAAGTTTTGTTGCAAATTGATCTGTTATTTTCCCAATTTTTATTTGGTTTCTATTGTTGGGTCCAGTTGAAGCCAGTGAAGTTCCTTCTATACATTTTTTATATTCTGAGTTTCATAGTAGCTGCTAGATTCAAATGTGTATTTGGCCGGAGTTCTATATAATTTGGTGTGTTCTCTGTTCTTTCTCTTATCTGGGTATGGCTGGAGATTGGAGTTGTATTTAGCTTGGGGATCACCTGGATATGAATGCAGTATCATGAGTTCATTTCATTTAAGCAAGGGATTGATGCAACTGTGCTTTGAGTGTCATCTCTTTAATGCAAATTTTTGCTAACTCTGAATTGTGTAGTATTTGGGTCATCTGTTCCATTCTCTCCTTTTTAGCTGGGTTATAGATTGCAGGGATGTCTATTCATATAGGTTTGTGATAGTTAGCTAATCTTGATGTAGATAAACTAGTGCACTGAATGAAGTGGAGTATCTGTAGCAGTCGAATCAAATACCTGGGTTTAAGGTGTTCGCTCATCTTGGTGTGATTTGACTGATTAGAGTAGCAAATTTAAGGCAAACTACAGAGGGTTGAGCTGTGTTTACTGTAGCTAGAGGATTAGTATTAGAGGGTGTTGCGTCTTTAGTTCCTGGTACCATGTGTACTTCCTGCATCTTTATGTTCAAGTAATATCTCCAATTGGGCATAATGAAGATTAATCCTACAAGAGTATGAGCTAAGTGTAATTGTGAGTTAGAATATTGGACTAGGCCAAATCTCACGATGGTAGTGTCAGTTGTCAAACTTTGCAATTACATACTTATATTTTCTGTGGGTATGCCTAATATGTTGTAACTAGTGAATAGGTATATTTTGATACTGGAATTTTCTATAAATATATATTTAAACTAGTTGAGCAATTATAAATTTTATTAAAATTGTTTTGCTACTAAACTATATTTTCCTAAATTAGATTAGAGCTAATTGATGTGTATAGCTTATTAAGGGTTTTGCCTTTTGGCTAATTAGTAGTTTAGCTAAGGAATTAATTTAAACTTAACCAACTTGTACCTAAAATACAGGAGGATATCCATCTCTATTCCTACCCTTGATCACCGGAGCAAGGTAAGTACTTTTATACGATTTTGTGCATTTACATTCTTGTACTCTTTCTTGTGACACATCATGGCACGATATCCTGTACTCATGTACTCTTGTTCTAGTACTTATTAGTGTCGGGTGGGGAAATACATTAGCCATGTGACCAATCCTGATTACTATACTCATGTGCCTAGCTTAGGCCTCGCATCGTGCACGTGGGCCCTAAGTCGTACCATATTCATGTACTCATGTGCATGCTCTTGTACTCACCCCAGCCGGTCACATGGACTAGATGTATTTCGATATTGTGCACTTATCATGTCTGGTACTACATGATTATAGTTTCATTCCTGTACATTATATTTCCTGTACTTTACATGTTCCTGTACTTTACATTCATGTACTATAGTTCCTGTACTTATTTTCTGTACTTTCATGTTTATTCCTGTATTTTATTTCCTGTACTCTTGTACTCTGTTCATGTCATGTTCATGTTTCATTACCTAGAACTGTACTTTGCTCCGCTCCTGACTGGATAAGTTGCAGGTATGCTTGCAGGATATCATTCTACCATATGGGCCAGAGCCCGGGATCTTAGCTGAGCAGGATGGGTCATGACTTAGCTTGAGGTTTCAGGTTTAGAATGTTAGCTTTACTCTTAGATATTGTTTTAGAGTTCATAGTACATTTCATTCTTGATGACTCGTACATTTATATACATAGAATTATGGATTATGGTGATCATTCTGGGATACATTTTTAGATGCAGTAATTATATACATTTATGATTATCTGGTTAAATTTCCCTAGTTTGGTACAGCTTACTTCGTCGTGTCTAACGACGAAAGCTGGGCGTGTTCGACTCGTGTCCGATTATTCGGGAGCGGGTCGTGATATATTTTTAGTGGTGGCCCATGCAGGTCTGTCCTAATAGTACCTAGGTATTAGTGTACTATTGGGGGACTTGATTTAAACTAGGGAAACTCGATCACAGCATAGGAAATCGGGTACATCGGGTATATTGATATTCTATAAACACTTGTTGTATTTAGGTCTAGGTTATTTTAACAGTTTTTTGTTTTTCAGATAGTTCAAAAGCACGCGACACCGGAACAGTCGATCCACCTGCACTTGACACTTTCGAGCTTCCACTACCTTCTATCACTCTACTATCCCCATGGGTAGTACGTAGTTGTCGGAGACGTTTGAAGAGTCCCTTGACAACCAGAGGGAGCATGCCATCCTTTCCAAGTCAGACTTGTGGATACAGTCTCTGAGCCAGAAAGGACTTCTGATTTCCAGACTCTCGGATTTTTGGGCTTCTCCGACACCGAGCGCATATCTTGCACCAAGAAGCAGATCAAGAACCTGGAGCTGCCACTGAAGATTATCCAAGTTTTGGAGGATCCAACGACTCTGAAGACTGAAGCCACTAGCTAGGAGATCCAGAATATAACACAGACAATGGAATAAGACGAAAAGCTGAAGCACATGAGAGACATGAAGACTTATGACGAAGACAGCAACTACCCTGGACCCACAAAGCGTTACCATACTCAGACATTGCTTCTTCAGCCGCATCATCAGATTCAGACTCAGATCCAGCCAGCAACCAATTGCAATTTCTGTCGCCGCTCGAGATACCACTACAAAGAGTGCCGTAAAAGATGAAAGCTATGCTTGTACTGCTGATCGCCTGCCCACCAAGTCAAGGACTGCTGGAGATCGCTGATCACACTGCCCAATGACGAGCACGAAGAGCACTAGAACTACAGCAAGGAAACCCGCCTCTCCAGATACAGCAATCACATGGAGCACTACTGCATGGACCAGTCTACGACAAACCAGTTGAAGAAGTTGAAGTGATTCTAGTCCCGGAGGAATACTAAAGACAGACTGTAGACAGAAGATTTTTTTTGCATGGTTGGAGAAAATCATGTATCTTGATTCGCAATCCATCTAGCCTTTCCTTAAAATTCCTTAAAGCACCTAAATCAATTCTTGGAACTTCTTGTTTGAAACTTTTGGTGATGTCGAAACTTACTCTAAGATATTGTTTCCTATTCGGTAAACTCGTTTTCGATCCACAATTCGATAATTATTTGAAATTCGCTACTCGATACTGTTTGCCTATTTCCTTTGATGATTTCGATTTTCTATTCGAGAGTTGTTGTTCACTACTCGTTTCGACCTTGTCTCCTATCCAAGAATTTGCTTATTTTTCGGGATACTTGTTCCTACTCGTTATTGATATTCTGCTCACTAATCCAACTTGTACTAATCAAGATTTATTCTACTTGAAATATCATTCTGAAACCGTGTTTGAACCTTCGCTTCTATTGATGCTTGTTTGAGATTCTATTTCTTATTTTGACTTTATTCAGGACTCGCTCTCTATTTACGATTTTGTTACTATTGAGATTCACCTGTTTCATATTTACGATCCAATACCTTGTTTTCTATTGAAACTCGTTTTCTAGTTACTATTCAAAAATCTTGATTCCTCGTTGAGATTTTCTATTCGAGATTGTGTTCCTTATTCACGACTTTGTCGATACTTGACTTTCTACTTTTCCACTGTGTACCTTATTGGAGATTTTGTTTTCTATTCAAGTTTTTGTTCAAGATTTTATTGTTATTCGAGATTTTATTGAAACATTATTTCCAGTACGGGATTTATTTCTTATTTTGAAACTTGTCTCCTATCTGATACCTTGCTTCAGTTCATCCTTTGAGACTCTGTTATCCCTTCGGGATAATATTCCATATATGGAATCTTGTTACCATTCCTGCTATCAGTTAAAATTCTGTTATAATTTGAAACTTCGCTCGCTGTCTGAAATTTAAAATCTCCCTGGTTGCCCTTTTGTACTCACTGATTGGATCCCTTGTCGTCTCTTAGTACCTAATAAACCCGTGTATTCTAATAGTCAGATAACCTCACCATTTTTTTGACTTGGACGATTGAAACTCATTTTGATTCCTTGAAATTTTCTATGGATAAAGTTCAAAGACTATTCGATGATCTACTAGAGCGTGGCAGTTGTTCACTGCAGCCATCATCTGGATTATGGTGACTGAGGATTCACTGCAGCCAGCTGTACACTGGCGAGGCATGAACTCCAAGTTGAAGTGATTTCAGACATTCATAGGTTTTCGGGTATTATTGAGACTTTGTCCTAAACTCTTCATATTTAGATCTCTTGAGTTGCTTCATCGATAATTGTTTGAAAATGAATAAAGTTGATATGTTATTCGGTAACATATTGTTATTTAAGTCATGGAACTGTCACCCTCACTTTTTCCAGTTAGGGGTAAAATGGTAATTTTCCATTTTATAATATTTTTGGGAATTTTATTTCATGAATATTATTATTTAATTATTATAGGAGTCGGGTTCGAATTTCATCGCATTCCGAATTAATTCGGGACCCCGGTGAATTTCGACTTGAGCTGTAATTAGCCTGTTAGCTAACCATGGCCCACCACACTAAACTTTAGGGTTTAAGAGTTTGGACTAGTCTCCCATGAGTAATTTAGTTTAATTATGATTTTTAATTAATTTTAGCATTTTTCTAAAACCCATTTGGATTTAAATTAACATTAGGCTAGTGTAGGGGCAAACTTGTAATTACAAGTGCCCCTACCTTTGACCACCATGGCTGGTCATATAGGCCACCTATAGCCCCCTCTCCCTTTCCTTCACCACCAAGCAACTTCTCCATCTCCATTTCTTTCTTTCTTCCAAGCTTTTCTCAAGAGAGAACCCCTTTGTTAGGTATATTTTTAACTCTTCATTAGTTTCTCTTTTGCATTCATGTCCCACACAATAAATGGAGAGGAGCTCCTTCTCTACCATTTGCCCACAAATTTGTAGGTTTTCCCTAGAAAAAATAGGTTAAGGATTTAATCTTTTGAGAGTGGTATATATATATATATATATACATATATATATATATATATATATATATATACAAAAAAAAATATATATATATACACATGTGTATTTATGTGTGTGTATTTATATATGTATTTGTGTGTGTGTAGAGGAGGGTGATATTGTGTCATGGGGATGATGGTGTTGAGAGAGTGGTGTGTGTGTGTGTTTGTGTTGTGTGAGGATGTGTGTGTGTGTTTATATATATATATATATATATATATATATATATATATATATATATATATATATATATATATATATATATATATATATATATATATATAGTTATATGAGTGTATTTATATATATACATGGATGTGTGTATATGGATGTGTGTGTGTTATATATATATTTGGAGGGATGGATAGATATCTAGATAGATTATTTATAGATATCTAGTTATATATATATATATAGATAGATATATATATATATAGATATATATACATATAGATATATATATATGAAGTGTATATATATAGGAAAGTAGTAGGAGATGAAGAAGAAGATGAAACCCAGCAGTAGCAGCAGCAGGATCAGACCTGGCTGCTGCCAGGTCTGAATCCCCCCCCCCCCCCCCCCCCCCCCCCCCCCCCCCATTTTGGGCTTTTAAAGCCTATTTACCCCCTTTTCTTCACCTATGTATATGTATATATATATATAGACATATATATATATGTATTATATATGGTTGGAATCGTAGAGAAGAGTAGAAGAAGATTATGGAATGAGAAGTTAGAAAAGGATTTGAGGTTGGGAGGAAAGATTGAAAGAAGTTGGAAGAATAGGAAAAAGGCTAGAATAGAAAAAGGGAAAAACCGAGTTAGAGGGCGAAACGGAGCTCGGAGTATCCGATTGAGTTGAAACTTGGCGTGGGGCATGAATACGTGATTTAGATGTTGCGGGTAGGCTTCTGGATGGAATTCGGGGTTGTAGGGCGCCCGTATCGCGCCGTATCGGTGCGTATCTTGAAATATTCAAGATTTTGACAACGGGCCGTATCATGGACCGAATGTCCACGTTACCTAGGTATTTTGGTAGATATTATATGTATAGGCTAGTATCATACTACCCTAGGGAGATCGGGTCAAAATATCAAGCGTAGGTAGGCTAACTGGATAGTTGCCGAAGCTAGAATTTTACCCTTTTTAAGGGTAAAATAGGATATTGGCCTACGGCCAAGATATGAGTTTCGAAGTCCAAGATGGACTTTGATATGGGTTGTAGAGGTTGGTAATAGTTAGAAATAGTCGCCTAGACCTAGTCTTGGCCCCGGTTGACCACGGTTGACTTTTTGGACCAAAAGTCAACTATGGGTCAACGCTTTACCCAAATTAGTCCCAATTTCCATTAGACTTGTGTAATTGACCAAAAGTCAACTATTAGTCACCATTGACCTAGGGTTGACCATGGTTGACCTAGAGTTGACCAGAGTTGACCGGAATTGACCAGTTGACCAAAAGTCAACTGTAGGCCAACTCTTGATCCCGTTTGACTTTCTTCGACTTGTTTTGACCCGTGATGCCTGGTATGACCTAGGATTGACTTGGTTAGGCTTAAATTGACTTGATATAACTTGATTTGACCTAGATTGACTTGACAGGACTTGTGACTCAGTGAGATCTAGTTTGACCTAGATTGCATATCATTCATTGTAAATCATTCCTAAACTTGTTTAAACCTAAATTAACTTACAGTGTCTCATATTTAGGTCTTCTGATACCGCTCTGAGCATTGATATACCATACAGCTCAGGACAGCAGGCGAGTACATTCACTGATAGTTTTCATTGTTTTGATATCTGCTATATCCGATTCAGTTGTAGTGTCTTACTTGATTCCTGACACGATGGTTCACGGACTAGTATATGTCGGATCCTGTCATGAGATGTTGTTCCCGGGTTACTTGGTATATTGGTACATGACTCGACTTGTTACTTGTACTTGTATAGACATGGACTTGGGAGTGGGCTGATCACCTGCTTTTGAATCCCGTGTCATGACGTGTTATGTCCGGATCCTTTATACTATTCGGGAATGGGGAATTATTAGTGGTTGTGTGATCAAATTCCCACATTGTTCTACTGTATACATTGTTCATAGCTATACCCTCGCCTCACGACGGGTAAAGCCTGACCTTACATCGTTCATAGCTTTCCATGGTGACCGGCCTTACCGTTCTATTGTACTCATTGTTCATAGCCGGTCGGATGGAAAGCCTGATCATGTTTCCCAAGCCGATCACATAACGCTCTAATAATTCAAATCACATTTTATATTTACTTTATCTTATCGTATATCCTGCTCTGTTCTACATTCAGTATTTTCTCACCATGCCATGATATACAGTTACTCACATGCTCTACTTGCCTTTACATTGTACCTTGATTGGAGACTAAGTTCTGCTCGGGAGAAGAGTTACAACCCCGGTCCTTGTTTGGTTTAAGGGTTGTAACTCGACTTCCGAATGGTTCCCAAGTCTTCATATATCTTTGTCTTGTAGTTCATTATACTGTCTCTTATAGAATTTGTCAATTCACATGGAACTGCTGTTAGTGTTTGTACTTGCTCATTTTCCTGACAGAATACCGTTATGATATATTACAGATGACTCTGAGGCGGACTGCTCGACCTATTATGGGCTCGAGTCAGATGGAGTAGCCTTAGATCGTGGCCTTATAGTAGAGCCACTAGATTTTGTACTTCCAGAGTAGTATAGGTTAGCTAGGTTTGACTGGACTGCGATCCAGCTAGCTTATCAGACTGTAGTTCTATATTCTATTTTGATACCCTGTGATGTATATATCCGGGCTTGTATTGGACTCTGCACTTATTTACTCTTTCATCTATCATATGTCTTTCCTCTGAGCTATCTACCTTAGTTTTATTCTGTGATTGAGACTGTATTGTTATGTCACCTCCATTCGGAGAGTATATACTGTACAGGTACATTTTAACTGTTAGTCGTAGGCATTTACAGACCCTATATACAGCGTTCTACCGCCGATACTGCGGCGTAGGCTGGACGTAACCACGTGCTCGTGCCCCTCTTCAGGGTGCGGGTCGTGACACATTTTTGTGGTGGCCCACGCAGGGTCGGTATCGCAATTATTGCGATCTCGTAATGGTGCTCGACTTAGAGTACTAATTACGAGCCTGCGATTAGGACGTAGGACCAAGGATATGATAGGAGTTTCTCAATCACACCTAGGAAAATTTTCTGATCTTTGATTATCATGATTACTCCCCTTGTATTAAATTAACTGTCCTTCTTTGATAATCTACTCATGTGCCATATTGATCTCTTTGTTTCAATTCGTCTCCAGGATGACGAAGACGCACCCGCAGGCCACTGGATCGAGTAGTTTGCCTGAGAGATCTGATCAGGCAGAGGAGGAGGTTCACGAGACTGCCCCCAGTGATTCTACTATTCCAGAGACCCAGGCAGTTGCACAGGGAGGTCTACCACCTCCACCCCAGAGGGTTACGGCCGTTCTTCCAGAGATACAGCCGCCACCACCACCGATACCGACGGATACACATCACATGTTCCTTCTCCTTCAGCAGATGATGGAGACGCAGCGGGCCCAGGCAGAGGCATCGCAGCGCCAATCGGAGGCGTCACACCGACAGATCGAGATGCTGAGGCAGAGTATGGAGAACTCGCATCAGCTTGCCCTAGCAGCAGTAGAGAGAGTGGCACCGGGTACGGTGCAGGGCCCTACTGGCCAGCAGCCGTACCAGCAGCAGTCCAGGCCGGGGACAGTATTGGACTTCAGGAAGATGAGCTCCAGGGACTTCACAGGCACGGAGGGCATCCTCTATGCAGACGACTGGCTAGAGGATGTACAGCGGAGCATGGAGCTGGCAGAGCTTCCTAGAGCGCTTTGGGTTTCGGCCGCAGCCAGCCGATTCTTCGACATTGCGCTGACATGGTACCGCACGGATCCTCGTGCGTCGGTGAGAGGGCTGACTTGGGGGAACTTCCGGAGGCTCTTCAAGGAGAAGTTCTTCCCGGACGTGGCTCTTACAGCATTGGAGGGCCAGTTCGTGGGTCTAGTTCAGGGAAACTCGTCGGTGGACGAGTATGCAGCTGAGTTCTTCCGCCTTAGCAAGTTTGCTCCCGATATGATCCAGGATGAGGGGCAGAAGGCTCGTAAGTTCCGCAGGGGACTTATTCATGCAGTGCGCACCCGCACCTCAGGTCGTCGTGACGCGACGTTCGATCAGATATTGATGGACGCGCAGATCGCAGAGGAGGACTTCGGCCTCAAGCCGAAGAGGAGCGGAGATACTATGGGGGCGAGTTCCAGTGCGGGACCGGCCAAGCGCCTCCACATTCAGCAGCAGTAGCAGAGGCCATTTCAGCAGCAGCCTCTGTTGCATATTCAGCAGGCATCAGCGCGTGCCCAGCAGCACCAGGGACAGGGCCAGAGGCAGGCCATCCAGTGTACCTTCTGCAAGAAGATAGGGCACACACGAGAGGATTGTAGGATGAAGCAGGGAGTTTGTTTATTCTGTGGAGCTCCAGACCACCAGGTGAAGAACTGTGCTGCCCGTGCAGCCAGACAGGCAGGCCAGGACGGAGTGCAGCAGGCTAGAGGAGGCCAGCAAGGGCGTGCTTTCGCCATGACAGTTGAGCCCACTCAGGCAGTAGCAGAGCAGATAGCAGGTTCCAATCTTTCAATCTCTTTTCCGTATTTGCCTTCTTATAAACTGTCTTGAAATTCGATTCTATCTGTTCTTTGATCGTTGGATGAAAATTGTTCTTGTGATGTGATTTTCTTCTGAGATAAATCGTATGGGCTAGGTCGCCTCGATTATGAGATTTTAGAATACTCTAGGGTCATGCTAGCAGGCATAGTGAGGACATATAGTCGGATTATGGTCGTATTTCTTGGGTGTGGAAATTTAAGGTTTTCGCTGCCAAGCTAGCGGCAATGCGAAAATTTTAAATACCATAATTCTAGAGGTATGTACCTTAGTCGAGGACTCTGTGAGTATCGTAGCCTTGCTCACTGGCATGACGGAGATTCTGAGTATCATGATGATTGGACAGACGTATACGATTATCGAACTGCATGATTTTTTTCTGTGTTTACTTGTTTTAATTTTTGGAGGATGAATTCTTTTAAGGTGGATAGACTTATAGCACCCAGTTCCTAGTTGAGAGTAATTTTAAATTTTATCATTTTAGTCATTTAATTCATGCTTTGATTTTTGAGATTTTAAACCATTTAAATTTTAAGCCATGACTTGTGATTTTGATAATTTACTATTGTTTGGTTTCAATTTCGAGGACGAAATTTTTTTAAGGTGGATAGACTTGTCACCCTCACTTTTTCCAGTTAGGGGTAAAATGGTAATTTTCCATTTTATAATATTTTTGGGAATTTTATTTCATGAATATTATTATTTAATTATTATAGGAGTCGGGTTCGAATTTCATCGCATTCCGAGTTAATTCGGGACCCCGGTGAATTTCGACTTGAGCTGTAATTAGCCTGTTAGCTAACCATGGCCCACCACACTAAACTTTAGGGTTTAAGAGTTTGGACTAGTCCTCCATGAGTAATTTAGTTTAATTATGATTTTTAATTAATTTTAGCATTTTTCTAAAACCCATTTGGATTTAAATTAACATTAGGCTAGTGTAGGGGCAAACTTGTAATTACAAGTGCCCCTACCTTTGACCACCATGGCTGGTCATATAGGCCACCTATAGCCCCCTCTCTCTTTCCTTCACCACCAAGCAACTTCTCCATCTCCATTTCTTTCTTTCTTCCAAGCTTTTCTCAAGAGAGAACCCCTTTGTTAGGTATATTTTTAACTCTTCATTAGTTTCTCTTTTGCATTCATGTCCCACACAATAAATGGAGAGGAGCTCCTTCTCTACCATTTGCCCACAAATTTGTAGGTTTTCCCTAGAAAAAATAGGTTAAGGATTTAATCTTTTGAGAGTGGTATATATATATATATATATATATATATATATATATATATATATATATATATATATATATATATATATATATATATATATACACATGTGTATTTATGTGTGTGTATTTATATATGTATTTGTGTGTGTGTAGAGGAGGGTGATATTGTGTCATGGGGATGATGGTGTTGAGAGAGTGGTGTGTGTGTGTGTTTGTGTTGTGTGAGGATGTGTGTGTGTGTGTTTATATATATATATATATATATATATATATATATATATATATATATATATATATATATAGTTATATGAGTGTATTTATATATATACATGGATGTGTGTATATGGATGTGTGTATATGGATGTGTGTGTGTTATATATATATTTGGAGGGATGGATAGATATCTAGATAGATTATTTATAGATATCTAGTTATATATATATATAGATAGATATATATATATATATAGATATATATACATATAGATATATATATATGAAGTGTATATATATAGGAAAGTAGTAGGAGATGAAGAAGAAGATGAAACCCAGCAGTAGCAGCAGCAGGATCAGACCTGGCTGCTGCCAGGTCTGAATCCCCCCCCCCCCCCCCCCCCCCCCATTTTGGGCTTTTAAAGCCTATTTACCCCATTTTCTTCACCTATGTATATGTATATATATATATAGACATATATATATATATATATATGTATTATATATGGTTGGAATCGTAGAGAAGAGTAGAAGAAGATTATGGAATGAGAAGTTAGAAAAGGATTTGAGGTTGGGAGGAAAGATTGAAAGAAGTTGGAAGAATAGGAAAAAGGCTAGAATAGAAAAAGGGAAAAACCGAGTTAGAGGGCGAAACGGAGCTCGGAGTATCCGATTGAGTTGAAACTTGGCGTGGGGCATGAATACGTGATTTAGATTTTGCGGGTAGGCTTCCGGATGGAATTCGGGGTTGTAGGGCGCCCGTATCGCGCCGTATCGGTGCGTATCTTGAAATATTCAAGATTTTGACAACGGGCCGTATCATGGACCGAATGTCCACGTTACCTAGGTATTTTGGTAGATATTATATGTATAGGCTAGTATCATACTACCCTAGGGAGATCGGGTCAAAATATCAAGCGTAGGTAGGCTAACTGGATAGTTGCCGAAGCTAGAATTTTACCCTTTTTAAGGGTAAAATAGGATATTGGCCTACGGCCAAGATATGAGTTTCGAAGTCCAAGATGGACTTTGATATGGGTTGTAGAGGTTGGTAATAGTTAGAAATAGTCGCCTAGACCTAGTCTTGGCCCCGGTTGACCACGGTTGACTTTTTGGACCAAAAGTCAACTATGGGTCAACGCTTTACCCAAAATAGTCCCAATTTCCATTAGACTTGTGTAGTTGACCAAAAGTCAACTATTAGTCACCATTGACCTAGGGTTGACCATGGTTGACCATGGTTGACCTAGAGTTGACCAGAGTTGACCGGAATTGACCAGTTGACCAAAAGTCAACTGTAGGCCAACTCTTGATCCCGTTTGACTTTCTTCGACTTGTTTTGACCCGTGATGCCTGGTATGACCTAGGATTGACTTGGTTAGGCTTAAATTGACTTGATATAACTTGATTTGACCTAGATTGACTTGACAGGACTTAGTGTGACTCAGTGAGACCTAGTTTGACCTAGATTGCATATCATTCATTGTAAATCATTCCTAAACTTGTTTAAACCTAAATTAATTTACAGTGTCTCATATTTAGGTCTTCTGATACCGCTCTGAGCATTGATATACCATACAGCTCAGGACAGCAGGCGAGTACATTCACTGATAGTTTTCATTGTCTTGATATCTGCTATATCCGATTCAGTTGTAGTGTCTTACTTGATTCCTGACACGATGGTTCACGGACTAGTATATGTCGGATCCTGTCATGAGATGTTGTTCCCGGGTTACTTGGTATATTGGTACATGACTCGACTTGTTACTTGTACTTGTATAGACATGGACTTGGGAGTGGGCTGATCACCTGCTTTTGAATCCCGTGTCATGACGTGTTATGTCCGGATCCTTTATACTATTCGGGAATGGGGAATTATTAGTGGTTGTGTGATCAAATTCCTACATTGTTCTACTGTATACATTATTCATAGCTATACCCTGGCCTCACGACGGGTAAAGCCTGACCTTACATCGTTCATAGCTTTCCATGGTGACCGGCCTTACCGTTCTATTGTACTCATTGTTCATAGCCGGTCGGATGGAAAGCCTGATCATGTTTCCCAAGCCGATCACATAACGCTCTAATAATTCAAATCACATTTTATATTTACTTTATCTTATCGTATATCCTGCTCTGTTCTACATTCAGTATTTTCTCACCATGCCATGATATACAGTTACTCACATGCTCTACTTGCCTTTACATTGTACCTTGATTGGAGACTAAGTTCTGCTCGGGAGAAGAGTTACAACCCCGGTCCTTGTTTGGTTTAAGGGTTGTAACTCGACTTCCGAATGGTTCCCAAGTCTTCATATATCTTTGTCTTGTAGTTCATTATACTGTCTCTTATAGAATTTGTCAATTCACATGGAACTGCTGTTAGTGTTTGTACTTGCTCATTTTCCTGACAGGATACCGTTATGATATATTACAGATGACTCTGAGGCGGACTGCTCGACCTATTATGGGCTCGAGTCAGATGGAGTAGCCTTAGATCGTGGCCTTATAGTAGAGCCACTAGATTTTGTACTTCCAGAGTAGTATAGGTTAGCTAGGTTTGACTGGACTGCGATCCAGCTAGCTTATCAGACTGTAGTTCTATATTCTATTTTGATACCCTGTGATGTATATATCTGGGCTTGTATTGGACTCTGCACTTATTTACTCTTTCATCTATCATATGTCTTTCCTCTGAGCTATCTACCTTAGTTTTATTCTGTGATTGAGACTGTATTGTTATGTCACCTCCATTCGGAGAGTATATACTGTACAGGTACATTTTAACTGTTAGTCGTAGGCATTTACAGACCCTATATACAGCGTTCTACCGCCGATACTGCGGCGTAGGCTGGACGTAACCACGTGCTCGTGCCCCTCTTCAGGGTGCGGGTCGTGACAGGAACCGAAAGTTCATTACAGCCAGACATACACTGGCGGGGCAGGGATTCTAAGTAAAGTGACTTCAAATATCTATATGTTCTTGTATATCATGGAGACTGTATTCCCTTTTCATATGATTATTGGTTTTCGAGAATCGTAAATCCTTGTACGTTTATCCTGATTTGATATTGTACCTCCTGAATATATTTCGTACGTTTTCTAAATCAATCCTTGCTAATTTCCCTTCTAACATTTTATCATTAGATCATTGATTTCCTCAAATTACACATTGCCAGATTTTAATTCCATACTTTGTTCATGTCTTGTCTAAACTTCAATCTTAAATCATGTCTATCTGACCATGATTTTCCTATCTTGTCTTTGTCCACTTGTGTTAAAATATCGATTTTTTATCGTACTTAATAGTTGTGTCTTCATGATTTTTCTCCCCTAAGTGGTAATTGAAATTTCATTCTTAATTGTCGTTAGATCGTGTTATTTCAACTTCTTGTGTGTACTTATAGTACTGGGACTCAAGGCTCAGGGCGTCGCAGAGTTGCACGGGATCGGCAGAAGTACTGGACAGACAGCAGCAGACGGCCACTGGACTTTGCGATTGGAGATAGAGTGTTCCTGAAGACCTCACCAACCAGGGGCGTCATTCGTTTCGGCAGAGGCGGGAAGCTCAGTTCTAGGTACATCGGGCCTTTCGACGTGACGGCGCAGATTGACGAGGTGGCATATCGACTAGCATTTCCAGCTAGCTTGGAGGGAGTGCACGACGTCTTTCAAGTGTCCCAGATTCGATGCTATATTCCAGATCCGAGCCATGTAGTGGACTATTCAGAGTTAGGGGTAGGTCCGAGCTTGACCTACGAGGAGCAGCCAGTGGAGCTCCTTGATCGGAAGGAGAAGCGCTTGCGGAACCAGACTATTCCACTTGTTCGCGTCATGTGGAGACACCACTCTCCGGGAGAGTCCACATGAGAGCGCGAAGATGAAATATGGGAGCGATATCCCAATTTGTTTGCTTAACTGTATTGATTGGTTTGAGATTTTCTTAATTCAATAAATGATTGTGTTTAAACATTTTGTCGTGATTTTGTTTTGAGAACTCATTTTGTTCCTTGAATTTCGAGGACAAAATTATTTTAAGGGGGGAAGATTTGTAACTCCACTTTTCCCATTTTAATGGAATTTAAATTTTTTTTATAATACTTCATTCTTTTGCTATAAATATATAATATGAATACTTTGGGAGGGAAAGAATTTGGAAACAGAATATATATTTTAAAAAAATTCAAAAGTTTGTTACAACTAACTTGGTGGTCCCCAATTATTGTTAAAAAAACTTTTCAACTGATTTATAGCAGATTTTGTAAATAATGAAAAGGAGAAGGTTTTTCTGAAAATTTTCCTTAACAAAAGGACTTTTACAAAAAAAAATTTGAGCGGGGGGGGGGGGGGGGGGGGTCTTTTAACAAATGTGCAATTTTCTTATAATCCGGGTCTGTGAAGAGAGAGAGAGAGAGAGAGTCTCGACTTTATTTTTTTTCCCAAATTTTCTTCTGCTCCTCTCGAGCGTGAGCCCTAGCCCTAATCTCTCCGGCGGCCGGCAATCGACGACGACGTCAGCGACGCTCGGCGAGCTCCCCCTCCACCCACGACTGATTGACGGCCAGAGCACGTCGATCTCTCGACGATTCTGGCGTTCGTCTCAACGAAGGCTCCATGGTGACGACGGATCGACCCCTTCCCCAGCAGCGGTCAGGCAATCTTCTCGGCGAGCTCCCTTCCCTAGGGGTATACGACGCTGCTTGGCGATGATGCGCACACTTGTTCTCTGGTGAGCGGATCTGGGACGTCCTCGACGATCGATCTCCCGGAGTCCACGGTGGCGCTTCCTCCTTTCTTCTTGAAGCTCGACCGCGAGCTTCCTTCGACGATGACGAGCGGCGGTGATAACGATCATTCTCGATCTCCCATCGACGTCCTCCTCCGATTGAACCAAATCACCGGTGAGTCTCGACATATCTCAGTTGAGCTTGAGGCTAGCAATCTGTTCTTCGATCAATCGTTTGAATGGTTGTCCTTCTCTGTGAATGACTAAATTGCAGGAAGAAGTATGGTTGATTCTGATCGAGTTGTCTGGGATTTGTTACTACAATCAATTGCACAGATCCATTTGTATCCGACCCTTGGAAGAGTGTCCTCGATCAACTAGATTCATCCCAGGTAATTCCCTATCCTTTATTAGTTATGGAGTACTCTGGTGATAGGTTTTAATATGTATGAGTTGTGTTCAGGTTGTAGGCTGTGTTCGTGTCAATACGATTTGTGTTTCTGACCAGTGTGTGTGTTCCTTTCTGTTCGTGTCAGACCAGGATGTCGACCGTGTCAAGTGTGGCGTGTCCAGGATAGAGCGATGGCAGGATCGGGAGGAGTCTGAACTGGTTTTGGTTATGATTAGGAAATTGTTTTTATTGAGGAATTAGCTTTTGTATATTATTTCTTCTGAAATTTTGTTGTAAATTGATCTGTTATTTTCCCAATTTTTATTTGGTTTCTATTGTTGGGTCCAGTTGAAGCCAGTGATGTTCCTTCTATACATTTTCTTATATTCTAAGTTGCATAGTAGCTGCTAGATTCAAATGTGTATTTGGCCGGAGTTTTATATAATTTGGTGTGTGTTCTCTGTTCTTTCTCTTATCTGGGTATGGCTGGAGATTGGAGTTGTATTTAGCTTTGGGATCATCTGGATATGAATGCAGTATCATGAGTTCATTTCATTTAAGCATGGGATTGATGCAACTATGCTTTAAGTGTCACCTCTTTAATGCAAATTTTTGCTAAATCTGAATTGTGTAGTATTTGGGTCATCTGTTCCATTCTCTCCTTTTTAGCTGGGTTATAGATTACAGGGATGTCTATTCATATAGGTTTGTGATAGTTAGCTAATCTTGATGTGGATAAACTAGTGCACTGAATGAAGTGGAGTATCTGTAGCAGTCGAATCAAATACTTGGGTTTAAGGTGTTCGCTCATCTTGGTGTGATTAGACTGATTAGAGTAGCAAATTTAAGGCAAACTACAGAGGGTTGAGTTGTGTTTACTGTAGCTAGGGGATTAGTATTAGAGGGTGTTGCGTCTTTAGTTCCTGGTACCATGTGTACTTCCTGCATCTTTATGTTCGAGTAATATCTCCAATTGGGCATAATGAAGATTAATCCTACAAGAGTATGAGCTAAGTGTAATTGTGAGTTAGAATATTGGACTAGGCCAAATCTCACGATGGTAGTGTCAGTTGTCAAACTTTGCAATTACATACTTATATTTTCTGTGGGTATGCCTAATATGTTGTAACTAGTGAATATGTATGTTTTGATACTGGAATTTTCTATAAATATATAGTAAAACTAGTTGAGCAATTATAAATTTCATTAAAATTGTTTTGCTACTAAACTATATTTTCCTAAATTAGATTAGAGCTAATTGATGTGTATAGCTTATTAAGGGTTTTGCCTTTTGGCTAATTAGTAGTTTAGCTAAGGAATTAATTTAAACTTAACCAACTTGTACCTAAAATACAGGAGGATATCCATCTCTATTCCTACCCTTGATCACCGGAGCAAGGCAAGTACTTTTCTACGGTTTTGTGCATTTACATTCTTGTACTCTTTCTTGTGACACGTCATGGCACGATATCATGTACTCCTGTACTCCTATACTCTTGTTCTAGTACTTATTAGTGTCGGGTGGGGAAATACACTAGCCATGTGACCAATCCCGGTTACTATACTCATGTGCCTAGCTTAGGCCTCGCATCATGCACGCGGGCCCTAAGTCGTACCATATTCATGTACTCTTGTGCATGCTCTTGTACTCTTTAGATGGATCTTAAAGAACATTTTGACTGACAAATGATGATTTACTTACATGTAGCAAGACATGATTGGCAAGACCTATGGTTTTGAGACTTTAAGTCCATGAATAAGTACAACTCAAAAGTATGTCAAATCCGATCACTCCTTAAATTTTGTATATAAGACTTGTCTTAGGTTGATCTCCTGGAAAAGACTTTTTCAACATCTATGCCTCTAATATATGCTCATATAGTAGCAATATAGAGAGAAAAAAATCTACCAAGTTCTCGAATCTGATTTATCTCATGTTGCTCACTGAAAGGAACAATGAAATCATGATGCAGAACCATCAGGCCTGCATCACTAGCGCGATGCCATACCGTTATATAAGAGGAAACATGGTCACAAAAAAGAGAAACCTCGACAACAAGAATGCTTAGATGGATCCCAAGCCCGACAACTTCAAGAAGAAGAATGTTCATGCTTGCCCATATTGTATAAGAGTACCATTCACAACTGCATCATAGAGAGACCATTGCTCTCATACTTGTCGTGTACCTGCCCATATTGTATAAGAGTAACATATGCTCTTGTTGACATGTGTTATCGTTGTGGTGGGAAAGACCATTGCTCTCACACTTGTCGTGTACCTATCCATATTGTACAAGAGTACCATTCACAACTACAACATAGAGAGACTAATTTGGCTCAAGTAGAGGATCTCTTGGGAACTACATTAAAGTTGGAGACTTCCAATAGAAAATGGAAGAATAAATAGACATAAATGGCCTCATATGTATGATGTTTTAGGATTAATAAATGATGAATTAATTTCTTTTTGAACTGGATATTATTTCTTAAATAAAGTTTTTGTTTGTATTAATCTATTGAATTTTATATTTTTTTCATACATGTGACTAAATTCAATTAGTTTTTCTTAAGAATGACAAGTGGAGAAGTTAGATATATAGTAGACAGTGCGACTACGCACACTATTCTCCGAGAGTGGAAATATTTTTCTGACTTTGTCAGTAAGAAGCATGCTATAAAAATCCTATTAGACCCATCAAACCGGATAGAGGGACAAAAAAATGTCCATTTTATGTTGTCCAATGGTACCAAATTTACGATTAAAGAGTCCTTAGTTTTTTCCATTATAGAAGAATGCTATTGAGTTTTAAGGATATCCAACAAAAATAATTATGCAAAACTCCCTAATTACTAGGAGACATATTCTTCGGTAATGGACGTCATTACGTTCCGCTATCTTGTTAGTTTGGTAGTTTCGAAAAAATGAACATGTAGCTGACGGATGAAGTTATATCGTATCTATACGGGGAGTTTATATATATATATATATATATATATATATATATATATATATAAAGATTCCTAAAAATATATATATATATATATATATATATATATAAAGATTCCTAAAGGATTTCGTATGACATATGCAAATAGTTATAGACCCTGAAACAAGCTCTCAAAGGTTGAAGTGCTCACTTTACAAATTGAAACAATACGGACAGATGTGGTGTAATTGCCTAAGTGAGTATTTGATCTGTCAAGGATATGTGATTAATGAAGAATGCTTTTGCGTTTTCATCAAGAAATCACATTCTGATTTGCATTGTAATAGCGTATATCGATGGCATGAATCTCATAGGGACTCCTGAAGAGCTTTGAGGTAGCTGCCTCTCACTTGAAGTCAAAATTTGAGATGAAGGATCCAGAGAAAAGTCGATTCTGCTTAGGCCTACATATTGAGCATTTTATCGATAATATTTTGGTCCACCAATCAAGTTACACCCTAAAAGTATTATGTCGGTTTAACATGGTCAAAATAAAACTCTCGAGTACACCCATGATCGTAATTTCTTTAGATGCTAAATGAGATCCATTCCGTCATAAGGAAGACCATGAAGAGGTATTGTAATATGAAGTTCCATATCTAAGTGTAATAGACGTATTACTATACTTAGCTCAATTAATGTACCGGACATCTTATTTGATATGAACCTTTTGGCTAGATTTACTGTGACACCAACACGCCACTAACTGGAATTACATTAATTATGTTACGTTAAGGGTACCACGGACATGGACTTATTATATCCCTATGTATCCCAGAATGGATCAAACCCCCTTGATCCTCAAAATGATGCCTGCCTTGTATGACGATTATTTATTTGACCCACATAAGGCGATATCCTAAAGTGGTTGTCTTTACCATTTAGGGTACAACAATATATTAGAAGTCTACAAAGCAGACTCTAGTCGACACTTTTTTAAATCACGATGAGCGCGTCGCCCTTTTTGATGCCATCAAAGAGTGCTTATGGTTATGAGATGTGATTGAGCATATTCGAATTGCGAGCAAATTCTCTTCTATCAATGATGTCCCGACGATAGTATATAAAAAAAATATCGAATACATTGACCAGATAAAGAAAGCCTACATCAAAGAGACCATACCAAGCATATTAATTGTGTCAAAATTCTTCTTCTTGCATCAGCAACAATAACAAAAGAGTGAAGTCAAGCAGATCCGATCCCATGTTAACTTGACCGACATGTTCACAAAGTCCCTGCTAAAGTAGCCTATCCAACCCATTTTAAGTTCCGAGACTAGTTTCAGGAGGCGAGGAGTGTTTAACAGTTCACAAGGATAATGATTGCATGCTTTCTTTTGTTTGAGGAATATTGCTAAAATCATTGTAGGACTGATATGTTAAGGAATATATACTCTAGAGGGGGTGAATAGAGTGTGTAATAAAGTGTGCAGCATAATATTACTAATTAAAACATACTCACTACTATATCACTATTGTGTCGCAGTGGCTATGTCACAGTTATATAAAAGCAGTAAATAAGAGAGACAGAGAGCAAACGCAAACATAGCGATATATCCTGGTCTCCTTCTTATGAGGGCTATTCTAGGCCGGAGGACTCTTGCTTCGAGTTAATATCCACTATTAGAAACACAAGCTTTAAACGAGTGCTTGTAGCTCTTTACAACACCGAGCTTAGATCTGAAGTGCTCGACCGACTTCAATTATAAAGTGTGAACTTCTTAATCAAGCCTCTGATTACAACTCTCTGAAACTTCTAAACCCTACTGTATTGGCAAGTAGACTAGAGGTTATAAAACAGACTTGGGATTTGAAAATGAAAGCTTTGAATAGCTAAGAAGGTTAAGAGAAGAGAAGATAGAAAGTGAATGAGTGATTTAGAATAAAAAAAACTCTTCTCTATTTATAGGATTGCTGAAAATCGAGTTCTGACCGAATTCGGATGGCAAACGTTCGAAAATTTGACCGTTGCAATCGAGTCTGCAGGAAGAACAGGTTTATAGGTTTTACCATTTCAGGTACCCAAGTTCGGGCTGAGTTCGGGCCAAACTCTATCCGAACTCTGGTAGTCTGAATTAGGTTAGAATTCATGTTCTAAAACTGGTTTTAGGCTTTTTAAGCTATTTTTCAAATACGGGTTCTTTTAGGTTTAAAATAAGTTTATTTATAAAAACTGGGAGTTTGAAAAACATTTTTGGGTTAAATTTATTTGCCAGTACGACGCGGTTTACATGTTTTCTAGACTCAATAAAAGTGTATAAAATATATTTGAGAATGACAAATAAAGACATACGCGAAGACTGAGCAATTCTCGAACAGTAGCAGTAATGGTTGTCGTAGTCCGTTGTAAGTAGCCCTTATATCGAGTCCGAGTTTAGACGATTATAAAAATCGGTTCGATCATGACCAATGGGCCAACAATCTTCTCTATTTTGATAATTAACAAACCATGACCGATATAACACCTAGATCAAAAAAAAATCCTTCAAAGTTGTAGTTGTACCCTCTCCTCGTGACAAGTGTTGTATTTTCTCCTCCGTTGTCATTTACAAAATGCTCCCCCGCAATTTATGCGTACAAAAAGACAAATGTGAATAAAAAGTTAATAACAAGAAAACAGATATTTCATAGAGCAGTATATATAAGAAGCTGTATCAAAGCTAAGCTAAGTATGAGATATGTGCATATTGCCAAAAGAGAGAGATAAACAACTACTAGCTTTCATAAAGAAAATAACCAATTAGTACAGATGAAATGAAAGAGTTTTAATCCATACAAGCAACCAGTAAATAAAAACTGCATAAACTGATACTACATGTTCTCAGAATGTAAGACATTTCTAAGACATGATGACAATATATAAAAATATACTAAATATGATATCTAGGCTAAAGACAATAACAGCTAGATATCATCAATCCTCGCCTATGTCCTGGTCGACAACATCATCATCAGCACCAGAAGTGTGAGTAGGCTCACCAGAAGATCTGAACCAATCATATGTGCCTGCGGGATTAAAGTACTGGCATACTTTCTGATCCTCAATACGGTAACCAGAAAAGTAGGATCTCTGGGAAAGAAACCAGGGCCGCCAGGCTGATGGGACTGAGCAAAGCGAAGATCCGCTAGTGTGTTAGAGATCACCTGAGTGCGAAGGACATCACGATATTCATAATCTCTCAACCGTTCAGTCCAACGAGTCTCTAAAGCACTAATTCGATCAGGACTAGCCTGGTGCTAAGTCTGGGTCAGCTGTATATGATCTCTCATCATATGGTGGAGACCCTCAATAGTCTGTGAATAATTAGTGGATGGAGCAACAGTGGCTGGGGTGGTAGGTGCTGGAGCAGGAGGTGGAGCAACAGGAGCAATAGGAGGAGTAGCAGAAATCTCAGAATGCCTAGCTGTACTAAGATGTACAGGTTCAGCAAGGACATTGCACTCATCTAAGTCAATATCAAAGTGCCGAAAGATAAGTGGCAAGTACATCACGTAAACAATATTTCTCTTGTTTATGCGAATACGTACCATCATCTCGATCATAGTCTTTGGAAATGAAAAGGTTATCCCAAAGTGAATATGGTAGATGGCAGACAGCTCAAGAGCAGTGATATCATCAGTGGAAGTCTGCTTTGGAAGGATAGAGAGAAGGTGATTGTGGAGATTATAGAAATACAAACTCAAGTGTTTATCCTTGAGTTTGCGGCCGGCAAACAAGGTCCGGGATGGCAAATAGAAGCTTTGAACGTGTTCAAAGACATGTCACGAGGAAAGGTAAATTTGGAGAGGTCGGTTAACACTTCTCCTACGTTGGGTACTCGAAGGATCGTCGCTAAATCTTCCGCATCAAAATTAATATATATTCTCCCAACACAAAAAGAGATAACATGAGAGTCATAAGTCAAATTGTAATAAAATAACCTAATAGCATTTAGAGCAATAGCAAACAAAGTTGTTACTAAGTCATTGAGTTGTAAAAGCTGAAAAGTGATGAGTTGATCCGGAAAGATATATTGAAATTTATTGGGGCTCTGGCACAGATGGTGCGGTCATAAAAATCACTAAACCATTCTTTGGATTGATCTAGCATCGCGAATGAGAAACCGCAAAAAGATCCGTCGTCCGGTTGGATCGAAGAAAAAAATTAAGGGTTGTTGAGAGGATGAGGATACTTCATCACTCTTCTTTCTCTTTCTAAAGAACTTAGGTGCCATTACAATGAAAAGATCTAGAAATTGAAATAGAGGACGGATGGGAAATAGATATTATACCTTCCAGAAATTGAGTATGTTGTAAAGAATGAACCCGGGATTCCGAATCCGAAGTTTGGAGTCAAAATTCTAAGTAGATTGGGAGAAAGAATTGAACTAGGGTTAGGGTTTTGGTGGGTTCGGAGCTGTTGTTCGTGGAATAGAGGAGGATGATAAATATGAGAAGTGGGGACTACTGGGTCGGCTGCAAATTAGTCAACCGAGTTCGTCCTGAACTCTATTGAACTCTGCTTTGACTATTTTGCAACTTAGGATAATATCCACATATGCAAATTTATCAATTCCTTTCAACTTTTTAATTCAAAAACTATTAGTTTTAAATTTCAGTTAATATAATTAAACTTATTTAACAAATTAAATTTTGTTACACATTGATTATCTCGGATTAGCTATAGGGATACTGTCCCAGCTAGCAGAGATCCACGAAGGATGCTTAAGTTCCGTTTCACTTAAGCTCTTATCGCCTTGGTGACAGACAGATCATTTGTAAGCTTGTCTTTAAAATAGTCGTTATGTATTGAAATTAATTCAATAAATAAAGTTAATTAATATTATTGATATCTAAAATTTCTAATTCTAGACATAAATAGTTGAATCTATCTTTTGTCAAAGGTTTAGTAAAGATATCAGCTAGTTGATGTTCTGTGTCAACATATTCTAAATTAATGTCTCTATTTTGTTGATGATATCTAAGAAAGTGATATTGTATCTTAATATGCTTGGTCATGAGTGTTATACATGATTCTACTAGTGTTGTCACAGAATATGGAAATGTGTGAATATTGCAGGTTGTAGTCTTCTAGGGTTTGTTTTATCCACAAAATTAGTGCATAACAACGTCCTGCGGTGATATACTCGGCCTCAGTAGTTGATAATGCAAAATAATTTTGCTTCTTGCTAAACCAAGAGACTAAAGCTTTGCTAGAAAATGACAAATGCCGCTAGTACTTATTCTATCTATTTTGCATCCAGCAGAATCAGCATTCGAATTACCGATTAGGTCAAAGGACACAGTTTTATGATACCACAAGCCGATAGAAAAAGTGCTCTTAAGGTATCAAAAGATACGCTTAATAGCACGCAAGTGTGATTCCTAAGGGTTAGCTTGGAATCGTGCACATAAGCAAACACTAAATATTATATCAGGACGACTAGCAGTTAGATACAATAAACTACCGATCATACCTCGATACTTACGTGTGTCGACTGGTTTGCCTTGTTCATCTATGTCAAGCTTAGTTGAATTTTCCATAGAAGTTCCAAGCGGTTTGGCAGACTCTAGATCGAACTTCTTTAGCAGATCCTTTGTGTATTTGGCTTGATTGATGAATGTCCCATTTATGGTTTGCTTGATTTACAGTCCAAGAAAGAACTTCAATTCTCCCATCATACTCATCTCAAACTCACTCTGAATACACTTAAAAAAATCTTGACAAAGAGATTCATCAGTAGAATCGAAAATAATGTCATTGACATAAATTTGTACAAATAAAAGATTATTATTCAAAGATTTTATGGAAAGTGTTGTATCAACCTTGCCTTTTGAAAAACCTTTTTCAAGTAGAAAAGAGCTTAGGCGGTCATACCAAGTACGAGGGGCTTGTTTGAGTCCGTATAAGGCTTTCTTCAACTTGAAAACATATTCAGAATTTTTAAAATCAGTAAAACTAGGAGGTTGAGCAACGTAAACTTTTTTTTATAAAACCATTTAAAACCACTTTTTACATCCATTTGAATAGTTTAAAATCATGAAAACAGGCAAAAGTACAGAACATGCGAATGGATTCTAAACGTGCAACTGGGGCATATGTCTCATTGTAGTCGATACCTTCCTCTTGGTTGTATCCTTGAGCTACGAGTCGAGCCTTGTTACGTGTGACTAAACCATTCTCGTTAAGTTTATTTTGGAATACCCATCGGGTGCCAATTACCGGATGATCAATAGGCTTGGGAACAAGTTTTCAAACTTAATTCCGTTCAGATTGGTTCAATTCCTCTTGCATAGCATCTAACCAATAAATATCACTACAAGCTTCTTCTATGTTCTTAGGCTCTAGTTGTGAAATAAATGCTATACTGTAGAACCCTAGAGGGGGGTGAATAAGATAATAAAAGAATTACCAACAATAATAAGCAATTTAAAAGATAATAAAGGGAAAAGAGAATCAAATACTCAATGTATCCCGGTACCGGAACCCTCTCTGGCTTTAATCCACTATTTGAATAAATAGTTACAACACGAGTTTGGATCCGGAGAACTCGTCAACTTCAAACACATGAGTTTTCCTCCGAAGACTCGTCAACTTCACAACTTGAGAGAAAAGAGGTTTTGATCTTCTTGAACACTTGGAAGGTCTAGGTTATAACTCTTGAATACTCTAATATTTTAATGGATGACAATTTAAAGCTTGGTAGAATAATGGTGGAACTCTTTGGTAGATGGGACATTTAAAACTCAAGTGGATGAGTCTTTATGAAGAAAGAGGATGCATATTTATACAAATCCAAAGTCATAAAGAGCATTCAGCAGCCGAGCGGATTATCCGACGAATTTTTGCGAAAATCCTTCGGATTATCCGACCAAACAGTAATGGCTAGAAGTAGAGCAGTTGGATGCAGTTAATGCTTTTGACATATGTCGTTGGATTTGAATTCGAATAAGGCTAGCTAGGCATCCGGATTATCCGACGGATTATCCTGGATATCCGACGAATAATCCATGGGAGACAACAAAATAGTTGATGTCTTTGATCGGATTATCCGAAGGATTACTGCGGAGATCCGTCGGATGATCCGAACAAGGCAAAAAAATAGTTATTGTCTTTGTTCGGATTATCCAACGGATTACCGTAAAAATCCTTCGGATGATCCAATCACTACAACAAATACTTGATATTTACGATCGGATTATCCGACGGATTACCGCGGATATCCGACGGATAATCCATCTTTTCAAAAAAAAAATTCAGTATTCTATAGCTTTTTAGTTTGTCATCTATGCTAAATTGTGTACATAATTTCCTAGACACTTATAGACCCTTAGAGAGACAGAGGAGCTTTTGATCTTGAATTCTTTTGCTTTGTCAATTGTCTTCTTGAGTGCGATAAGGGTCTGTTGTTGTAAGTGTTGGAATCATCTTTTCTTTTTGCTCCAAAAGACTTGTTTCTTCTTATAGATGTTGAAGTCGTATTTTCCTTCTATCTTTGAGTGACTTGTTTGTTCCTATAGAGTAATAGGGCTAAAATAATACAAAGGTTAATTATAGTCAATATATTAAAATTAGTGTGCCAACAATATCTTCCATTTTGTTAATTGACAAAATATACGGGTTTAGGAGATAGCTCCCCTGTAATGTGATATCTCCCCCTTAATACAAATTCTTTTCCTTTGGCACTTATACAAAATGAAGGCAGGATATAAGATAGAAAGAAAAAAAAAAGACAGAAGAGGCATAGCATTTGCTAATAAAAAACTGACTTGATTGAAGCATAGTTAGGAATAAAACAGTATGACATGATACTAGTCCACAATTGTAAGATATACTTCTAAAATGAAAAACATAATACTAGTCCCCGAAGGACTGCACAAGACAATATCCATTTTAAAGTCCACAAAGGACTGCACAAAATAAAACTAAGCAAAATGAGACACCCCACCACTAAAAGTCAAGATCCATCAACTGTCAAGAGCACCCAGAGGGTCAACATCAGGCTCCTGATCATCAACTGGGGCTGGAGTAAAAGTACCATATGGGTCTATGCCTCCAGGATATATGAAGCCATAGACATTGAGATCGGTGAAGCACGACCCGAAAAAGTCAGGATGAGGAGCATTGGGATTAACATAGAAGTTGTGCCCCTCTAGCATGCGCTGGAAGTAGTGGGCTTGATCCATGAAGCCATGGTGAATGGGGGTGCCAAGCCTTCGGGTGGCCGCCTGAATGTGCTCCGTGGTGGAGACAGAAAGAGAGTCGAACTTGCGATCGATGTAGGGACGAACCTCGGGAGTGAGGATTATAGAAGGGTGAGCAGTAGGTTCAGCAGCAGCTGCCAAAATGGCACGGCCATGGATCTTGGATTTGGCAAGCAGGGTAGGTCGATCTCCAATGGAGCAGTTAGTCAGGTTGACTCCATTAGCTTCGAGGATCATTATAATATACATGGCGAAGATGAGAGAGCAATGGGTGGTTTTTCGGATAAGAATCATGGTGAAGATGATGGTTTTGGCTAGAGAAAATAGTTGCTTAAAGATGAGATAGTACATGGCAATCATCTCCTCAGCGGTCAAACTATCCATATTCTCGAGTTTCGGAGAGAGGGTGTGGCATAGTATACGATGGAAGTCATGATAGAACGAATATAGGTCCTTGTCCTCCGGCCACTAGACAGCAGGGCGACCGCAGATATTGAAGAGAAATTCTACGTAGCTAAGATCATGGGCAATAATCATGTGGTCAAACATATTCGAAAGAGAGCGGTAGGATTTTCGTTCTTGCAGGCCAAGAATGCTGGCCAGAGAGGAGGCAGTGACAGTGATCTTCACCCTACCGACTTTTGTTTCAAACTCCGATCCCTCCTTGGCGGGAACCAAGTTACAGTAGAATATCTTGATGGCATTTTGGTAGATGTCCACTTGTCGCTCTAGAAGGTCGACAATCCCAGAGAACTCAAAGTATTCATGATGTAAAGGGTGTTGGCCCAATAATTGTATCATATTTTTGAATATGGTTAATCTATTAAGTTTATCATTTCATTATCACTAATCTTCATACTATCACTATAGCATTTCTACTTATACTTATACCTTAGGTGATATATGCTTATTGTTTTACATATTAGTGATATGAGTTTTCATTATATATATCTTAAATTTAATTGAGTTACCAAAATCAAAACTATGTTTTGATTATGGTTATTCAATTAAGTTTAACATTATGATATCACTAATATTTATGCTATCACTATAGCTCTTATACTTAAACTTAGCATTGTCCTACTGTGCTTTATCTTATCATATTTGCTACATGTATATTACTTTGTTCATCTAACATGTAAATGCAGAAAAGCAATAAGCAAGATCAATGTGGACATATGCAATAAAGAAATCATGGTGGGCCAAAGACGATGGATCCTACAAGATTTCTCTGAACCACCCGATGACATCTCCGGAGCCACGCACTCAGGGCTTCCACTTCCCGATCAGCGGACGGGGGTCGAGGGGGCAGCACACCCCGTGGGGGTTCGGGGGCAAAGCCTTCGAAAGGTATTCAGTTTTCACAAACTGGATATCTTTGGACAGACGTCGTCAAGGAAGAAGCCAACGTCTATCAAAGAATGAAGCCATACCATACCATCATTATTTCAAGACTCTGAAGAAGCATGCACCTGCTACAGTATATCTGGAGTCTGTAATGAGTCTTAGGAATAATTATAAACACAAAAAATGGATGGTAAAATCGAAAGCTAGGGTAGAAATTAGCCCAGGATCATTTTCGGATGAAAATTGGCATACCGACGGTATACCGGTCTATATCGATGGTATACCAATTTTTGTTCACAGAAAGTTTCTGTCTACAAAATTGGCATACCGACAGAATATCTATCTATACCGATGGTATACCGATTCAGTAACGTTGAAATCCAACGGTCGAATTTTGAACATTTAATGATCTCAACGGCTATATTTCTAGCCGTTGCAATTCCAGACCGGTATTTCGACGGTATACCGGTTCGTACCGACGGTATACAGATCGCTGACTGAAAAATTGACTTTTAGCTCTTTTCAATGCTTTGGTTATAAATAGCCTTGAATCCCTTCATTCAAGATTGATGCTTTGAGCCTAAAATTTTTTAAACCACCAAAGCTTATCCACAAACAACTCTACAAAGCTTTCATTTGCCATCCACAAATTGTGTTAGAGTTATTGAGTTGAAAAGTGAGATCTTCATCTTGTTGTATAAGGAGATCAAAACCTATTGGAAAAGGTTGGAGTTTATGAGTCTTCGGATTCAAACTCTCGGTTGAAGTTGGAGAGTCTTCGGATCCAAACTCTCGGTTGAAGTTGGCGAGTCTTCGGATCCAAACTCTCGGTTGAAGTCGGAGAGACCTTCGGACTAAAGCTCTCGTGTAAGAAGTTGGTGAGCCTTCGTATAAAAACCACGTTGTACTATTTGTGATAATAGTAGATTAAAGTCGAAGAGAGTTTCGGGACTGGAGTGCCCCTTGGGAGGATACTAGGATACATCGGGTGTCGGTATTGTTTTGCTTCTTCTCTTGCACTTATAATTTTAAATTGCCCATTAGCTTATGCTAAGTGCTTGATTAGTTAGCTTGACCCTATTCACCCCCCTCTAGGGTTCCTACAATTGGTATCAGAATAAGGACTCTATTGTTAGGCTTAATATCCTTAGAGTAGATCCTTGTTAATTTTTCTATGGCATCGTATTCCTTCTCCTCCGATAAAGAAGATTTTACTTCTAGTAGCATGGACAATCATGTTTCTTCTAAATGCTCTAAGTGGAAAGCCATGGCTAACCAATCCTTAGAGATTCTTGATGACCTTTATTCTACAAATGAAGAACTTTCAGAAAAGGTTATTCATTTAGATGAATCTAATGAGTTTTTGAGAAATGAAAATAATGATTTATTATCTAGACTTGATTCTCAAAACTCATCTTGTGTTTCTTTAAAGAGTTTGAATAAGGCTTTAATTTTGAAAATCAAATCTCTTTCCTCATCAATAGAAGATCTTAAGAGACAAACACATGAGCTAAATCATTTGCATGATTCTTCTATTGACTCTTTAAAGAAATAAAATGATGATTTTATTTCTAGAATTGCTTTATTTGAAAAAGAGAATTATGCATTAAATGCTAAATTTGATTCTCTTACTTGTTTGTATGATGATTTGTTATTAGAACATGATATTCTTAAGATCAAATCCATGCATGCTAACTCTAGAGATATTCATCATTCTAGTATGTCACATGTTCATAATTATACTCATTTCGATACATGTGCACACACTAGTATTAGGTGCTTCTATTGCTCTCGTATTGGACACATGAGTCTAACTTGTCCTATTCGTAGGAGTTTTTCTACCAATGCTAGAGTAAATAGTATATGGGTCCTTAAAGCTAACAAATTTGGATCCAAGTTTATTTGGATACCAAAGTCTTCGCCTAATATTGTAGGTGGAGCTTTTTGTATCAAGACATAGCACTGATGAGCGTGTTGGTGGTTGCAAAGCTCAATGGTCTTCTTCCAAGCAATTGTACCAACACAAGTGTGGCCACCAGAGCCGCTTTGGTAACATGCTAAACGATTCTCTTTAAATAGTTTATATTTGTAGAATCTAGCATGTTTCTCTTGATGTCTTGCTACTAGCTCACATTGATATCCTTTAGTTGCCTTTTATATAAATCAATGTGAGATATACTAGCATGCTTAGTTAATTTTCTTATTAATTTTTTTATCTAGCATGACTAGTTACTTAGCTTAAATGCTTAGTTCACACTATGTAGTTTATCACTCATTTTCTATTAGTGTGACACATTTATATATGCATGTTCTCTATTCTTAATCTTTATTTATAAAGCATGCATATCACTCTAGTCCATAGGAGCTTGGTTTTGATTTGAGTGAATATGTTTTTAACTCTCCGTCTTTAAAGTTTTTGAGATAGTTACTTTTTATCGATTTGTATTTAATATGTCATATTTACATTAATCGGTATTTGTGAATATATGTGTTTAGCACAAGCTTCTTATCACTTGACAAGTATACACTTACACTTTCATTTTAACCTTGTGCTTATATAATGTATTCATTATTGATTCTCATATTTTATTTTGATTAAACCTCTTATGAGTCAATTATGTCTTTGCCAAATAAAGCTTATTTATACGTGTTTTGAATTTGTGATAGTTTTTCAAACTTTCATTAAGGATACATGACTATATTCATTAAATTTCTATTTACATGTAGATCATGTATTTCTTATGTTGATATATATTGTTTGTATAAATATCTTTATGTGTGCATATGAGTTAAGCTAAAGTTTTATATTGACTTGAAGAGTATTTAATTATACTTGTTACCTTCAAACTTGTGCTTATCTCATACTTTAGCTATTGATCCCTTTGACCAAATTTGTGCTTCTTGAATCAATTAGCTTCTTCCTTAAAGTCTTCTTTTGATGATATCTTCTTGACTTTTTGGTTGGCATTATGGATACATGTTCTTAATTGATTTTTGATCTTTTCATGTATGCATATTCGTGATATATAGTTTCATATATATAAATGATTCCTAACTTTTGATATTTATTTATTTTATACCTTTAAGTTAGGATGTTGAGAGAAAATATTTATTAATGTCTTGCTCATGGCTAATTATGGATGTTCTATCAAGGATCGCATAGTTTTGTGCTTTACCTTGCATGTTAAATTTACCTTCTTAATTAGTACACATTTTCTAGTCTGTATCTTTATAATTTACTATGGTGCACTATGAAAGCTCTTTGAAAAATGTACTACTTGATATCTTTAGCATTTAGCTTTCTTGATCTTAATGATCTTTCCTTACTCATTCCTTGGGTTTATGTTTTTTTAGAATTATTGTTGCCTAATGATATTTTCGTAGCACATAAGGATTCTTGTAATTGATACATCATATTTCTTATGTCTTAGCTACTATGGTTTGAGCTTTTGTGTTGAGATTTTCCTATTTCTAGAGAATACACTTATTTCATAATAGCTATAATATTTTGCATTCTCTAGATCGATCTATCATTTTATTATCTTGGGTTAATCTCAATACTTGGCAAAGAGATTTATTTTATTATGTTTTCATGAATATCTCTTTTGGCCTATACTTGATAAGAGTCTAATTCATTTATTATCATCTTATACTCTTATCATTTCTCAGTAAAGAGTCTATAAATCATTTTGTTCATTCAAAATGTATTGCCCTCTTTGTGAACTCTATGCTTAAGCAAGTATCTTTAGTGTTAGTGACTTAAGATTAAATGAGCATATTTATCTTGTTAATGGCTTATCTCATTAATCTTAATTAGTTATGTAGCTTGTTTACTTATGATATATTGTTAAGCTACATAAACTTTGTTCACTTTCACTCACCTAGATAGCTTCTTATATTTCAATCTATATATCATATGCTAGTTTTTACAAAAAAATAATAATAAGATTTGTGATTTTTCTTGATGTAATATGTATTCTATTTTAGATACATATCTTTTGTTCTCTAAAACTGGTTTGACAATCATTTGATTTGATATTGTTTTTCAAAAGAGGTTTGTGATTCCTTGCTTTAACTTTCTTTCATGCTAGTCATTAGTAAGTATCTTTTAAATTTTTCTCATTTTGAGTCATGATTTTATCATATTATCATTTACATCTCTTTTTGATTGAATTTGTAATTATTTAAATGAGATTGACTCTTTCCCATATTTTTATTAATTTGTGAGATTTTATTATAAATATGAATTTCGAATTTTCTTTTGATGGGATTCATTAGATCATATTTATTCATTTGTTTTCTTTATGAATGATCCCAATAATTGAGTAGTCCTAAACTATCTAATTTTGTAATTGTCAAGTTAATTTATTACTCTACATTAACTACTCATGGATTATCACATATGGGCCTTTGCTATTTGAACTCTATTGGTTTTTCATTTAGGAGTAGCAAGGTTTGGGTTTTACCCGTTTGATGAGTACATATGTGATAAAATATTAGTCCATGCAAAGTATTAAATTGTTGATTCTTTCTTAATTAAATAATCATGGACATATATAATTTAAGGTTATTTTTTTACTTTATTTTTGAGCTATAGTGTCTTTCATCATGATTGTTCTAATTGAATTCACTCATATTTCATGATGACATTTTTTTTAAAAAGTAACATACATTGATCTATCATATTTGAATATGATATTCTTCTATATATGCTAATGTATGTCAACTTTTGATTAAATATGCTTAATTGGAATATTATTTTGATCTTTCATCTTTAGTGGCTATTAATTGGATATCTCTTCTTGACTGAAGATGATATTATTCGTTTTATGACGATTTTATAGCCTTATATGCATTGAGCAAGGGGAGAAATCCATAGTTGATTTACCCCTAGATCTTGTAGTTATCTATTTTATGCTATAAGCGCTTTGGAACTAGATACGCATGTTTTGAGGGGGAGCAAATTAATTTGTCCAATTCATTTATACTCTTTAATATATCGTATACCTAATTCATCATGAACCCTATTTTCTTTATTTTCATATCATAGTGATTGAGGACATGATACTTTTATCTTGTGAAGGGTTTATGAGAGTATATGCAATTGTCTTTATCTCTCTCTTTTATATAGGTTAAATAAGTCATCTTGTTAATATTAACTTTCATATCTTATCTTGATGACTATTGTGCTTTCATTGATTTGGCTTTCCTTGTATGCTTAATTGATTTGGCTTTCCTTTTTGAGGACTTATCCAAAATTTATGATTTTATCTATATTGTTAATACTTTGAGGGGGAGCATTCAAGTCGACTGAATTTTTCTTTCTCAAGTATTTTTTTCTTTACCTTCATATTTTATCTAAAGGGTATTCATATAGCATGATAAGGTAATTGAGTTCAAATGCATGAATTTGGATAAACAAATAGATTTGTAAATAATAAGATCATTTTATATCAATTGCTCTATTTTACATTAATTATTCCTTTATTTTGTTCCACCCTTTATCTGTGGACAATTGTGACTATCATGGTTTCATTGATCAATGTTTCAAGTTTATTATTTCGATTGATATCAAGTTTATATATTTCAATATCTCAATTGGTATCTTTCTTCTTTGATATCTATTATTTACAATTATCTAATCCTCATGGCTTCTGACTGAAATCCTTTATTTCATAAATTCTCTTCCAAAACTAGAGTAATATTTTATATCATATTATGTTTTGGGTTTCTTTCTTGGATTTTATGTTGGTAAACTATCTATTGATTATTTTCAAATTCTTTTAGTTTTACCAACTATATTGTGTTTTGACTAGCTATTTTCTATTTGATACTCTACATTTGGTATGTAGTTTCTATACTTGTCTTTACACACTTCTTCCATTGTTCTTCATTTAATATATCTTGATCATGATTGTCTATGCCTTCCTCATGCTTTGATTTATGTACTTAAGATTGATTTCCTTTTATCTCTTAGTACGGGGAGCTTATTTTTTATCATGTCAAAGGGGGAGAAGTAATTTTAAGTGGGATAAAAGCAATCTAAGTGGTATGCTTTTAGTGATATTGCTTATGTCTTTTGTATATTAGTGATACATGCATCTATTATATCCATACTAAACTGATTTGCCGTAATAAAAAAGGGGGAGATTGTTGGCCCAATAATTGTATTATGTTTTTGAATATGGTTAATCTGTTAAGTTTAGCATTTCATTATCACTAATCTTCATACTATCTCTATAGCATTTCTACTTATACTTATACCTTAGGTGATATGTGCTTATTGTTTTACATATTAGTGATATGAGTTTTTATTATATATATCTTAAATTTAATTGAGTTACCAAAATCAAAACTATGTTTTGATTATGGTTATTCAATTAAGTTTAACATTATGATATCACTAATATTTATGCTATCACTATAGCTCTTACAATTAAACTTAGCATTGTCTTATTGTGCTTTATCTTATCATATTTGCTACATGTATATTACTTTGTTCGTCTAACATGTAAATACAGAAAAGCAATAAGCAAGATCAATGTGGACATATGCAATAAAGAAATCATGGTGGGCCAAAGACGACGGATCCCACAAGATTTCTTTGAACCACCCGACGACATCTCCGGAGCCACGCACTCGGGGCTTCCGCTGCCCGGGCAGCGGACGGGGGTCGAGGGGGCAGCACACCCCGTAGGGGTTCAGGGACGAAGCCCTCGAAAGTTATTCAGTTTTCACAAACTGGATATCTTTGGACAGTCGTCGTCAAGGAAGAAGCCAACGTCTATCAAGTAAAGAAGTCATGCCATCATCATTTCAAGACTATGAAAAAGCTTGCACCTGCTACAGTATATCTGGATCTGTAATAAGTCTTAGGAATAATTGTAAACACAAGAAATGGATGGCAAAATCGAAAGCTAGTGTAGAAATTAGCCCAGTATCATTTTCGGATGAAAATCGGCATACCGACGGTATACCGGTCTATACTAACGGTATACCGATTTTTGTTCACAGAAAGTTTTTGTTTACAAAATCGGCATACCGACTGAATATCGATCTATACCGACGGTATACCAATTCAGTAACGTTGAAAATCCAACGGTCGAATTTCGAACATTTAATGATCCCAACGGCTATATTTCTAGCCGTTGCAATTCCACACCGATATTCCGACGGTATACCGGTTCGTACCGACGGTATACCGATCGCTGACTAAAAAGTTGCCTTTGAACTATTTTCAATACTTTAGTTATAAATAGCCTTGAACCCTTCATTCAAGATTGATGCTTTGAGCCTAAAAATTTTTAAACCACCAAAGCCTATCCATAAACAACTTTACAAAGTTTTCATTTGCCATCCACAAATTGTGTTAGAGTTATTGAGTTGAAAAGTGAGATCTTCATCTTGTTGTATAAGGAGATCAAAACCTATTGTGAAAGGTTGAAGTTGGAGAGTCTTCGGATCCAAACTCTCGGTTGAAGTTGGAGAGTCTTTGGATCCAAACTCTCGGTTAAAGTCGGAGAGACCTTCGAACTAAAGCTCTCGTGTAAGAAGTTGGTGAGCCTTCGTATGAAAACTCATGTTGTACTATTTGCGATAATAGTGGATTAAAGTCGGAGAGAGTTCCGGGACTGGAGTGTCCCTTGGGAGGATACCAGAATACAGCGGGTGTCGGTATTATTTTGCTTCTTCTCTTGCACTTATAATTTTAAATTGCCCATTAGCTTGTGCTAAATGCTTGATTAGTTAGCTTGACCCTATTCACCCCCTCTAGGGTTCCTACAAATGGAAGGTGAGACAGGAGAGAGGCTTCCCGGGGCAAATGAGGGCTTTGTGGTAGTAGAAAAACCATTCTTGGGAGTAGCGGGCAGACTTGAAGATGATGGGATTGTAGCCTTGCTTCGATATAAGAGAGAAGAGAGAGGCGGAAGGCGGAGTGGCGGAAGAAGAGGAGCCATCACTGTGAGAAGCAATGTGAAGATGAAGAGAGGAGTTTGAGAGGAGTTAAAGTGGTTAGGAAGTGGTAGGGGGAATGAAAGAGGAAGAAGGAGATTAAATGGAGGTGAATGGGTGTGGGGGGGTAGGGGGAATGTTTGCACCTGTTGGGGGAAAGATTAATTGAGAAAATAAATTTTAGGGAGAGATGAAGAGGCAACAGTCGTTCGATTTCTGTGCCAACCGCACGCGAACGAAAAATCTATCGAATTTCTGCGGAACGCCGACAGAAAATTCGGATAAAGATAAGGACGAATTTATTAGGGTAGATGAAGAGTCATGTCAGTTCGGAAGTTGTGCAGTCAACTTTCGACAGTCCGTGCCAGAGTTAATGGCAAAAAATTCGACAGATTTTTGCATTTTTCAGTAAAAGATCCGTTATAACAGAGAAAAATTTGCTAGAATGAGTTCAGATTATCCGACGGATTTATGCAAAAATCCTTCGAATAATCCGGATAGTTAAAAAACAGAATTTAAAAGGATTTTTCAAGGAGCTTGATTTCGCGACAAATGAAGGAGAACCGATCTTCGGCGAGAGATTTGGCCAAGATATCAGCAAGTTGATGGTCAGTGTCAATAAATTCAAGATGAATGTCACCCTTGAGTTGATGATCACACAAAAATGGTGACAAATCTCGACGTGTTTCATGCGTGAGTAACAAATTCCGTTTTTAGTAAGATTAATAGAGCTATGTTGTCATATTTGATAGAAATATCATTTAAAAAAATACCATAGTCTGCAAGTGTCTGTGTCATCCAAAGAATTTGTGCACAACAATATCCAACCGCAATGTATTCGACCTCAGTTGTGGAAAGGGCAACTGAGTTTTATTTTTTACTAAACCATGAAACCAAAGATTTTTCAAGGAATTGGCATGTACTGCTAGTGCTTTTTCAGTCAATCTTGCATCCGACAAAATTTGCATCTGAATAGCCGATAAGCTCAAGGGATGAAGATTTTGGATACCAAAGTCCAATGTTAATGGTGCCTTTGAGATACCGAAAATGTGCTTAATGGCACATAAGTGGGATTCTTTGGGATTTGCTTGGTATCATACACATAAGCAAATACTAAACATGATGTCGGGACGACTAACAGTTAAGTAAAGCAAGCTACCGATCAAATCTCGATACTTACAAATGTCGACCGAGACGCCATTTTCATCTTGATCAAGCTTGGTCATTCTAGTCATAGGAGTTCTCATTGATTTGGATGAGTCAAGTTCAAAGCGCTTAAGAATATCCTTTGTGCATTTAGCTTGATTGATGAACGTGCCTTGAGGTCCTTGCTTGATTTGTAGACCAAGAAAGAATAATAATTATCCCATCATGCTCATCTCAAATTCGTCCTGCATAACTTTGGTAAATTCAACACATAGTGTTTTGTTAGTAGAACCAAAAATAATGTCATCAACATAGATTTGAACTAATAAAAGTGTGCCATTGTGAGTTTTAATAAAAAGTGTGGTGTCAACTTTGCCCTTGGAGAAGTTGTGAGAGATGAGAAAGGAGCTAAGACGCTCATACCAAGCACGAGGAGCTTGCTTGAGGCCATAGAGGGCTTTGTGTAGTCTGAAAACATGATCAGAAAATTAAAAATCTTCAAAGCCAGGAGGTTGCTTGACATACACCTCTTCTTTAATAACGCCATTCAAAAAGGCACTTTTGACATCCATTTGAAAAGTTTAAAGTCATTAAAATAAGCAAAAGCACAAAGCATTCGAATAGATTCAAGACGGACAACCGGAGCATAGGTTTTTTCGTAGTCAATGCCTTCGTCTTGGTTATAGCCTTGAGCAACCAATCGGGCTTTGTTACGAGTGACAATTCCATCCTCATTAAGCTTGTTTCGAAACACCCACTATGTCCCAATAATAGGATAGTTGTGGGGCTTAGGAATGAGTTCCCAAACATTGTTTCTCTCGAATTGATTAAGCTCTTCTTGGATAGCAATAATCCAAAATTCATCATGAAAGGCATCATTAATATTTTTAGGCTCTATTTAAGAAATAAAAGCCATATTCACACAGTGATCTCGTGTAGAGGATCTAGTGCTAACCCTGAAATAACGTGTAGGCAACTCTAGAGGGGGGTGAATAGAGTTTGTGTCGATAATCATCATATAAAAATTAACTTTATATCACCTCCATAAAACAACTCTCAAGATAGTAAATAAATCAGAGAAAAATGCGAAAGTAAATAAAGATCAGAAGAGCATACGCAAACACAGCAGTTTTAACCTGGTTTCCCTCGTGGAGGACTAGTCCAGGCCTGAGAACTCTAGCTCAGAATTAAAATCCACTATTTGTGAAATAGTGTACAACCACGTGCCTTTACTCAGAAGAGCACACCAACTTCTTACAAATTTGCAGGTGGCAAAACTTGGAATTGTCCAAGTGACTTTTCTTTTCAACTCTTGCACAAAAACTTCTAGTTGAGTCGCACTTGAGCACCTTGGGGCTTAGGAAGTTTTGTGGCTAGTAGATTGGAAGAGTAAGGCTTAGGTAGTATAAGGCTTAGATGATTGAAAGTGAGAGATAGAAAGATGACATAAAATGAGAGAAATCAAGCCTTATTTATACTACTCTGGGGAGGCAAAGTTCGGCCCGAATACTTCTCCAAGAATTTAAATTTTTGAACGTTGGACAGCTTGTACCAAGCAGGCCCTAAAAATCAGGGTGCTGAAAATTAGGAGACAATGTTTGGCCCAAACTCTGTGTGGAGGCAGAGTTCGGCCCGAACTCTGCCTCCTAGGTGGTAGAATGGCCTTTGGGCTTTGTTTGGCTTGGTGGAGCTTGGGCTTGGTTCAGGAATTGGTCTGTTTGTATGGTGGAGCTTGGAGAGATTTGTCTAGGGGTTGAGATGACACAGTGCGACTTAACGTACACATTCTCCTAGACTCAATAAATTAAAGATTACAGACTTGGAACAAATAGGAAAACTAAGAGCCCTTTGATGATGCATTTCTTCTGATATTTGAGCAGTCCTGAAGACGTCTTTTCTCTTGACAGCAGTCGTCCAAAGATAAGCAGATCTGGAAATCTGAATACCTTTCGGGAGCTTTGTCCCCAAACCCTCGATGGGGGGCGTTGTCCCCTCGACCCCTGTCCGCTGACCGGGCAGTGGAACCCCCGATGCGAGGCCCCGGATAGGTCGCTAGACGGTTCAGAGAAATCTTTTTATATGACGCCGTCTTTGGTCCATCATCAATTCTTCATTGCCTATGTCCTGGTTTGATCATGCTTACTGCATGTCTACAAATACATGTTAGGCGAGCAAAATATGTTGCAGTACGATACAAGCATGGCAATATGATATAGGACAATTAGGATAATGCTAAGTTTAAGTAGCAACATGATAGTGAGTATATGAATATTAGTGACATCATTATGTTAAACTTAATTGATTAGCCATATTCAAAAATACGATATAAAAATTTGGCTAACAAACCCGTGAGGAAGGGTCACCAATTATAAGCTCCTTAGAATGATGGGGGACAAATCTCTATTTTTTGGGAAGATCCCCTTGAGGAGTCTCTAAAGTTGGAGAGTCTTCGAGTGGAGTAGTCTCAACTTTATTACTAGATGAAGAAGCACTAGTATCTCCAAGAGAAGAGTTTTCAAAACCAAAAGAGATGTCATCAACATCATTCGAGGAGCTAGATGTGGAAGTGTTAAGTTCGTCAAACGAGACATTGATTGACTCTTCGATTAGAAGACTTCTTTTGTTAAAGACACGAAACCCTTTACTATGCATAGAATAACCAAGAAAGATACCTTCATAGGTTTTTTCTTCAAATTTGCCTAGGTTATCTTTGGTGTTCAAAATAAAACATTTGCATCAAAGAACTTTAAAATATTCAATAGAAGAAATTTTGTCAAACCAAAGCTCATAAGGAGTTTTCTTAGAAATAGGTCTAATCAAGACTATATATATAACACAACATGCCATATTAACGACTTTTGCCCAAAAGTATTGAGGAAGCTTATTTTGGTTTAACATGACCCTTGTCGTATTGTCGAGGGTTCTATTCTTGCTTTCCACAACACCATTTTGTTGTGGAGTTCTAGGGCAAGCAAAATCATGACTAAAACCATTTTTTCACAAAAGTTTTTAAAATCGGCATTGTCAAATTTACCTCCATAATCACTTCTAATTTTGTTGATCATAATATCTTTCTCATTTTGAACACGTTTACAAAAAGCAACAAATTCACAAAAAGTATCACTTTTATTTACAAGAAAAATAACCCAAATAAATCTTAAAAAATTATCAACTAAAACAAAAGTGTAGAGTTTACCACCAAGACTAGTAACTCTACTAGGACCGAATAAATCTATATGAATAAGTTGGAGGATTTAGTTAACTTACTCTTCTCGCATTCTTCACATATCATTTCTTTTTTGAATGGTATGCTTGGGAGTCCTCTAACAAGCTTCTTGGTGGCCAGTCGGAAGATGGTGTCCATGTTGGCGTGTCCAAGTCTTATGTGCCAAAGCCAACTCTCATCATTCTTTACTACTAAGCACCTGTCATTGTTAGTGCTTTCAACAAGATAAAGAACATAGATGTTATTTTCTCTAATACCTTCATACACAGTAGAACCATTAGTGTTGTCATAGATGAAGCACTTGTGCTTAACAAAGTTAACACCATAGCCATTATCCGTGAGATGGCTAATGCTAAGAAGGTTGTGCTTAAGATTTGTAACAAGGCAAACATTCCTAATACAAGGATAAGGAGGGGAGCCGATATTACTATGTCCAATGATGTACTCTTTTAAATTATTACTGAAGGATGTGTATCCTTCCTTCTTCATTGATAGCATTACAAAAAGTAAAGCATTATCGGTCATGTACCGTGAGCAACTACTATCGAGGATCCACTTGCTTCTAGCATGCGATGGAGGATTCACCTGATTTGATTCCATTGCCATGAGACAAATATTTGCATTGTGTTTGTATTCTTTGTCGTTGTTCGAGTCACTAGCATCACTTTCGTACCAGTGCTAGTGTTGGCGTACTTTTTTGAGGATGAGCTTCCTTTGTTTGGCCTCTTGTATTTGTCAAATTCTCTTCTTTCCATTGGACAATCCCACTTGATGTGTCTGATCTTCTTGCAGTTATAGCAAGCAGGTTCTTTGTCAGTGTTCCTCCTTGAACGATTTACTTTGTTGAATTTGAAGAACTTTCGAAAGTGTTTGGCGGTGAGAGCAATTTCTTTGTCATCTGAATCGTCATCATCGGAGTCATCTTTTGAGGAGAACTTGATCGCCTTGAGAGCAAGAGACTTTTCTTTTTCTTTCATCTTCTCTTTCTCTTTTTTTTGTACGGAGGCTTCCTCTTGGTCCTTCATATCTAGCTCGTGGGTCATCAGCTTTCCTATGAGTGTCTTAAGGTTTATTGTTGTTAGGTCGTTCCCTTCGATGATGGCGGTAGCTTTGGAATTCCATTCCTTGGTTAATCCTCTGAAAATCTTTCGAATCTTTTTGTGAGTGGGATAAACCTTACTAAGAGAAGAAAGAGGGTTAATGATATCAATGAATCGAGTTAATATAAAAGTAATAGACTCATCTTATTTTATTTTGAAAGATTCATACCCTTGAGTGAGTCTACTAATCTTTGATCCCTTGTGATGTTCCCATATATGACTTCCAAAAAAATTTATATTTCGTTGAAAGTTTTGCAAGTAGAGATTCTATTGAATTCATTGCTATCGAGAGCACAGTAGAGTGCATTCATTGCGCATCCCGACTCGAAACCTTCTTGTCGTTTTTTAAAAAGTTTCTCTCTAAGAGTTTCTGAAACTACTTCTCAATAACTATGGAAGATTTAGGGATGCCATTTACAATGCAATCATATAGATCAAAATCTAGGGATTTCAATTAAATGCTCATCCTAATTTTTTAGTAGTTATAGTTGGTTCCATCAAATAGGGAAGGTCTATTTGTGGAGTATCCCTCATTATGGAATGAGTTGGTACTAGGATTAGTGGCCATTGATTACTCTAAGGAGGTAAATCCAAATCAAGAGACTACACTCTGATACCAATTGTAGAACCCTAGAGGGGAGGAGATGAATAGGATAATAAAATAATTATCAACAATAATAAGCAATTTAAAAGATAATAAAAGGAAAAGAGAATCAAACACTCGATGTATCCTGGTATCTTCCCAAGGGGCACTCCTGTCCCGGAACTCTTTCCGCCTTTAATCCACTATTTGAATAAATAGTTACAACACGAGTTTGGATCCGAAGAACTCGTCAACTTCAAACACACGAGTTTTCCTCCGAGGCTCGTCAACTTCACAACTTGAGAGAAAAGAGCTTTTGATCTTCTTAAACACTTGAAAGATCTAGGTTACAACTCTTGAATACTACACTTTAATGGATGATAATTTAAAGCTTGGTAGAGTAATGGTAGAGATCTTTGGTAGATGGAAAATTTAAAGCTCAAGTGGATGAGTCTTTATGAAGAAAGAGGATGTCTATTTATACAAATCCAAAGTCATAAAGAGCATTCACAGCCTAGCGGATTATCCGACGGTTTTCGCATAAATCCTTCGGATTATCCGGTCAAACGGTAATGGCTAGAAATAGAGTCGTTGGATGCATTTAATGCTTCTGATGTACGTTGTTGGATTTGAATTCAAATAAGGCCAGCAAGGCATCAGGATTATCCGACGAATTATCCTGGATATTCGACGGATAATCCATGGAAGACAACAAAATAGCTGTTGTCTTTGATCGGATTATTCGACGGATTACTGCGGAGATCCACCGGATGATCCGAACAAGATAACAAAATAGTTATTGTCTTTGTTCGGATTATCCGACGAGTTATCGCAAAAATCCTTCGGTTGATCCGATTATTACAACAAATACTTGCTATTTACGATCAGGTTATCCAACGGATTACCGCGATACGGCGGATAATCCGTCTCTTCATAAAAAAAATTCAGTATTCTATAGCTTTTTAGTTTGCCATCCATGCTAAAGCGTGTACATGATCTTCTAGACACTTACAAACACTTAGAGAGATAGAAGAGCTTTTGATCTTGAATTCTTTTAATTTGTCAATTGTCTTCTTGAGTGCAATAAGGTTCTGCTGTTGTAAGTGTTGGAATCATCTTTTTTTTTTGCTCCGAAAGACTTGTTTCTTCTTATTGATGTTGGAGTCGTCTTTTCCTTCTATCTTTGACTGACTTTTTTGTTCTTGTAGAATAATATGGCTAAAAAAGTACAGAGGCTAATTATAGTCAATATATCAAAATCAGTGTGCCAACATACACTGTAAACTATATCTCTAGTTGGAGAATGAGTACTTAGACCTTTTGTGATCTCACCTATTACCAAGTCCTTAGGATGGTCAGCCATGAACTTCATCTTCTTTGGCAGACTCTCCAAGTAGCTGGTTTTGAGTTCCGCTTCGGAAGGTGCTTTGCTTGGTATACCATGTCCTCATCGTTACTATCGTTGTTCATCTCGTCGAAGGTGACGTTGATTGATCCTTCAACTGACATTGATTTCTTGTTGAAGACTCAGTCATCTTTGCGCTTAGCCGTATAACCTAAAAAAATACCTTCATCAACTTTCGAGTCAAATTTGCCCAAATTATCTTTTCTATTTAAAATAAAATATTTGCAACCAAAATCTTAAAATAAGAAACAGAGGGGGTCCTATTTAAACCATACTTCATAAGGAGTCTTCTTCGATTTAGGTTAAATCAGAACCTTGTTCAGAATATAGCATGCTATATTGTCACGTCCCGATTCCGAAGAATCGATAGTCGTCCCCGGGGCATGATGCCGTGCGAACCTAGGTTGCGATCGCACAATGCATAGTCATAAGGTAATCCGAAACACAACATCTAAGGAGAAAGAGAGCGAAGACAAATTGAACAAAATATTAAGATAGAAAAACTTTATATTTTATTAATAATAGACATCATTTACAGACTCTATTACAATTATGTCGCACGGGCTTTACAACATTACTCAATTACAAAAGGAGTGCCGATGAGATAGCCCTTCCATACATACATCCTTTATTTACAGCAAAAGTATTCCAGCCACCTGGAATGGAGGGAGGCTGAGACATGTTTCTTGGACTGTTGCAGAGAGTTTTCAAAAGTGATGCAACAGGAGTCTTCGATGCGCGGTCGAAGCTTCAAAAGCACGAACATCGCCTTGGTCAGTTGGTGCTTTCTTATTTATTCCTAGCACCTGCGAAGAGCGAGGGTCAGTACGATCACATGTACTGACGAGTGGCTAATTAAACCCAAGCTCTGTATTTGGTTCAAGTAGTTTTATAGAATATGTTAGCTATTTGGTGATCTTTCTAACCATCCCAGTTGATTTGTATGTTAACATATTTTGAGGTAAGTATATGAAATTGTATACATTGAGCAGTTATCAAAATCATCCTTGTGTCACGTACATTATTTCAAGCAGTGAAAGGGGTGTGAAGGTCACTGGCAATGTTAAGCCATCAAGGACTATAGTTGGGTTAGACGGCGACCCTTACGCGACGGGTAGTGAGCCCCATGCGAAAGTTCTCGAATCACCCGTGCCGATTCATTATTGGCGCTTGCTCTAACTTGTTCCTCCCAGGCCAAATCGGTTCCTTGGCCTAGGCAACCATTCGAGAAAACTATACCTTGTCGACAAGTTATCCAATGACCATTTTTACAGATCTTGAAATAATTCTCTCTTTTCTAAAACCTTATATTTTCTCTTTTTGGTGTGAAACTTACATTTTTTGAGAATTACTCAAATTGATGCAGTCATTTCGAGTTTCCTTTAACAAGTGTTTCAAGAAGAATCGTGCCTCAATTTATTTGACTATACACAATGGCGACAAGCATTGATTTTGTGTTTCATGATTGATTTGAAACAGAGGGTCGAGGCGAAGGAGGTCAGCCACTCACCTTAGTCTTTGCTTTAGGCGAAGGACTGGTTGGCTGTGCTTAGACGTCGCCTACGCGATCACCTGCAATCGTATAAACAACTGATTAGAACACTATGTTATTCAAGAAATTCGATACGAATGCGAAGTTCAAAAATGCAAGCCATGGAAATTATCAAAAATATTCACGAAAACACATTCATGAAAACCAAAGCCAAAGCAAGTGCGGCATAAAAAGCAGAGCAACGGGAGGTCTCTTCCGACTCAGCCACAGAGCCAATCCTCGAGGCACAACCCGTTGAATATGGGACTTAATTCTGAAGAAGCCTTTCCACAACGAGAAAAGGATCTTAATTCAATTGTTCCCGTTCGACCGATTCAACCGATCCCGACCTATCGGTCCCGACTGAATTGGTAGCGACAGTGTTCCTTTCTCGCGCATCTCGTGGACGAAAACGGGGCACGATATAGGGATGGGGCACTACACCATAACCAACTAAGAAAAAGTTTCGTCCTCGAAACTTAAGAATAGAACCTACCTCTACGAGAACAATAAAAAAAAATTCTCCTTCATCTCAGATTCAAGTTCCCAGGTTGACTCCTCGACCGAATGATTGCTCCAAAGCACGCGGGCGAATGGGATCGCTCAATTTTGAAGCAACTTATCATTGTGCTCCAAGATTTGGACTGGCACTTCAATATAGGATAAGTCGGCCTTCAGTTCCAGCTGACAAAAATCTACCACGTGGCTTGGGTCGTGCACATACTTTCGCAACTGAGAGACATGGAAGACATCATGCATATCCGCTAGTACTGGCGGCAGGGCAATTTGATAGGTCACTGGGGCAACTCGCTTGAGTGTTTCGAATGGCCCAACGAATCTCGGACTCAATTTTTCCTTTGTACCAAACCGGGTAACTTCTCGCATAGGCGACACTTTAAGAAATACGTGATCGCCTTCTAGAAACTCGAGGGGTCGACGATGGACATCCATGTAACTTTTCTGACCACTCTGTGCAGTCTTTAATCTTTCCAGAATGAGCCGAACTTTCTGTACAGTCTGTTCCACCAGCTCCGGGCCGAGAATCTGTCGCTCTTCGACTTCGTCCCAGCAAATGGGTGATCTACACTTCTGGCCGTATAAGGCTTCGTACGGCGCTATTTGGATGCTGGACTGATAGCTATTGTTGTATTCAAATTCGGCCAACGGTAGATGAACGCCCCAACTCGACTTGAAGTCAATTGCATAGAGCCGTAACATGTCTTCGAGAATCTGATTCACACGCTCTATTTGGCCGTCGGTCTGGGGATAGTAAGCTGAGTTGAACTGCAACTTGGTACCTAGAGCCGACTGAAGGCTACTCCAGAAGCGTGATAGAAATCGTGCATCCCGGTCAGAGACGATGGATACAGGGACTCTGTGCAGCCGTACTATCTCGTCAAGGTAAATCTGAGTCAGGCGATCAACGCTCCAAGTAACTTTAATGGCAATGAAGTGCACTGACTTGGTTAGTCGATCAACGATGACCCAGATGGCATTATTTTCCGTGGCATCTTCGGCAGACCAATAATAAAATATATGCATACGTACTGTCACTTCCTTTCCGGAATTGCCAGATTCTGCATCTTCCCGCCCGGCCTCTGATGCTCAGTTTTCACCTGCTGATAGGCCATACATTGCGACACGAAGAGTGCCACATCTATCTTCATTCCGTACCACCAGAAGGTCGTACAGAGGTCCTTGTACATCTTAGTGTTGTCTGGATGCAAGGTATACTTCGCATAGTACGTTTTCGTCAATATCTCCTTTCTAAGTTCTGAATCGTCCGGAACACATAGCCTACCCTTCAATCGAAGCACATCGATTTCATCTTCCGCAAAGTCAGTCGTACTACCCGTTAAAATTTTCTCTCACACTTTCTTTAGGTATGGATCATCCTTCTGAGCGGTCTTGATCTTTTCCCGCAAGCTCGGCTCTAGCTACAACTGCGCCAACTGCATATCCCTGAATCGAACCCGGAGGTCGATGCTCATCTCTTCTAAGTCGCGTAGCAATCTGTGGTCGATGGATAGCGAGATAACATACTTTCGACTCGGAGCGTCTGCCACAACATTTCCCTTGTCTGATGTATAGTCAATAGTCAAGTCGTAATCTTTGATCAGTTCAAGCCAACGCCTTTGCCGTAAGTTTAGCTCCTTCTTTGTGAATAGATACTTGAGACTCTTGTGATACGTATAGAACACGCACGCCATGCCATAAAGATAGTGACACCATAATTTCAATACGAACACAATCACTGCTAACTCCAGGTCATGGGTGGGAGAGTTCTTCTTGTGCGGCTTTAGCTGTCAGGAAGCAAAAGATATCACCTTGTTCCGTTGCATCAGCACATACCCCAAACCTTGGCCAGACGCATCGCTGAAGATCTAGAATCCCTCAGTCCCTTCTGGAAGTGCAAGTATCGTGGCCGAGACGATCCGTTGCTTTAACTCCTGGAAGGAAGCTTTACTATCGTTTGACCATTCAAAAGTGACTCCTTTCTGGGTGAGGCAAGTCAGAGGCGATACGATCTTCGCGAAATCCTTTACGAAGTGTCGATAGTATCCTGCTAAGCCAAAGAAGCTTCGAATCTCACCGACTGACGCTGGTCGTTTCTAATCGACTACGACTTTAACTTTCTTTGGATCGACTGTAAATGCCTTCGGATAAAATGATGTGTCCAAAGAATACGATGCTGCTCAGACAAAATTCATACTTGCTCCGCCTCACGTACAACTAATTTTTCTGAAGGGTCTAAAGCACGGTCCGCAGATGCTCGGCGTGTTGCCGCTTGTCCTTCGAGTAGACGAGTATATCGTCGATGAAGACTACTACGAACTTGTCGAGAAAGGGACGAAACACCCGATTTATTAAATCCATGAAAGCAGCGGGGGCATTTGTTAGGCCGAACGTCATTATCAGGAATTTGTAATGGCCGTATCGAGTGCGAAAGGCTGACTTCGACACATCGTCCGGCTTAATCTTGAGTTGATGGTAACCCGAGCGAAGATCAATTTTAGAAAACATCGAAGCACCATGTAACTGATCGAACAGTCGTCTATGCGGGGTAATAGATATTTGTTCCGGATAGTGGCCTTGTTCAGCTCTCGGTAATCGATACAAAGATGAATTGAGCCGTCTTTTTTCTTGACAAACAATACGGGCGCTCCCCATGGTGATACGCTAGGCCGTATGAATCCCTTATCGAGCAACTCTTGTAGCTATACTTTGAGTTTCTTAAGTTCTGCGGGGGCCATTCTGTATGGAGCTTTAGAGATCGGTCGGGTATCGGAGAATGTGTCAATGGTGAATTCTATCTCTCGATCAGGTGGCATGCCAGGTAGCTCATCCGGAAACACGTCTAGGAATTCTGCCACAATGTCGATCTGACCCGCGTTTGCACTATCCTGTCTCATGTCTTGAACAGACGCTAAATAGCCTTTATACCCAGAATATAGCATCCTTCGAGCCGATATTGTCGAGATCACCATGCAGGTCGGCGATGCCTTACCATACGAATAACAGAATTCAGGCACTCCAGGTATACAGAAGGTGACCATCTTTTTGATACAGTCGATGGTTGTATTGCACGGACTGAGTCAATCTATTCCTAGAATGATATCGTAGTCCTTAATGTCTAGAACTATCGTATAGAGACTGACCTTTTGACCACCTATACAGATAATTCTGTCTCCGTAAGCTAAGTTTACAAGTAGTGATGTGCCCGACGGTATGTTGACGCTAAGATCAAGGCCTAACGGTGTCACAGGAAATTTGTGTTCGGCGACAAAATCTGTCGATATAAAGATATGTATAGCACCTGAATCAAACAGTATACGAGCAGGTTTGTTATAAAATGTAGTATACCTGTCACGACTGTGTCAGATGCGAATGCTTCATCTCGGGTCATGGCATAGACGTGGCCCTGGGCATTGGGATGACGGTCTTGGCCATTTTATTGTGTGGTCCGTGGAGCCCGAGGTGCTTGGCCTCGGTTTTGTTGGAATTACGAGGGGGCGTTGGTTCGGCCTAGCTTCTAGGTAGTTCTTTGCGATGTGATCTGTTCAGCCGCACACGAAGCATGATACATTCTTCAATCGACATTCATTGATCACGTGCCCCTCCTTATGGCAGTAATTGTAGAACACTCGATTTCTCCCCTGGTTGCCTCCTCCGTTGTCATGGTTTGGACGCTTATACGCATTTGTCACTCCCGTTTTCCGTTATACGTATTTTCAGGATACGTATACGGATTTCTGACAATTGTCAGGTGACCCGTATATTTTTACTTATCTTGCTTAGCTTAGCCTTGGTTTAAATCTTGACTTGATTTGGTTCAACATGGCTTGGCTTGGCTTAGTTTGGTTTAATTTGGGTTGAGATGAGAGGGGTTGCTATATAAGTCAACTTCTTCTCTCTCCTCCATTATTATTTTGTATTTACTTCTCCATCTTCTTCATTTACTCCTCTCCACCTACACCCAAGAGCTCTAGGCAAGTGTAACTTACTTCATGATGGATCTTGGATTTTATTGTTCCAATGTCTTCCTCTCCTAGTTCTAAGTCTCTTTAGAACTTGTCATCTTTTGTTTTGATGGATAGATTTTTGTAGATCTAGGTTTTGCCCTTTATCATGATTTTTTTGGTTTTGATCTATGAAAACTTGGTATTTTTGAAAACTAATTATTCTATGTTGTAGAAAATTTCATTCTATCCAATTTTGACCTTTGAAAAGTTGGATTTGGACTTGTTTTGACCAAGTTATGGACTTTTGAAGCTATGGGTTCAACCATGGAAATTCCTGCTGATTTGGAGAAGAGAGTGAGCAGTGTGCGCCAGCTTTTTAGCTTGCGCCACTGTGTTGTGCGCGCTCCTTAGCGTGGTGCAGCCTGACCCAATGCGTGCGCTCCTTAGCGCGGTACAGCCTGACCCAATGCGTGCGCTCCTTAGCGCGGCGCAGCCTGACCCAATGTGCGCGCTCCTTAGCACGACGCAACCTAAGTCCGGCGCAACCTGAGTCCGGTGCAACCTGAGCCGGGCACAACCTGAGGCAGGCGCAACCCGAGCCAGGCGTAACCTAGCCTCGCGCAGTCTAATGCCTGGCGCAACATGACTTGGCCCGACTCGTTCTGGCGTAACTTGACCCGACCTTGGGCGACACCTATTATCCTGGCGCAACTTGGCTAATGCCACTTATTGGCCATGGTACTCCTTGGCCCTCCCCCTTGGGTGCATGATGTTCCCAGTTTTTCCCTTTTTTATGATTTTTGCACCCATTTTATATCCTTACGCCTTTTGATATGAACTCGATATGAACACGATGTGAGCTTGACAAGCAATATGACATAAAAATCTGACACGACATGATGAGTAATCTTGACAAGTAACAAGTAACTTGATATGATAATTCTTGATGGTGGTCCGTTGTGATGCACTCTTGACTTGATAAAGTAACCTAACATGATAATCTCGATATGCCTTGCTAAGTAAGTCTTGTCTTGACACCGTGGGTGTTTGTGCTTGTATAAGCTACATGTCTCATCTTGCATCATGTCTAGGATATGAATTTCTGATTTCCACGGTCAGGGATTCATACTGAATCCGACTAGGATAATGACTAGAGTGATCAAGTAGTTCATCAAGGAATTTCCCAGCTACAGGCAGTCCCGTTATCTGGGCGCTTTTAATTGGACTTGTAGCCTGCCGTCGAGTAGGGCACATTTCCAGCACACTATCATGTGTTGCACCTCTATGTCACCTAATCCAACTCTCTCAACTTGTGACCGGATAACCTGGATTAAGACTGCAGGGCTTGTGGCTGTCGGAACATCTCGATGTATCTTGTTAGTAACTAGGCTTGTAATAACCCTAGTTAGTTAAAGTATCAAGCCGTACTCATTGCTTGGCCGTGATTGATGGATGGAGTCTTGTCTAGTCTGGTCTAGATCCAGTACATGGCTATCTCATGACATGCTTGTTTATGCTTTACTTTATCGATAATTGGTTAGAGACTAAGTTCTGTTCAGGTGAAGGGTTACCACCCCGGTCCTTATTTGGTTTACGGGTTGTAACCTGGTTACCGGAATAGTCCGTTAGTCATCTTACCGTTTATCATCCTGCTTTCTCTAACTCATGTTTTTCGTTATCCTTTATGTATCATGTGCTAATATGCTGGTTTTAGTTCCTAAGTGAAGCCTCCCTTGTGGCACTTGCTCTTTCTAGGGTCTGACCCAGCTGGTTTTGTATGGCCAGATTTCGGAGTAGCTTCCGAGGATGCCTCTGCCTTCCAGCCAGATGGTGACCACTAGGTGCAACCCTGGCAACGAGTGGGTTCTTATTTTGCTCTCCCACTCCCTTGTAAAAATATTCTTTTGAGGCGTTTAGCCGCCGAGCAAGTGTTAGCTCGTTTGCAACTTTACTTACTGTCTGCCTACGGACTGTAACATAATTGACAAATCCTAGGGTTGATCATGTATGACTGAAACTCTTGCTAGTCTTCACATTGTGTATGACTAGCTTCATGATCATCTGAATATGTAATGTTTGGGACGCCTTACTGTGTATGTCTGATGATCTAACATCTTGTAATATTTACTTACTTGCTTGAGATTGAGACACTAGGCTTGTTCATGACCATAAGAGACTGTTGGCTTGTAGATAAACCCTTATGCATCTAGACAGCCGTGACCGTATATCGAGGTAGGTTATACTTTAATGTACGTAGCCGGCTGTGTCCGTCCCCCGCTCTCCAGTATTCTGGTTTCGGGGCGTGACACGGTTTGAGTGGTGGCTCATGCAGGTCTTGTAAATCAAGATGTGCGAGGGTTTTACTGAATAGATGTCTCAATCAGCACTCGCCCTTGATCTCTACTCGTGTCTTCTAATTTTTTCGAAATCTTGACCTGATCACATGTTTATATCCTCGATCTATCTTGGTCCTTCCTTATTGTTCCTCATGTCGTTTCTTCAGCGGTATTGTTCCTGGTCCTACCGATCAGTAAGGCGGAGCACCTCCAGCGGACCAATAGCAACCTGGAGACCAAGCCCAGCACTCTGGAGCGGCCTTCCGAGTCATGCATTCCGGGGATCCAGAGCCCCCAGTTCAACCCGTCCAGTCTGTAGATCCTGATAATGGAACCCTGGTGGGTCTCATCAGAGAATTGCTTGCATCTCAAAATCGTCGGGGCGATGCCCTGCACCAGACAGTACAAGATGCCATGGGCAGAGTTGGTTACCAAGGGAACAACGCGGCCAACAGCTTCAAGCGTCTGAACCCTCCTTTCTTTGACGGCACTGAAGATGCTATTGCTGCTGATGCTTGGCTTCAGGATACAGAGGTTATCCTGGAAGCAGCTAGGATTCTTGAGAATGAGAAGGTGGCCGTTGTGCGCCTGCAGTTGTTAGACTTAGCCCGCAACTGGTGGGCGATGCTAGCAGTTGGATTACCGACGCCTATCTCATGGGCGGTGTTCAGCAACAAGTTCCAGACCAAGTACTTTGATGCAGTAGCTCGATATGATCTGTATACCAGATTCAGCAATCTCAAGCAGATGGGAAGGACGGTCGATGGATATGCGGCCGAGTTTTCTAGGCTTAGTCGGTTTGCTCCCACCTTGGTGGCGACCGAATTGGACCGAGCCCAGCGGTTCCAGCAGGGACTCCACCTAGAGATCATTCTAGCAGTAGAGCAGTTCGAGCACCAGACATTTGATGCCGTCTTGCGAGCAGCGAAGAGGCATGAGTATACTTCTCAGAGGATAGTGGACCGAACCGGAGGTAGGAAGAGGTTCCATGGGCAGATGAGTTTGTCCTCGGCACCATCCCCGACAGCTAGGGCCTTGACTATTGGAGCTCCTAGAAGGGCGACCACAGTTTTGTCGGTTCAGCATTCGATGCCGGCATATCCTCAGCAGCAGAAGCAGAAGCAGTCTTCCACAATGGGCTGCACTCATTGTGGAAAGCCAGGACATGTAGTCTCAGAGTGTCGTAGAGTACATGGATTGTGCTTGGCTTGTGGGGTACCGGATCACAAGATAGGGTCCTGTCCGAATAGAGCCAGTTCATCATCGTCAAACCTAACCAGTCCATCGGTTAGGGGTCCAGCACCAGTGCAGCAGCAGCATCAGCCTCCGAGGCCATTGCCGCCTCAGGCTCAGCAGTATACCCAAGCTCAGATTCAAAACAGGAAGAGAGGTCACCAGCAGAGGGGACTAGCACCAAGAGGACAAGGTCAGGCTATGGCTCTGACCGTAGCGAAAGAATTGGCTTCAGGTGAGGTGGTGGCAGGTACCATTCTCGTCAACTCTTTTTCAACATCAGTATTATTTGATTCGGGTGCATCGTATTCATTTATGTCTGCACGATTCGCAACACGGATAGGACTGGAGCCCGAGTTATTATCAGTAAGACTCAATATACTTACTGGTAACGGTCTTGTAGGAGTAGATAGAGTCTATTCCTCGTATCAAATCGTAGTTAGCGGTAGAGAGTTTCTCGCTAGATTGATAGAATTTCCGATGGCCGACTATGATGTGGTCCTAGGAATGGATTGGTTGAAGGATCAATACGCAAGAATAGACTACCATATTGGTAGGATTATTTTTAGTATTCCAGGCAAACCAGAGTTTTTATTTTCTAGAGGCAAAGTAGAACCTTCTCCACCAGTATTGCGGATGGCAGTAGCAGAAGCAGTTCAATTTCCCAGAGTAGTGGAAGAGTTTCCTGATGTGTTTCTCGAGGAGCTTCCAGGTATGCCACCAGAGAGAGATAGAGTTCACTATCGACTTGATTCCAGGAACGGCACCAGTGTCAGAGAGAGTCTACAGGATGGCACCATCAGAGTTGGAGATCTTGTACAAGATGATTAAAGAACTCAGAACCAAGGGATTCATTCATGCTAGTGGATCGCCTTGGGGAGCCCCGATGCTTCTTGTGAAGAAGAAGGATGGTACATCAAGATTATATGTTGATTATCGTACCTTGAACTCTGTGACAATAAAGAACAGATATCCTTTACCAAGGATAGATAATTTATTTGATCAGCTCAGTGGGGCAGCAGTATTCTCGAAGATTGACTTGCGGTCAGGATACCATCAGATCAGAGTCAGAGAGCAAGATATCCCGAAGACAGCGCTCAGATCAAGATATGGACATTGGGAGTTTCTTGTTATGCCATTTGGAGCGACCAATGCGCTAGCCGTATTCATGGACCTCATGAATCGTATCTTCATGCCCTATTTGGACCAGTTCGTGATAGTGTTTATAGATGACATTTTAGTCTATAGCAAGAGTGAGGCAGAGCATGAGCAGCATCTTCATGTAGTTCTTCAGATTCTCAGAGAGCACCAGTTGTACAAGAAGTTCAGTAAATGCGAATTTTGGCTTGATCGCATTTCGTATTTGGGTCACATCATCACCAGAGGTGGAGTGGAAGTTGACCCCCAGAAGATATTGGCCATAGAGACGTGGCCAGCACCTAGCACCGTCACAGAAGTTCGAAGTTTCCTAGGATTGGCTGGCTATTACCGGTATTTTGTATCAGACTTTGCTCGGATTTCAGCACCATTTACGCAGTTGACCCACAAGGATGTACAGTTTGCTTGGACAGCAGAGTGTCAGAGTTCATTCGAGAAGTTGAAGCAAAGATTGATGACGGCCCCCATTCTCACGCTTCCAGATGGGACTGGGGGATTTTCGGTTTATTATGATGCTTCCGGCAGAGGATTGGGATGCGTCTTAATACAGCATGGTAAGGTAGTAGCTTATGCGTCACGTCAGCTTCGTGATCATGAGAGAAATTACCCAACCCATGACTTGGAATTAGCAGCAGTGGTTTTCGCACTCAAGTTGTGGAGGCATTATTTGTATGGAGATCGGGTGGAGATTTTCACCGACCACAAGAGTCTTGAGTATGTGTTTACCCAGAAGAATCTTAACATGCGTCAGAGAAGATGGCTAGAGCTACTTGTGGATTATGATATCAACCTGCAGTATCATCCTGGGAAGGAAAATGTTGTTGCGGACGCATTGAGCAGAAGAGCATGAGCTTATTTCCTAACAGCGCAACCCGAGTTATTAGCAGATCTTCAGAAGATGGGTATTGAGGTTGTTCTTCCCACCAATGTGGCATTGATGGCCAGCTTGCAAGTTCAGTCCAGTATAGTTGAGAGGATTAAGTTAGCTCAGTCAGCAGATCCTAAGCTTCAGCGGCTTAGAGCAGAGTGTGAGACAGGATGGAGACCAGAGTTATGCATTCACGAAGATGGTACACTTCGTCATGGGAGGCGTCTTTGTGTACCCAGTAGTGATATCAGACAGGAGATCATGGCAGAAGCTCACAGTTCACAGTATTCAATTCATCCCGGCGGTACGAAGATGTACCGAGACATCCGTCAGCATTTCTGGTAGAATGGCATGAAGAGGGAGATAGCCCGGTTTGTCTCTCGTTGTTTAGTTTGCCAACAAGTTAAGGCTGAACATCAGAGACCAGCTAGACTTCTTCAACCTTTACCGATCCCAGAATGGAAATGGGAGCACATTACCATAGATTTTGTAACTGGGTTACCTAAATCCCCAGCTGGAAGAGATGCTATATGGGTTATAGTTGATCGTCTCACGAAGGTAGCTCATTTTCTTTCATTCAGAGTTGGTCAGGCGACGGATCAGCTAGCAGAGATGTACCTCAGGCAGATAGTCAGGTTGTATGGAGTACCAGTCAGTATTGTATCCGACAGAGATTCAAGATTCACATCGCACTTTTGGCGGAGTCTTCAAGAGAGCTTGGGGACTCGACTCAAGTTCAGTTTAGCTTATCATCTGCACACAGATGGTCAGTCAGAACGTACGATCCAGACTCTTAAAGATATGTTGCGGTCATGTACACTCAACTTTGGTGGTTCATGGGAAGATCACCTTTATCTCGTGGAGTTCTCCTATAATAACAGTTTCCAGGCTAGTATCCAGATGGCACCCTTTGAAGCACTGTATGGCAGGAAGTGCAGATCACCTTTAGCTTGGGATGATGTCGGTGAGAGGCAGATGCTTGGTCCAGAGATGATTGCGCAGACAATCGAGGTGGTCAGACAAGTCAGAAATCATCTTCGAGTTGTCCAAGATCGCCAGCGCCATTGGGTCGATTCTCATCGGCATCCCCTTGAGTTTTCAGTCGACGACCATGTGTTCCTTAGGATTTCTCCTACCCGTGGCATCATTCAATTCAACGTACGGGGAAAGCTTAGTCCTAGGTATATAGGGTCGTTCGACATTCTAGAGCGAGTAGGTGATGTGTCCTATCGTCTCGCTCTTCCGCCGTCGTTACATGAGGTGCATGATATCTTCCATGTATCCCAATTACGACGGTATATTCCGGATCTGAGCCATGTCCTTGATCATTTGGAATTGGTTGTTGGTACCAACCTTTCGTATGAGGAAAGGCCCGTATCCATATTGGACCGAAGGGAGAAGATACTCAAGAACAAGACTATTAAGTTAGTCCGTGTTGATTGGGGTCATCACTCTTTAGGTGAGTCAACGTGGGAGCATGAGGATGATATTCGCTCGCGATATCCATACTTGTTTGACTCATAAGGTATAATGTCTTCCTTATGTCTTATATTTTTACTTCCTTGCTTGCATGAATGATTGCTTAGTTGACTGCTAGTCGTAGATTGCCAGTATTAGTATAGCTCGCCCCGACACCTCTAGCACCTTGATTAAATTCCGAGGACAAAATTCTTTTAAGGTGGGTAGAGTTGTCACTCTCGTTTTCCGTTATACGTATTTTCAGGATACGTATACGAATTTCTGACAATTGTCAGGTGACCCGTATATTTTTACTTATCTTGCTTAGCTTAGCCTTAGTTTAAATCTTGACTTGATTTGGTTCAACATGGCTTGGCTTGGCTTGGTTTGGTTTAATTTGGGTTGAGATGAGAGGGGTTGCTATATAAGTCAACTTCTTCTCTCTCCTCCATTATTATTTTGTATTTACTTCTCCATCTTCTTCATTTACTCCTCTCCACCTACACCCAAGAGCTCTAGGCAAGTATAACTTGCTTCATGATGGATCTTGGATTTTATTGTTCCAATGTCTTCCTCTCCTAGTTCTAAGCCTCTTTAGAACTTGTCATCTTTGGTTTTGATGGATAAATTTTTGTAGATCTAGGTTTTGCCCTTTATCATGATTTTCTTGGTTTTGATCTATGAAAACTTGGTATTTTTGAAAACTAATTTTTCCATGTTGTAGAAAATTTCATTTTATCCAATTTTGACCTTTAAAAAGTTGGATTTGGACTTGTTTTGACCAAGTTATGGACTTTTGAAGCTATGGGTTCAACTATGGAAATTCCTGCTGATTTGGAGAAGAGAGTGAGCAGCGTGCGCCAGCTTTTTAGCTTGCGCCACTGTGTTACGCGCGCTCCTTAGCGCGGCGTAGCCTGACCCAATGCGCGTGCTTCTTAGCGCGGCACAGCCTGACCCAATGCGCGTGCTCCTTAGCGCGGCGCAGCCTGACCCAATGCACGCGCTCCTTAGCGCGGCGCAACCTGAGTCCGGCGCAACCTGAGTCCGGCGCAACCTGAGCCAGGTGCAACCTGAGGCAGGCGCAACCCGAGCCAGGCGCAACCTAGCCTCGCGCAGTCTAACGCCTGGCGCAACATGACTTGGCCCGACTCGTTCTGGCGCAACTTGACCCGACCTTGGGCGCAACCTATTATCCTGGCGTAACTTGGCTAATGCCACTTATTGGCCATGGTACCCCTTGCCCCTCCCCCTTGGGTGCATGATGTCCCCAGTTTTTCCCTTTTTTATGATTTTTGCACCCTATGAACTCGATATGAACACGATGTGAGCTTGACAAGCAATATGACATAAAAATCTGACACGACATGATGAGTAATCTTGACAAATAACAAGTAACTTGACATGATAATTCTTGATGGTGGTCCATTGTGACGCACTCTTGACTTGATAAAGTAACCTAACATGATAATCTTGATATGCCTTGCTAAGTAAGTCTTGTCTTGACACCGTGGGTGTTTGTGCTTGTATAAGCTACATGTCTCGTCTTGCATCATGTCTAGGATATGAATTCCTGATTTCCACGGTCAGGGATTCATACTGAATATGACTAGGATAATGACTAGAGTGATCAAGTAGTTCATCAAGGGATTTCCTAGCTACAGGCAGTCCCATTATCTGGGCACTTTTAATTGGACTTGTAGCCTGCCGTCGAGTAGGGCACATTTCCAGCACACTGTCATGTGTTGCACCTCTAAGTCACCTAATCCAACTCTCTCAACTTGTGACCGGATAACCTGGATTAAGACTGCAGGGCTTGTGGCTGTCGGAACATCTCGATGCATCTTGTTAGTAACTAGGCTTGTGATAACCCTAGTTAGTTAAAGTATCAAGCCGTACTCATTGCTTGGCCGTGATTGATGGATGGAGTCTTGTCTAGTCTGGTCTAGATCCAGTACATGGCTATCTTATGACATGCTTGTTTATGCTTTACTTTATCGATAATTGGTTAGAGACTAAGTTCTGTTCAGGTGAAGGGTTACCACCCCGGTCCTTGTTTGGTTTACGGGTTGTAACCTGGTTACCGGAATAGTCCGTTAGTCATCTTACCGTTTATCACCCTGCTTTCTCTAACTCATGTTTTTTGTTATCCTTTATGTATTATGTGCTAATATGCTGGTTTTAGTTCCTAAGTGAAGCCTCCCTTGTGGCACTTGCTCTTTCTGGGGTCTGACCCAGCTGGTTTTGTATGGCCAGATTTCGGAGTAGCTCACGAGGATACCTCTGCCTTTCAGCCAGATGGTGACCACTAGGCGCAACCCTGGCAACGAGTGGGTTCTTATTTTGCTCTCCCACTCCCTTGTAAAAATATTCTTTTGAGGCGTTTAGCCGCCGAACAAGTGTTAGCTCATTTGTAAATTTACTTACTGTCTGCCTACGGGCTGTAATATGATTGACGAATCCTAGGGTTGATCATGTATGACTAAAACTCTTGCTAGTCTTCACATTGTGTATGACTAGCTTTATGATCATCTGAATATGTAATGTTTGGGACGCCTTACTGTGTATATCTGATGATCTAACATCTTGTAACATTTACTTACTTGCTTGAGATTGAGACACTAGGCTTGTTCATGACCATAAGAGACTGTTGGCTTGTAGATAAACCATCATGCATCTAGACAGCCGTGACCGTATATCGAGGTAGGTTATACTTCAATGTACGTACCTGGCTGTGTCCGTCCCCCGCTCTCCAGTATTCTGGTTTCGGAGCGTGACAACATTGTTACCTTTATATGGTTTTTCTTATTTACTACTACATTTGAACAATAACCCTTTATACTGTAACATAAAATAAAAATTTTGGAAATTACAAAGTGATGCTTTTATAACTTTAAGCAATTTAAAAATATTTATCACGTATTATTTTGAAAAACTAAAATTCTTCTATATAAATAAAATCTAGTAAAAATGTTTTACAAAAATATGTACCTCGCACATATTCGCACTCGACGAGCAATTCCGAAACGCAATCTCGCACGTTACGCAAATACAAAAATGCGAACTCGTATGCGACGTACAAATACGAAGTACAAAAAAATACAAAAAAATTATTTCAAAAATCGTAGTAGAAATTTAGGGATTTTACATCCTACCCAACTTATAAGAATTTCGTCCTCGAAATTTAGGAACAGGTAGGGTACAAGAGTTTAACGATAAGAAATTGTGAACAATTTATTTGGCGAGGCAAGGGAAACGGTGTTTAACATAAATGTGCTCTTAGAAAGTCATGAATTCATTAAGTAGGAAAATAATTTATGAATATGGTAATGGACGAGGGTCGCTAGCTAAGACAATCATGATACATAATTCGAGAATAATAAGGCATTAGGTAGATCGAAGAGAATAAATTAGGGAGTTGGGAGGTATGGTTCCTTGAGAAACTGTGGTCGTTTGGGTTTAGGTTTGATTAAGGAAATGATTTGAATCATTCTTAAGTCTCAAAAATGATTAGAAAGTCGGGATAATGAATCTAGTGTCACGAGGAGGACGATTTACTCAAGATGGGGTTACAGTCACATCGGTTGGTAACTTGCTAACTATCTTGGCAATAGACAGTGGACAACTAAGAGAATATCAAGTACGGGTGTTTGTCTTTTTAAAACAGGCGAAAGGCAAAAATAAAGAGATCGAAGAAGACATTATCGAATTCAAATGAGTGGTTCAAAGACGACTGAATAAGTTCCAAAAAAAAATTGCCAAGGCAGTCGCGGGTGAGGCTCTAGGGCCAAGTTTAACTATGTCTCCATCCACGTTGAACAATATACAAAAAGCGAACCAAGTGCACTATGGTTGATCAGACCATAATACGTCGGTTCTGATTAGACAATGTATTAGTGGGCGCCCACAATAAACATATGTCACGAACAAGCTCGATAAAGAGTAAGCTTGCAAAACTAGACATAATAGCAACATAAGATAGTCAACATATAAGCATTGGATGATGAAGGAAACTAAATAGTCCAAGATCCTTTAAAATTTAGTCTTGCCCGAAGTTCGAGCCTATACAGTCGGCTCGGTTGATTAGATAAGTTAGGGTCCACTTAATTCTATAGTCTATGGTCCACAAGGAAAAAGGTTGGTTAGGTCATGAGGTATTCTACCCAACTTACAAGAGTTAAACTAGTAGTGTGATGGAACAATGAGTCAAGCAATCAAAATACCACAAGGTTAAGCATTTTAAAGAGAACATAATTATATCGGGTCGAACGAATTGACTCAAGGTTGAATTCTTAATTGAAGTCAAAAAATATTTTAGGTACCATGGTAATGGTTATAGTTTAGTCTTTTTGACCAGAAAGTCGTATCAAGAAAATAGAGGACAAGGAGGCGGGTTTTAGTGGGACATGATATACCTACATGAAGGTGGGCTTGTCTAGGTCTTGTATATGGAATTTGTTGGAAGAAAAAGTCTATTGTTGTGCTCCAAATATCAAAGTCGTGATAGGGAACCCCAAATGATCAAAATAGAAAGTGGGTTCTCATGAGATAATGATTATCGCACAAAGTAAATGACCAAGTTAAAGCATGAAATAAAGATAGATTCTAGTAGATCAAGGTAAAATAAGTTAAGAATACAGTTTCAGAGAAAAAGTAGTCTCTTGGTTAAAGGAATGATGCTAATCATTTCTAAGTTTCAAATAATTAAATGGTCCGATAAAAGATCTAGATTTGAGTGGGTCAAGATAAAGACATAGTTATACAGTTTGGTCGATGACTAACTATACTTATGTATATGCAATATCATAATCATAGGTGATATGGCAATCTAATGTGGAATGCTTGTATTCCATTAAGGCGACCTTGCTTGTTTCTTGGTCCTTCACCAATATATGATCTAATCTAAAAATTTTAAGTTCCTCAAAAGTTTCTCAATAAAATTTTCAAGATACTCCACCAAAATTTCTAATTATCTTAGGTTGCCAAGTTTAATCCAAATTTAAATTTCTAATCAATCTTGAAATAGTCCTTATATATCGCAAATTAAACATACCCTTTTTTTCCACCAAAATTTAAATATCCATAATCAAGGCTTTAAACTCGAAATCTAAATAACTTTATAAATCATAGATCATATGACACAATTTGAAATTTGAATTTTTCCTTCAAAGTCGATTTCATATCTTCCAAGATATTTTAAATAAAATTTTTACCATCCTCTCTTCAACCGCAAAATTAATTAAACTTATAAATCGTATGACTCAATTTAAAACCTTAAGCTCTCTAATAAATCGTAAATCATAAACCCTCATATTCTCTAGTTGTTTACAAAATCATAACTTATAATTTAAAACTCTTTAATAAATTTTGAGATAAACTTTAACATATTATAATCCAAACTTGAACTTAACCGTAAATCATGTGTTACAATTTAAAGATGTTTTTCAATCGGTTTCATATCCCAATAAATCATAAACTATTCTACAATTTCCAAAAACCGTAAATCATAAATTTGTTTTTTTTTCGATCTAGCTATCCTCTCGTGTATACCACCTTGTAATAGCAAAATAAAATTCCAACTATCCTTTGAATGTGGTAATATGCTACTACCCAACTTGGAATTAACTAATCCTTAAAATCATACTTTTACGAAAAATGTCTTTATAACTCAAATAAGACATCAATGTACATTAATTGTCAATATAATCTTCCTAGCCATGTGTTTGACCTATGAGCATATAATAGTGTAGTCATCTTTCTAACTGTCACTAAGCACGAAAGATAAGAATTTACGGTAGAAAGAGTTCAAGCAGGATGCAAATCAAGGATGGTAACGAGAGTTCAAAACTTAAAACAAGGAAGGAGGTCAAGTTTGTGGATGAGATTCCTAGACACTAATCCTATATTGCAGGCTCACATCGGTACAATTACGTAACCGAAGTGACAAACTCGACCTACATGGGCCACCACAAAAATATGTAACGCCCCAGTCCCAAAAATACGTAGGACTAGGTACATAGACATGCCAGTTGTATACATACGAAGTATACTCCAATATATAGAAACCTCGTATGAATACATAAGCTGTAAAATGCAGTGAACCAAGAGTAATCTAATCTCATCCACACAAAATAAAAGAATAAAGAATATCATATAATCAACTATGAATCTTTATTGGTACATGTAGTTGGGCGGAGACAAATCTACTACCAACTATGAAAAGAAATACATCACAAAAGAAAGAGTTTGGCGAGCGAAGCGAAGACGATCAAAGTGCAATCATCATCGAAGACATAGAGATGATCATGGCCACGGCTAGAACACCTGCGAAAGACTAGAGCACACACATGGCGAGATAACCAGGTCCTCAGAGGGACGTAACAAGATACATAAAGAACATACCACATAACTGATTATATATATACTATGTCATAAATCACAAGTATAGTAAATAGTCACACTCGTAACAAGATCCAATACCTCATCATCGAAACAGTGGACTACCCCTGCAACCAAACAAGGACAAGGAGTAGCACACTATACCACGATGAGACATTGTCCCAAGCTACTAATGAGACGGGGTGATATGACATTTGACGAGGGTTACCTGACCATTCTAATGTGTTTATACAATAAGAACAAACCTTCAACGCATGGGCACTTTGGCTCAGGAGCAGTAATCTCAAGTATGGCCCCATCAGGATACCAAGGACCTCAAAGCATAACATTCATCGAATGTCAGAGGCCAGCAGTAAATCAGGTATCAGGATCCAGGACCGTATCTCCCGCGGAGATAACCGGCAATAAGGAAGTGCATACTTGGCTCATACGTTAAGAAACTGTTTTTCTCACCCAATGCCTAACAGAGTCACATCCATGTCTCATATACCTCTATTAACCGCTAAGTCTCCTAACATGCCGCTATTAGCAGTTAGCCCTAACGCATGCGCATGGAGGATCAGCCCACACGTAAGAACCTCTACATGCTACTCATCTCACACATCCTCGTGGTACAACTGTGTCAAGGTGTATGCGATACACTACAGAAGGTAGTCCCTTAACTCTAGGTTCATATGCAATCAAAGGTTAATAATAAGGTAAACTAACAATCATTGAGCAGGGAGTAAATCAGGAACTGTAAGAACCGGAAATAATGAACAGTGATATGTAATAAATAAATACAGACTGAATATAAACAATTTAATGGCAAGGTATCTTGCCTGGTGTGTCGCCTGGTGGGGTGCGATGATCCATCAAGTCTTGTGGTCCAATAGCCATGTTTGTGGTGTAAGGGTCCGAATTTGTCGAGGAATAGAAAGGCGCGGTTAGTCGTAATCAGAGATGATATTTGAGGAGAATTTGAGGGGTAGATACATATATTAATTTTAGATAACAAGTATAATATTAGAAACTAGAATTCTTTTTAGTTAAAATATATTTAGACTAATACTTAAAAAATGTTTTTAGGCAAATTTGTGAAATAGGATTTCTAGGTAAAACTATATTTTTATTAGTACAATAATTAGTTGAAAAGTCTAGAGATCAAGATATAATTTGGTAAGAAATTTAATTTTTATAAATAAAAATATATTTTATTTTATTTTATTTTATTTTTAGAAAATATAAAAATCCAGAAAAATAATTTATGGCTAAACAACATCATGTGAAAAATAACCTTATATTTTAGTATTAAAAAAAAGCTAACTAGATATGTGAATATTATATTTTTAAAATATAATATTAAAGTTGGTACCTACTAATAGTAATAATAATACAGCAAACAATAAATATAATAATGATATAAAATAATAATAATAATAATAATAATACTAATAATAATAATAACAGTAATAATAATAATAATGATGATGATAATAATAATAATGATGATAATAATAATAATAATAATAAATATAACTACTAAGCATCTGTCGTTCTCCTAAAAAGGAAGAAGGAAAAAAAACTGTGGAGAGAGAGTAAGAAATCGAGAGAGAGCAAGAGAGAGGAAAAGAGGGTTTTATCAGCCGTCGGTGGCGCGGAAAGAAGAACGGCGTCGGCGCCGTGCGGTCGGAGCGGGTCGCTCGGCAGGAACGCGACGGCGGCGTCTCGTGATGGTGGTGGACGGCTCGATCGGCGCCAGGTTTTGGGCACGACAATCGGGAAGGCCAGGACGGCGAGGTCGTCGCCGGCGATCTGGAAGCGGTGGCGGACGACGGAGGTTCGGGCACGACTGAACGAGGACGGCGGCCGTAGGGGATCTGGTCGTCGGTGGAGGCGCCGGGAAGAGGAGCGCATCGGCGTCGTGCGGTCGTCTTCGCCAAGATCTGGTCGACGCGGAGGCAAGCCGGAAAGGGACTTCGCAGATGGAGGCTTGGCACGACGAGGTATGGGTTTATCTTCAATTTTTGGGCGGTGGTGTTTTGGAGATCCGGGCGGTGGTGGTGATTACAGGGTTGATGCTGGTGTGGTGGTGGCGGGTTGTGGCGGCGTAGGGGAGGTTGCCGGTGATGGAACGGCGATGGCGGGGTTCGGTTTTGGTGATGGTGTTGGCCTTACGACGAGGTTGGGGTCGACTGTGGGGACAACGGGTGGTCGGAACTGGGTGAAGGAGGAGGTGATTTGGGTCTGTGATGATGGTCGCAGGGGACGGGGCCGGAGTAGTACTGTTGTACAGTCCGTGTCGGGGGTGTCCGATATGGTAGGTGAGGGTCGGATTTGTCGGCCTCGGCTCCGACTAATGTAGCTGTAAAAAAGTATAGTGGATGGACATGGAACACAGACACGATGCACGAGTTGGTTGGGATTTATTTGTGGAGATGATGGATGGTAAAATCAATGGGGAGCTCCCCTATATATAGGGTTGAGGACTTCTTGCATGATAAGGATTGGGTGTATTTAAATCCCAATAGATAATACCGTTCTTAATTTAAATTACTTTAAATTAAATCAATTATATCTTTCCAAGATACAAACTAGATAATCTTATTTTTAATTCAAAAACCATTTAAAATTATTAGTAAAATCAAAATTTTGATTTTAATCACAATTGATATATGTATAATATTTTTTCCCTAAAATTTAAAATAATAATAAAAATAAATTTCAAAAATTAAACTATATACATGAATTAATTTCATGTAATCATATGAAAATAGAATATTCGCAAAATATGGTTTTTCTTATTTACTACTACATTTGAACAATAACCTTTTATACTGTAACATAAAATAGAATTTTTGGAAATTACAAAGTTATGCTTTTTATAACTTTAAGTAATTTAAAAATATTTATCACGTATTATTTTGAAAAACTAAAATTCTTCTATATAAATAAAATCTAATAAAAATGTTTTACAAAAATATGTACCTCGCACATATTCGCACTCGACGAGCAATTCCGAAATGCAATCTTGCACGTTACGCAAATACAAAAATGCGAACTCGTATGCGACGTACAGATACGAAGTACAAAATAAATACAAAAAAAATATTTCAAAAATCGTAGTAAAAATTTAGGGATTTTACATCAGCCACAGAGTCAATCCTCGAGGCGCAACCTGCTGAATATGAGACTTGATTCCGAAGAAGCCTTTCCATAACGAGAAAAGGATCTTAATTCAATCGTCCTTGTTCGACCGATTCAACCGATCCCGACCTATCGGTCCCGACTGAATCGGTAGCGACAGTGTTCCTTTCTCGCGCACCCCGTAGACGAAAACGGAGCATAATATAGGGACGGGGCACTACATGTATTAACAGCTTCAGCCAAAAAATATTTAGGTAGGCTAAATTGGTTTTAAATAACTCTAGCCATTTTGTTAAGATTTTTGTTCTTACGTTCAACAACGCCATTTTGTTGCGAAGTTCTAGGGAAATAAAATTCATGTAAATATTCGTGTGTCACAAAATTTCTCAAAGTCAACATACTTGAATTCTCCACCATGATCGCTTCGAATGTGAGTGATCATGGAGCCTTTCTCATTCTGTGCATTTTTACAAAATGTGACAAATTCTGAAAATACGTCATTCTTATGAGCAAAAAAATATACCCATGTATATCTGGAGTAATCATCTACGATTACAAAGGCATATAGCTTACCATTTAGACTAGCAACCATGCTGGGTCCAAACAGATCCATATGTAATAATTGTAGAGATCGAGTAGTACTTACAACATTGATCGATTTAAAAGTTGATTTAGTAGTTTTATTCTTTTCACAGTCACTACATATCATGTCTTTCTTGAAAATGATCTCTGGTAAGCCTCGCACCAATTTTTTGTGGATAATCTCACAATTGTGTCCATGTTTGCATGTCCTAGCCTCATCTGCAATAGTTGACTCTCATCATTTTTGGCATATAGGCATCTACCTACAGTGTTAGTATTCTCAAAAAGATAGAAAATGTAGATATTATCTTTCCTAATACCTTCAAAATAGTACTACATGTTGAGCTATCAACTACAGTACATTTATCTTTAACAAAATTAATATCATAACTATGGTCAGCTAAATGACTTATGTTGAGTAGGTTATGCTTTAATTCTGTTACGAGACATACATCTTTAATAATGGGATAGGGAGCCTTACCAACATTACCGATACTTATAAGGAAAAATTTGAGTGGCACCCCACATTTGTTATGCTTATTTAAGGTGCACCCCACATGTTTACATGAATGCATAACACCCCCCACTTTGGACGGTTTCCGTCTAAAACGAACGGTCAACCCCGTTGACCAATTTTTTTTGACGAAAATACCCCCCTATCTGTTCTCTTCTTCCCCGCGTCAACTATTCGTCTCCCCCCCTCCGTCGTGCTCGGTCCCCCTCCCCGGCGTCGCCGCACTCCCCCCCTCCCCGACCTCGCCGCACCCCCCCGGCCATCACCACCACCACCATCACCAACATCATCACCATCATCATCACCACCACCACCACCACCATCCACCATCATCATCATCACCAACATCACCATCACCAACATCATCACCATCATCATCATCATCATCATCATCAACATCATCATCATCCCCTCCTCCACTTCCTCTCCGCCCTCTCCGACTCCCGCCCTCCGCTGCCACTCCCTCCGCCTCCTCTCCCTCCTCTCCGCCTCCCCGCTCCCCCTCCGTCCCCACCACCCCAAGATCTCCTCCCTCCTCCTCCCTCGCCTCCGTGACCCCGACTCCTCCGTCCGCACCGCCCTCCTCGACGCCGTCCGCTTCCTCTCCCTCTCCGATCCCGCCTCCTTCGCCGCCGCCTCCCTCTTCTGCCCCCTCTCCGACTCCCTCCGCCATGAGCAGGAGGCCTCCGCCCAGGCCGCCTCCGCGCTGTGCCTCTCCGCAGCGATCGACTCCTCGGACGCCAGCCTGGACCACCTCCTGCAGATCCAGCGCCTGCTCCCGAGGCTCCTCAAGCTGGCCCGTAGCAGCGCGGGGTGGAGCGGCTGAAGGCGGAGGAGATGGCGAGGGAGCGGTCGAGGAGGGGGTACGACGAGGTCGGGGAGGGGGGGAGTGCGGCGACGTCGTGGAGGGGGGCCGAGCACGGCGGGGGGCAGCCACGTGTGACGGGGAGGGGGACACACAAATGAAGACAAGGGCATTTTCGTCAAAAAAAAATTTGACCGTTCGTTTTAGACAGAAACCGTCCAAAGTGGGGGGTGTTATGCATTCATGTAAACATGTGGGGTACACCTTAAATAAGCATAACAAATATGGGGTGCCACTCAAATTTTTCCTACTTATAATGTACCATTTCAAGTTGTTTCCGAAATGACATTTTGCTAAAACGTATCATATTAATGATTAATGACGACACTTTATTTATGGCACTTTTTGAATTAGTGTTATTAAATTTAGTTTATGATGACATTTTGCTAAAAAGTGTCATATTAATGAAATATTTTTCATCATTAATGACACTTTTGTAAAAGTGTTGTAGACATGAAATCAACGATACTATTAAAGTATCATCTAATATTAAATAATAAAAAATAACACATTTTAAGTGTCATCCCTAAATTATTCTCCCGCTATTTCTTTCCCAAATCTACTCATCCAAAATTACTCTCTATCTGCAAAATCCATGCCTCCTCTCCAAAATCCCAAATTTTTCTCTATTTCCAAAATACCAAATTCCTTCACTCCTTCGTCGACTCCTGCTCGAGTGCTTGGACACCGGGTTTCAGCTTCCATGACACCCATTCGAACACGGAGGATGGACCATTGCTCCGACTCCTTCGTCGACTTCAGCTCCCTCTCTTTCGGTGACTCTTGCTTGAGCAGGGTGTTTCTGCTTCAGATCTAAATCACCAACACCGAGAACTGAACACTGTTATGCCTCCCCTCTTCCTCCTTGACCCGTTTACCCTCCCCCTCCTCTTCGAGAAAGGGGTTTCATAACTAGAGAAATTTTAGGACTCGTCGGCGAGGCATACGCACAAGGTGAGACCTAACCCTAGCTTGATTTATTAATATTTTATGTATGATGTATTTGAAATTGTTGTGAGGAAAACTAGAGATTGATCTCCAATTAAGTTTATCATACTCTTTTTTGTATGATATATTTGAAATTATTTTTGTGGAACTTCAAATTAGAGTATAAAGTACATATTCTTTTCCTTATATTTTCCTCTTTGTAACTGAAACTTATCAGTTTCATAGAATCTAATGTTGTTTTTTTAACTTAAATTGCAGTCACTCATTTACAGAAGACCAGGTTGTCTTAATAGAATGGGAAGATGAAATTGGTAACATAGCTAAAGCATTGTGAATGAACAAAATCCAATACAATAAGTACTCTTATCCTTGTATAAACCTTGTGCTAACTGTTTGTGGAACCGTCTATATCTATGGTTGGCAGTGAAAAAAGATTGCTTATGTTTTCTTTTCATTGACTCGAGGGAAGAATCAAGAAATTGATGGTGGTTTTCTTTTGAAGGTTATATGTCATCCGTGGCAAGCATCATCTCCTCTTTGGTATAGGTGGCAGTGAGCGCATGTCCTCTCTACTCTGATTTGATGATAATCTGAGTACTAAGTTTATAGCAACAGCTTTGCAATAATATAAGAGAGAAATGAGGACAACAAGGACCAAGCCATTATGAGTCTACCACCAGCTCATAGCTCATAATTATAGGCTTTCCCAATCCAAGATTGGTCTAGTTTTTCTACGTCCTTCCAGGAAGCTCTTCAAGAACAGTGTCACCGCTAATAAATCTATGTCCTCTCCGGAGGCAACAATAATAGCCACTCCTTCCACTCCATCTGCAAGAGCCTCCGCCAGTTTTGCCCCTCCTGGAGAGAGAACAGTGACACCATGTCCTACTGATACCCAATTCCTTCTTCTAAAGATCTTAGCTAAATTTCTCCTGTCTATCCACAAATTGTGAGGCTGATGGTGTTCTACATGATCATGTGGAGGAAGTCATGAGTCATGACCATTTATAGAACAGTTACTTACTAAAAGAGGCCACTACGAATGTTTCAAGCACCATTATGCCCTTGTTCTTGTATTTCAATTAAGTTTCATATGAATCATTTTGTTGTGATATTTTTTTGTTGTTATAGGGAGATCGAGAGATGAGCCAACCATAAGTTATTCTCACGACTGCGGGCTATGATCACACATTAGGTTCTGGGAGGCCAAGAGCGGTCGTTGCTACCGTAATCTCCAGTACTCGAACTTCATGAGTTTGGTTGACTGATACACCTTCAGTCGCTTCGTCTGTCCATTTGTTCCCTTTCTATTTATATGTTACTTTTAACTTTGTTATGTCGTGGTTATGTTGCAAGTAAGTAGTTGGTTGTAGTCTATATTGCACGGATATGAAATACGATACAACACGAAAAATGGACATGGTGAGATAGGCAGGACGACACCGCTTTTGGCATGGCCTGATGTATTTTAGAGTGTTTGGGCTTCTTAGGTTGTTGTAGTGTTTAGTTTGAGGGATTCACATTTGCGTTACAACTGAATTAAGCCATGGTCACTTGAAAAGTTGCATGAATTTTGTGTTCCAAGAATTGGAACAATTTCACCTCTTTGTTTTGAATGAATTAAGAATCCCAATTCCAGCTTTTTTATACACAAAAATGAGGAATAGAAAGACAAGATAAGATAACCATAAAATTATTATGCCTTTTATCCCAGATTCGTGTGGTCGAGTGTTTTGCATCCCTCTTTTCCAATTCCATTTAGCTCTGTTAAGGGCCATTTCTGCTGCAAAATTAACAAAATCCATAACCTTTGTTACATCCTCAACATTTTGATGATAAAAATTCATACATTCCAATTTATTGGGCAATGTGCACCTTGTATTGTGTTAGTTTATTTTGTTGATTGTGTTCTCATAATAATGGACATTGCTTGCTGAAATAAAAATATACTTTTTATTCTTTTCTTTCAGAGAACTCATGTTTCTTAATATGATATTTTAAAACTTCTAGTTGAAACATACAAATGAGAATTTACTGACGTTAGTCCATTAGATTTTTCATGTCTTATGGCTCATGGTGAATTCCAATGAATCACTAACACATGGATTACTGTTGTGAATTGACTCAATCGGTTCACCAATCCCAACAATTAATTAAGAGGAATAGAAATAGAATGATCTTTTATATAGGAAAAGAACAAAACTCCCAACTTTGATTGAACGGAACAAAGTAATAAACTCCTTCTTCAATGACACTTGCGAGAGTTTTCTCAATACAAGCATAAAAACTAATGACGGCTAGCCCTAGCTATAAATAGAAAAGAGAAACAAAATCCTAGGAGGGTTATTGTGGTGAAAGACCACAATACCCCTTTATGCCTAAATAACTGAAAGGCCTAAACAGTGGGCCTGGGCCTAAATAGCTACACGTCTCCTACGACGTGTGTAGGTGATGATGGGTGGGCCCACATCAATACCGCCCCCTAAAAGAGCCACCTTGTCCTCAAGGTGGAAATTTGGAAACTGCGTTTGGAAGCTCGCATAATCCTCCCAGGTCGCGTCACAGTCTGGTAGGCCGACCCAATGAATCAGGACCTCCCTCGTCTGACCTGGTCCTCGTCGAATAGCTCGTACCGCCAAGGGCTCTAACTGTACCTCCATGTCCTCCGTGAGCGTCGGAGGAAGAGTGGGTGACACTGCCAGATCCCCAATCGCCTTCCTCAACTGAGATACGTGGAAGACGGGATGAATCGATGATGTGTCTGGTAGCCCCAAACGATAAGCCACCTGCCCAACCCTAGCCACCACTGGATAAGGACCAAAGTATCGAGCCGCCAACTTCTCATTCGGCCTCCTCGCCATCGAGCGCTGTCGATAGGGACGTAGTTTGAGATAAACCATGTCCCCTACCTGAAAACTGACGTCCCGCCGATGCTTGTCTGCCTGGGCCCGCATCACCTGCTGTGCCCACAACAGATGCTTCCGCAGCTCCTCCAAGACCCCGTCTCGGGTCAACATATACTCCTCCACCTATCCCACCGGTGTCTGGGCGTCTCCGAACCGGACCAAGTGGGGAGGGTCTCGGCCGTACAGCACCAGAAAAGGTGTTGTTCCCGCCCGTGAATGGTACGAAGTATTGTACCAGTATTCTGCCCATGCCAACCAACTGTGCCACTGTCGAGGAGAATCAGATGCGAAGCACCGTAAGTAGGTCTCGACGCTGCGGTTGACGACCTTCGTCTGGCCGTCCGTCTGGGGATGATATGCGGTACTCCTCTTCAGGACCGTACCGTGAACTCGAAATAACTCCCACCAAAAGAGACTCATGAATACCTTGTCCCTGTCAGAGACAATGGATGTGGGTACCCCATGTAGCCTGATCACCTCTCGAAGAAATGCCGTCGCAACAGTAACGGCCGTGTAAGGATGCTTCAGGGGAATGAAGTGAGCATACTTACTCAGTCTGTCTACCACCACCATGATCACCGTGTACCCCTCTGAACGTGGTAGCCCGTCGATGAAGTCCATGGTGATATCCTCCCAAACTCGCTCCGGTAAGGCCAGTGGCTGCAATAATCCGGCTGGAGCCATAGCCATATACTTGTGACGTTGGCAGACGTCACAAGCGGCTACCAATCGTGCCATGGATCGTCGCATTCCGGGCCAAAACACCTCCCTGGCCATCCGCTGATAAGTCTGCTGAACCCCTGAATGGCCTCCCGTCGTGGAACTGTGGAACTCCTGGAATAATACGGGAATAAAGGCCGAAGTCTTCGGCAGCACCATCCTCCCCTGGTAGAGCAGACGGCGATCCGCTAGAGTGTAGCCTGCTGGAGCGTCAATGCCGCTCTCTATCTGCTGCCGTATCTGCTGCAGCTCTCTGTCCTGCTCTGTCTCCTGCAACATCGGCTCCCAATCCCGCCATATAGGTCGTGATAGGGCGCCTAGATCGGCCACCTTCTTCCGCCGGGATAAAGCATCAGCCGCCTTGTTCTCCAGCCCTAGACGGTACTCGATCGTGAATCGATACCCGACCAGCTTGGACAACCAATACTGATGCTCCTCAGTCATAAGCCGCTGCTCGAGGAGATACTTGAGGCTCCTCTGATCGGTCCGGATCACAAACACCCTTCCCAACAGGTAAGGCCGCCACTTCAGCACCGCCAGAACAATCGCCATCAGCTCCCTCTCATAGACCGATTTTAGTCGGACTCTAGCAGAGAGTACCTGACTAAAGTAGGCTATGGGTCGCCCCTCCTGCATGAGTACCGCCCCGAGGCCATATCCCGATGCGTCCGTCTCCACCATAAATGCTCTGCTGAAGTCGGGTAATGCTAGCACGGGTGCTGTCGTCATAGCGACCTTCAACGCCTCAAAGGCCTTAGTGGCCTCCTCTCCCCAATGGAAACCCTCCTTCTTCAGCTGCTCCGTAAGGGCCCGAGCGATAGTGTCGTACCCCTTGACGAACTTCCTGTAGTAGCCCGTCAACCCCAGAAAGCCGCATAATGCCCGTAGTATAGTGGGCACGGGCCAATCTAACATGGCCGCTATCTTCGTCCTGTCCGCTGCTACCCCCTCAGCCGACACCACGTGCCCCAGATACTCCACCTGTGCCAAACCGAAGCCGCACTTCTTTCGGTTGGCGTATAGCTGATGCGTCAGCAGCTCCCGAAACACTATCGCCAAGTGGTCAGTATGCTCCCCCATGCTTCGGCTATAGATGAGGATGTCGTCGAAGAATACCAAGATGAACCTGCGAAGGTAGGGTTGGAATACCTTATTCATCAATGTCTGGAAGGTCGAAGGAGCGTTGGTCAGCCCAAACGGCATAACTAGAAACTCATAATGTCCCTCGTGAGTTCGGAACGTCGTCTTCAAAACATCCTCTGGCCGCATCCGGATCTGGTGGTATCCTGCACGAAGATCAATTTTCGAAAAGACAACCGCCCCATGCAGTTCGTCTAGCAGCTCGTCGATCACCGGGATAGAGAACTTGTCCGCGACCGTCTCCTTATTCAATGCCCGGTAGTCGACGCAGAATCTCTAGCTCCCGTCCTTCTTCTTCACCAACAGCACTGGTGATGAAAAAGGACTCACACTCGGCTGGATTATCCCCGCCTGCAGCATCTCCCGCACCATCCGCTCTATCTCGTCCTTCTGCAGATGCGGGTATCTGTAGGGACGCACGCTCAACGGTGCCCCCTCCCCCCATAGTACGATCGAGTGCTCATATCCTCTGATCGGAGGTAGCCCTTGCGGGCTCTGGAAGACCTCTGAATACTGCTCCAGCACCGCCTCTACCTCCCTTGGTGTCTCCCTCCGAGTTGTCTCCTCGCCAGAAAACCCTTGGAACTCGACCAGGTACCCCTCTCCTCCTGTCCGCAATGCCCGAGTAATAGCGCTGAAAGCTACCATAGAGAAACAGAGAGTCGGGTCCTCCTTCAGCACCACCGTCTTGTCTTCCTTCCGAAACTCCATCCGTAGAAGCTTCCAGTCCACCTTCATCTCCCCAAGCGTCTTCAGCCACTGGACCCCCAATATGATGTCTACATTGCCCAGCTCCAATGGTAGGAAGTCCTCCGTCAGCTGATATCCCTGCAGTGAGAGCGATACCCCCTTGTAGAGGCCCTTGCTCTCCTCCATCTTCCCGGTGCCCAGCAACACCGTGAACTTCTCTACCGTACTCAACTCTAGACCGAGCCGACCGACCAGTCGTCGCGAGATGAAGTTGTGGGTGGCCCCACTGTCGATCAGCACTGTCACCGTTTGCTCTTCCAGCTCCCCTGCCAACTTCATGGTATGGTTCGGGGTGAACCCTACCACGGAGTTGAGGGTCACCTTAGCAACATCCATATGTACGTGCTCCTGCTCCTCCCCAGCCTCCGGAGCGACAGCGGTCTCTACCTCCTCTGCGTCCTCCTTCTCGTCTGGTAAAATCACGATTTACAGCAACTTGCTCGCGCATCGATGACCGGGGGTGAATCTCTCGTCGCATCGAAAACATAGGCCAGCCGCCCTTCTCGCCTTCATGTCGGCATCGGATAGGCGTCTTCCTGGCACTGCGGCTCCTCCTGTTCCGCCCGTGGGTCTAGGCGGTACTGGTGCAGGTGCTCCTGCCGCTGGTCAGGGAAGTACTGGTCCTGCCTGACTGCGCTGTCCCGTTGTCCCCCAAGCGCCTTTAAGGCGCTTTTCTTCCGCCATTTTCTCTTCTGCCTTGTGGGCCAGGCGGAGGAGATCTTCTAAGCATCGCGGACTCTGCAGCCTGAGCTCCGCTTGTATGGAGGGCTTCAACCCCTTCATAAACATACCTATCTGTAACTCGTCCGACATCCCTCGAACGCGTCCAGATAGTAGTTCGAACTTCACGACAAAGTCTCGAACCGTCCCCTCCTGTCGTAGCGACGACCACTGCTCGTAGAAATCACCCGAAGCCGTCTCTTGGAAGCGGTCTAAAATGTATCCCGTCAGCTCCGCCCAGCTGCTGAACGGGGTCCTCGCTGATCTCCACCGATACCACGCCAGGGCCGGGCCCTCAAAATAGATTCCGATGCATCTGAGGACCTCTGCTTCGGTCAGCTCCATGATCTCGAAATAGCGCTCTGCCCGAAAAATCCATTCGTCCGGGTTCTCACCCTCGAACGTGGGTAGCTTCAGTTTCTTCAGCCGGCGATCCGCGCTAAGGTCACCGTACTGCATATCATCCCTGCCACGTCCTCCTTCCCAGCGGTGTGTATCTCTCCGCTGGGTCTCGTACGGGCCTCTGTCACCCTCTCCATACCGCTCGTCAGCCCAGACCTGCTCACTCTACTCCTCCACCGGACCCCTGTAGTCACCGACTGCCCTCGCCCATGGTGGTCGTCGTGGGGGTAGGTCCCCTCTCTAGAAGTTGGCGGGATCCGCCGTTCCCCCAAAAACATTGCTGCCTCCGGCGTGCCTCGCTCCTCCCGTCCAAGCCGAAACTCCCGCGAACCTATCTCCGTAGTTCGCGGTCATCGTCCGACCCCCGTGGAGGGCCCCAAGCCCTAGGGCTTCTCCCGGATGTGGAGCCGGTCCGCCGGGATCGTACGGGTCGACGGCGTCCGGCCACGGCCGCTCGTCGACGGCTCCTCTGGCGCGACCGGCCACGGGTGGCGGTCGGGGGCCGGCCAGCGGTCGCCCACAGCAGCCGCGGCCCCGCCCGGGCTCGTGCTGTCGGCGGCGATGCTCCCGCGGCCTTCGGCCGCTGTCCGACGAGGGTCGCCGGCCGCCAGGGCCCTGCCCGGCGGTGCGGCGGCGGCGGCGGGTGCGGGCCAGCGCCCGTCGGCCTGTCCTCCCTGATCTTCGGTCGCCTCCCCCTCCGTATGAACAAACCCTAGTTGGTCGCCTAGGGTTTGGGTCGTTACCGCCTCCGCTTCGCCGCCATTGATCTTATTTGAGATGTTTTACAAAAGCATCATGATAGTCGTCGTCTCCTTCCGCATATTGCGCATCTCCGTGCGGATTTCTAGGTTCGTGGACGCTTGATCCTTCGCGGAGACCTCCATGGATTTCTTCAAGCTCTCGATCTCGGCGGTGAAGTCCTCCCGAAGACCTCGGATCTTCTCGTCGATCGTGGTTCTCGTTCCATCGGCCATGGCTCGTAGAAAGCTCTGATACCAAATGTTGTGAATCGACTCAATCGGTTCACCAATCCCAACAATTAATTAAGAGGAATAGAAATAGAATGATCTTTTATATAGGAAAAGAACAAAACTCCCAACTTTGATTGAACGGAACAAAGTAATAAACTCCTTCTTCAATGACACTTGCGAGAGTTTTCTCAATACAAGCATAAAAACTAATGATGGCTAGCCCTAGCTATAAATAGAAAAGAGAAACAAAACCCTAGGAGGGTTATTGTGGTGAAAGACCACAATACCCCTTTATGTCTAAATAACTGAAAGGCCTAAACAGTGGGCCTGGGCCTAAATAGCTACACGTCTCCTACGACGTGTGTAGGTGATGATGGGTGGGCCCACATCAATTACTTTGCAACTTATGTTTTTTTCCTGACCTATATCTCCGGGGGAACATTGTGCAGATATTGAGGGCCACAATTTAATTCTTTCAGCAAAATACTCTCTTATCAATTCTTCTCAAGTTATTGCATTGGATATTACACAGATTAATCCATTTTCTGTTGTTCATGTCAGAAGCTATTACGTTTCCTTTATCTGTGTTATTAATAACAATTTTGTTTATCTTCCATTCATATCTCTCCCTGACTGTCTCTTACTCGCGTCAGTGTATTTTTTTATCCTTAAATGTGTGTGCATATGCACATGGGTGCAAGTGAAGTATATAGATATAGTTGGGTGGCTGGTGCTGATATAGTTGTTGTGAGTGAATATGGTGTATATTATGACATCTACAACACTTTTTTGGTTCTAATAGGGTTATATATGCAACATTATTGAAACTGGCTATTTTGTTCGCTTTCTTGGACGTTTGACTGGATTTTCATCAAAATACAAGGTGCATTTACTTTCCATATGCATAAAATTTTCTCCATTTGGGATAATTTTCTCCATGGGATAATTCAGATCTTGAGGCAGCATTTTGTTGATGCCTAATGGGTAATTTGTTAGCAGCATTTTTGTTCATTTATGACAGCTTTGTTGTTTGTTGTTACCTTTATATGGTTTGGTTTTTTTACTTTGTTGTTGTCTTGAGAGAACTGGAGGTATTCTCCCAGATTTGAGGCTATGACAGCTTCATTCTTACTTTGTTATTAGATATTTATTACTTTGATATTTTGAACTTTATTAGATATTCCTTACTTTCTTGTTGTTGGTTGTTGATAAGAGAGTTGGAGCCATTCCATTAATTTCCCTATTTGGATCATATTTATTGATGATTTATTTTTCTATGTGAGTTTTAAATATTTTCATGGATAAAAGACAGGATGCAGACTTCATCCAATATCCCTCCGTTCCGAGAAATTTGGCAACCCAAAAATAGGCATATAGGCGTTCCTAAAATTTTTTGGAACGGATCCGTTCCAAAATGGCTTTTTGGGTGTAGTGGTACATGGAGCTCGACAAGCTTGACAGGACCAAGAACGTCAACCGCGTCCGTACCACTTGCCTCAACTTCACTAGGGACCACTCCGACATCATAAGGTATGCGTTCTTCTTCTTCTTGCACGCTATATGTTTGTTGCAATGCTTGTTTGAGTGAAGATTTGCTAATAATACCAACATAATCACTACTAAAATACCCCACTTTACCGACGGACTTTTAGCGACGGACGGATTTCGTCGCTAATAGCGACCAATTTCCGACATCTTAGCGACGGATTAGCGACAGACAACACAACATAATTTTTTTCAATTTTAAATGTAAAAATTTGTCGGGTTTCCGTCGCTAAGTCGACGAACATTAGCGACGGATTATTTTTCGTCGCTTATTCGTCGCAAATGTTGGCGGCAAAATCTTTATAACATTGGCGGGAACTTTGGCGACTACCTAGCGACTGATATAGCCGTCGGAAAACACCTTTTAATTGGCGACGGTTTAGCGACTAATTTATGTCGTCGCTATTCCGTCGCTAGATTCGGTGCCCTAACTTAAATTGAACCGACGGGGGGGAATTTTTCATTCCCCCCAAAACTCTCTCTCTCTCGCGGCTCTCCCTCTCTCGCGCGCGGCTCTCTCTCTCTCTCTCGCGGCTCTCTCTCTCTCTCTCTACCAGGTCTCTCTCTCTCTCTCTCTCTCTCTAATTTTCTCTAATTTTGTGTTTTGGGGCCGGAGGGGGGGGAGTGGGGGGGGGGGGGTCGGCTTCGCGGGGGGTGGAGAGGGCGGGGGGGGGTGGTGAATGGGGTCAGGGGGTCGGGGGGGTGTGGGGAATGGGGGCAGGGGGTGGGGGGGTGGGGAATGAGGGTCGGGGGGTCGGGGGGTCGGGGGGGTGGGGAATGGGGGCAGGGGGGTCGGGGGGTGGGGGGTGGAGAGGGCAGGGGGGTCGGGGGGGGTGTTGAATGGGGGCAGGGGGGTCGGGGGGTGGGGGGTGGAGAGGGCAGGGGGGTCGGGGGGGGTGTTGAATGGGGGCAGGGGGGTCGGGGGGGGTCGGGAATGGGGGCAGGGTTCTCACTCCATTTTCAATTGTAATTAGTCTATAATGTTGCTAATATACTGTTATATATGTGTGGGCTGTGCCATGTGAATTGGAGAGGGTTTGATGGGTTATTTGGCCAAGGGGGAGGCTCGGGTTATGATTTATTCTTTGTGTTCACTGTTCTGTGGTGTGAAGTCTGTCGTTTTGGTTATACCATGTTTGTTTAACACTCTAAACACCCTAGATGCATATCCTAGCATCTGTGCACCACCCATATTGCTAGGAACACAAATTTTATACTGCACTTGTCATGAAATTGCCATCATCAAGATGTCCTGTACATATTTAGTTTGTGCATTGCTGCTTGAGCATCACATTACCTTTTACTGCTACTTTGTATTGCTTTCACAATGTCACGTACCCTGCACTAAACATCCGATACTTCGATCCGATACCGCCGATACTACCGATATCGCCGATACCAATACTACCGATATCGCCGATACTACCGATACCGCCGATACTACCGATATCGCGCGCCGATACTACCGATACTACCGATATCGCCGATACTACCGATACCGCCGATACTACCGATTCCGATACCGATACTTTGAACCTTGATTTAAATACATGTTAGTATAGTGTCTTCACATATATGTTAAGAGTATATACATGATTAGCAAGGTAACTAGATACAAGTTATGATACAATGTAAATGCAAGTATACATGTTAGCTAGATAGCTTAGACTTATATTGCAATCTCCTATTCACACGAGTATTGATATCGCCGATACCAATACTCGTAGGAATAGTCCGATACCGATATACATTGTAGAGCTCTGTTTTGCTATTCTGGACATGTTGTGACCTGTGCTGTTCTAAATAGGAGCCATACACACTCCTGAGACGGGGGAGTATGTATAGTGATGTGGATTCTTACTAACTTATCATGTGAACCCATTTATGGGCCCTTCATTGAACCTTCTCATGTGCAACTTTCAGTCCATTCACAGTTCCCTATATTGTACTCTACATCACCTAGTTCACTTATATCTAACATCCTAACCCTAATCCAAATTTATGAGTATCGGTATCGGGCTATTCTTATGTTTAGTTTGTCTTACGATACAGATTTTCACATCCAAATTGAGGATGAGTCGTTATTTTGTTGATCGTACATGGATGTACAAACGGCAACACGAGAGTAGAATTGGTGTGAGTGACGATTTTCAGGCAGGCGTGGAAGTATTTCTTAATTATGCAATGAGCAAAGCTCAGTACATGGACGGTAACAAAATTAAGTGTCCATGTGTTAAATGTCACAATAGATGTTACGAAGAAGTGGTGACTGTGAGAGATCATTTGACCCGTAAGGGTTTCGTACGTAATTACGGCCTGTGGTCATCGCAAGGTGAACTATATTCGGAAAGACAGGCTGCGGAAGCTGCTACTTATGCTTTTGATGATAATGCTGCAACGGATGTCATCGAAGACCACGGATGCTCTGTTGATTATGGAGATCTGCAGAACCTTGCACGAGATATGGTGTATGATGCGGCAGGGCCTAATTTTGATCCGGAGGATCCTAATCCCGAGGCGAAGGAGTTCTATGACATGTTTCAGGACGCAGATACTTCTCTATATCCTGGTTGTGAGACTCATTCCGCACTGTCAGTGACGATGCGGTTGTTGAACATAAAGTCTGATTTTAACTTGCCACAAGCTTGCTATAATCGGATCACAGAAGTAATCAAGGAGGTGTTACCGAAGGAATCAAAAGAGCTACCAAAAAACTTCTACAAGTCAAAGATGATGGTCCGACAACTGGGACTGGGGTACGAGAAGATAGATTGTTGTCGCAACGGATGCATGTTGTACTACAAAGAGAATTACGTATCAGAAAGTTGCAGCTTCTGTAATGCGGATCGTTACAAGCCAGTACAGGGAAAAGGAAAGTCGACTAGAAAACGACGTCCTTACAAGTATATGCATTACTTGTCGATCACGAAGCGCTTGCAGAGGATGTATATGTCTCTAAATACAGCAGAACACATGACGTGGCACAGCGAAGAACGCATAAAGGACGAAGGAGAATTGTCACATCCTTCGGATGGAGAGGCGTGGAAACATTTTGATTTGTGTCATCCAGATTTTGCTGCAGAGCCTAGAAATGTACGCCTGGCGCTATGTGCTGATGGCTTCGCCCCTTTCGGACAGTCGGGATCTCAGTACTCATGCTGGCCGGTCATTCTTACCCCTTACAATCTGCCACCATGGATGTGTATGAAGACTCCTTATATGTTTCTGACAGCTATCATACCCGGTCCTAAAAATCCGACGAATAACATCGATATATATTTACAGCCGTTGGTGGATGAGCTGAAACAGCTGTGGGAGATCGGCGTCACGACCTATGATATTTCCAGGAAACAGAACTTTCAGATGAGAGCTTCACTCATGTGGACAATCAATGATTTTCCAGCATACGGTATGCTGTCGGGATGGAGTACGCACGGCAACATGTCTTGTCCGATATGCATGGAAAATAGTAAGGCGTTCCGCCTTAGGCATGGAGGAAAAACTTCTTTCTTTGACTGTCACCGTCAATTTCTGCCCGTGACCCATCCTTGGAGAAAGAATAAGGACGCGTTCAGATATGGAAAACAAGAATTTTCTCAACCTCCTGCCAGATTTTCGGGATACGATATTTGGGAAGCTGTAAAGGAATTGCCCACCGCAATGGAAGATCCATCGAACCATCGTGTCGAGGGGTTCGGACAAAGCCATAACTGGACCAAACGGAGTATCTTCTGGGACTTGCCTTATTGGAAAGATAATCTTATAAGGCATAATCTTGATGTCATGCATATCGAAAAGAACGTGTTCGATAATGTCTTCAATACCGTAATGGATATTAAAGGAAAGACGAAGGACAATCCAAAAGCAAGACAAGACATAGCCGAGATATGCAAGCGTCCTCATCTGAACTTGATACAAAGGGGTGCTGGTGGACAATTAAGTAAGCCTATAGCGCCATACACATTGAGCAAGGAAGATAGATTAATAATCTGCAAGTGGATATCTAATTTAAGATTTCCCGACGGCTATGTTTCGAATTTGTCTAGATGCGTTGATCTCAATGAACGCAAGCTAACGGGAATGAAGAGTCACGACTGCCACGTGTTTATGGAAAGATTACTGCCCATTGCTTTGAGAGAGTTGTTGCCTTCTGCTGTATGAGTTCCGTTGGCCGAGCTATCTACATTCTTCAGGGATATCTGTTCAACTAAGCTGACGGTGCAACATATGGTACAACTTGAGGAGAAGATTGTCTTAACAATCTGCAAGTTAGAGAAAATATTTCCACCGGGCTTTTTCGACAGCATGGAGCATCTACCGATTCATCTAGCATACGAAGCCCGTGTCGGTGCATCTGTTCATTATCGATGGATGTACCCCTTTGAAAGGTAAATAAAAATCGATATAATTTAAGTGAAATTTAAGTGCATTTTACAATTCATTGTTAATTCTCAAGATAATTTGTCTCTTTAGGTACCTACACCATCTAAAGAAGAAAGTTGGCAACAAGGCTCATATAGAGGCTTCGATATGCGAATCATATCTTATCGAGGAGGTGTCAAATTTCTGCTCCATTTATTTCGATACTCATGTCAAGACAAATCGAAATAGACCTCAAAGGAATGAAGAAGACGTTGAGGATGGAGGTATATTCAATTTAAGGGGCAAGCCTATTGGGGCTAGTAAGAAACGATGGTTGACCGACGATGAGTATGATACCGCTCACCGATATGTCTTGTTAAATTGTGACATACAAGAAGTGAGAGATTTGGAGAAGTAAGTGACTACGCCTCGTTATAATCTCTAATTTGGTGAATTAAGTGACTACACTTATTTTTATTCTCTCTAACAGTGTATTTAGAGGTGAAGTCAAAATGAGGACACCATATATTACAGATGAGGGACTTCAAAGAGAGGTTGATTGTACGTTTCCGTCCTGGTTTCGTAAATACGTAAGTAATTGAGATAATATGTTATGCGGCTACCATTAAAATATATGCAGCTAAAATATTTAAATTATCAATACATGTTTACAGGTTTTATTGCCTGAAACAACACTCATAAATGAGAGCATTCGTTATTTGGCATTGGGACCGAAGAAGCATGCAAAGACTTTGTCAGGCTATGTCGTTAATGGCTTCAAGTTTAAGTCAACTCAGCATGCTATAAATGCCGAATTTCTCAATGACGGCTTCGATACCAAGAATTCTGGTGTTTGCATAAGAGGCACCATCTATGACGACGAGCCGGACTTTGACTATTATGGAGTGCTTCGGGAGATTGTAGATTTACAATATAGTGCCCCATATGATATGCATATTGTGATGTTCAAATGTGAGTGGTTCGATACGAGACCAAATATCGGTTGGAGAATCGATAAACAATTTGGATTCGTCGATATAAATCATCGCAGGAGGTATAGAGGGTCCGACACGTTTGCGATAGCAAGTCAGGCTGTTCAAGTCTACTATACAAGCTACCCAAGGCGTCGTAGAGATCGATTTGACTGGTGGGCAGTATGCAAGATTAAATCTAGAAATATATTCAACGTTGGAGACCCAGCATACCAAGAGGACCAAATCGAGAAGCCCCAATACATGGGACAACAGTCGGATACCATGGACGTGGAAGATATCGATATACCTCATGCTGAGGAAAATAGAGGGGAGGAAGAGGTTGATATACAAGACTTAGCTGTCAACCAGGGGAGAAAGAGGCGTCTTGTCCCAAGTATTGAGCCTGAAGAAGAAGTAGAAGAAGAAGAAGAAGAAGAAGAAGAGGATGAGGATGAGGATGAGGATGATGATACAGATGAAGTCGACGATGAGGATGATGATATAGATGAAGTCGACGATGAGAATGAGGATGAGAACGATGACGATGACGATGAGGACGAGGACGATAACGATGATTAGATTAAATATCGGTATATATTAGAAGCACTTACAACTAACTTAGTGAATTCAGTTTAGACGGACACATTCTTATTTCAGTTTATGTTTTTGTCGTTCGATCATCTACTTATTGTATGATTTTCTTTTTACAGATGGCACTCTTAGTTCTCATTGTCTTGACGGCACTCGCCGCCCTGCTGCTGGTATATATATTTTAGTTCAGTTTTATATTCATTTATACTTCTATATTGTTAATTATATTTATGTGTTCTATTTACAGGTCATGGTCACTACCACTCGTGCTGGTGGTAGCGGTACTGGCCGTGGTGGTGCTGGTGGTGGCGGTACTGGCCGTGGTGGGCGTGGTGGTAGCGGCACTGGCCGTGGTGGACGTGGTGGTAGCGGTCGTGGTCGCCTTCCACATTCCCCGGATATAGAGTCCTCCGATCCCGACCTGGAGAGCCCGGCCACAGACTCTTCCCGCCGTCGATCTACCTCTGCGCTACATTCATCTTCATCGAGGCCTGAGACTCCATCCGCTAGCGGATCCGTTCCGCCCCCGGATGCACCAGCGGGTACACCATCAGTTACTGCAGGGTGGGCTCCGGAGTACCCCCGGATTCAGCTTCATCATGCTACCGGTGAGTACATCCGCGGACCCGCGGATCCTCCGACGCCTCCAGAGAGGCCGATAGGCGAGAACCGACGAGAGCTATGGCCCGCGGGTGATACGTAAGTAAATTTAAGTTAATTTATTAAATTTGTTTCATTTATTCAAGTTAATAATCCAGTCTTTGCTTCTTTGTAGGTTTTTCCCGTTTGATGCTGCCCGGATACTCGGGCAAATTATCCGGGAAAACTACCATGGCCCCTACCTCAATTTTTCTGAGGTGCCTCAGAACATGCAGTACGTCTGGCTCGAGGAGATGAAGGTATATATATATCTTTTGGTTAATTATTAATTATTCTTTAATCCACTAATTTTTTATTTACGTGATAATTTAATTTGTATGTCAGACGACGTTTTGGTGGCCCCCCCATCGCGAGGAGTTGATTCGCAAGGCCTACAAAGCCGCCGCCGGGAAGAAGATACGGGATGCGGTGTACGACGTTCGTACGGCGCATTCGAGGAAGAAGTGGCTCCGGGAGGAGTACTACGAGCAGATGTTGGATAAGATGAATACTGCTCAGTACAGGAAGAAATCAGAGAAAGCGAAGGCGAGCAGACAGGTCGCTGCTCTGCATACGGGAGGTTCAAAGCCCCACGCAGCGACGCGTGCAGATTTGGTGAGATACCGCAAATTCATTTCATTATTAAATTCGGTACTATTAATATACGTAGTTAATTAAATTCGACGTATATTTCGTATGCAGGCACGACAGGCGGTAAAGGAGGGGAGAGAGCCGGAGTCGGTCACCGTCTACGATGTATTCCTGCATACACACAAGAGGCGGGCAGACGGGAGCTTCGTCGACGCGAGGGCCCAGGCGACTGATGTAAGTAATTATGTTTATGAGATTTATATTAGTAATATAATTATTGTTAACTTAATTATGTGAACGTAGGATTCAAATTATAACTTAGGGAAACATAGGATTTAGATTATAACTTAGGAAAACTTATAGTATAAACACATTCATTGGATAGGCTGCATATTGTGAGGCCCTTAGTCAGATTGAGCCCCCTGCCGAGGTTGTCGGCGAAACGACGCCCACCCAGACGCCCTCTTCTATGGCCGCTCGCTACGATGACGTGTTCGTAGAGTTTGTCGGTGGCTTTAATAAAGGGTGCGTCTACGGCGTAGGTTCCATGGCGGCGTCGTTGCAGGGCGCGACTCCGAGATATCCACCGCCCCCGCCTCCTCCCGCGCCCCCGTCGGACGATATGAGGACGCAGCTTGCGACTCTCACCTCCGATATGTCGGAAATGCGGAGTCTAATGTCGGATGTGCTGGAGCGCCTTCCGCGTCCTTCTGCTCCCGGTCCAGATCCGTCTGCTCCCGGTACGTCTACTGCGGTTGCCGGTCCTTCCGACCCTGGACGTTATTCATTTGACCGTAATGCCGAGGTCCGCCTGGTACCGGATACTGCGCTCATTGGGCTCATGGACATGATGTCGGCAGAGCAGCTCCGCACGCTTCCAGAGCATGTGTTGTCCCAGGTGCCGGCGTACATGGTGGAAGAGTACATCCGCAGAGCCGAGGCGGCGCCGAGACGACCACGCGATCCATCTCCGGGAAAATGATATTTGTACTGTTTTTTGATATTATGAATTTGGATATTTGGATATTATGAATTTGGATATTTGGATATTTGTTATTGGATATTTGATATTGGATATCATGAATTTGGATATTTGGATATTTGTTGATCGTACATGGATGTTTGGATGGATATTTGGATATTTGTTGATCGTACATGGATGTTTGGATATTGGATATTATGAATGTGTAATATTTACGAAAAGGAAATAGAATGTTTCTGTAATTTTTTTTAATTGATGTTACATTTAGCGACGGACTAGCGACTAACTCGCGACGGATTATATAAATATTTGCAGTTACCGACGGAAGAGCGACGGAATATCCGTCGCTAACTGGGTGATATAAAATATTTTGCAGTTACCGACGGAAGAGCGACGGAATATCCGTCGCTAACTGGGTGATATAAAATATTTTGCAGGTACCGACGGAAGAGCGACTACCTAGCGACGGCGAATCCGTCGACATGGTTCTGGAAATATGGTAGGTTTCCAGAGACTTAGCGACGGATAGTTGGTCGCTAATCCGTCGCTAATCGGTCGAGGATGACGACGGACTAGCGACGGATGAGCGACCAATTATCCGTCAACATGGTTCTGGAAATATGGAAGCTTTCCAGAACCAGGCCGACGACCTACCCGTCGCTAATACGTCGCTATAACATCGAGGTTAACGACGGAATGGCGACGGAATAGCGACTGATTTTGCGTATCAGGAACCTCTCTGATACGCTTTTACCGACCTATTGACGACGGATTAGCGACGGATATTTTAATATTATATGGCATGTAAACCGACGGGAACATGTCGCTAATCCGTCGCTAAGTAGGTGAAAGACAACCGTCGCTAACCAGTCGCTAGTCCGTCGGATAATTATTTGTCCGACGGCTTAGCGACGGACATTTTTTAGCGACGACGTTTTTCCCGACGGCCATTTTCATCAAATATCCGTCGCCATTACGTCGGTAATTTATGTTACCGACGGATAAGCGACGGATCTGGCCGTCGCTAAAGTTGGTTTTTTTGGTAGTGAATTATAATTGTGTATATGATTCTTTTGGACTCAGAAAATATTTGTTGAAATTTCTGTTTGATGATTACTCAAATTCAGCCGAATTTCAATCTAAATTTTGATGATTTTACTCACAGGAGTTGACAGGTCTAATATACACAAACTCAACCCAACCAACTATGTTAGAAGAGCTTTTCCACATCATTCTCCAACAGAGTTTTCCATGGAAAACTCTGTTGGAGAATGGTGTGGACAAGCTCGGCGTGTCAGGATGTCCACCAAGAGGCAGGCTATTCAACATATGCTTCAGGCCTGACGCGTCACCAACATGATGGATATCTTCAAGGAGCTTCATTAAAAAGTTTTATTTTGCTTTTTCTTTACTTATTTGTTTTTTCTTTTATTCACGAAAGTTTAAGATATTATCAGAGGCCAGCTTCCATTGATTTCATAGTTTTTCATTAAAGTTGAAACACAAACTATGCTACCAGGAATAATAACTGGACACATGTATCCGACATACATGACCTTGTCAAACATTGTGATCCATACATCGACACAACCTAAATACATAGTTATCCACACATCTACACAAAATGAAAATGCCAGACATGGTTAAGCTGATAATCAAGTCTCTTTTATGCATCAGAGCTTGGAAGAGAGTACCATCTTATTGTAAGATAAAATTGTACAAGTTCTGTTCACAACATAATATGACATATCATTTAATGAAGACTTTTAATATGATTCTATTTTTTCATTTGCTTGTAAATTATATTATATTGACGAAGCTGCTCATAAAATGCAATAGACTGTATTCAATTCATTCCCAACTCTCTATCCCCAAAAATATATTAACAACTGACCCACCAAAGCCGCTCAGAAATTCATGCATAAATGCAACTTTGTAATGCCTTTGATTTTGTACATTGTCTTTGTCTAAAGTTATTATTTTTGGAGTATTTTAAATAAAAATTGACATATGTTAGATTATATATGATCTTTTTTTTAAGTTTATCTTTACCATATAGCCATAATTGGCTATATAAACTCTTGTAGTTGGAACTTTTAAAATGCCTGATGAATAAAACTGAATTTGGAGAAGTACTAGAGCTCACCTAAATTTCACATAGTGTCGGAAGACGTATCGATATTCGAAGTTTCAAAAGAACCCGAACCCTTCGAATATGTCTTCACTTCCTGCCTTCACGATCGGCACAGTTTTAAGTTGGATTTTCGAGTATAAATGTTCCCAGCATCCAAATCGCTGTGACATGCACATCATCATAAGTCTATTATTACAAATACATTGTTATCTTTTTGAATTTTTGTTATGATTAATTTGTTGATTTACTATAATATTAATTTGGTATTTAACATAATACACCATGCATGCCATATACAAATGATGCAAGCTCTGCAGTATGATAGCACCTTTTTGTTGGTACCTATTTAAAGTCATATGCACCTTTGTTGTATGAATTTTTCATTGTTCATGTTGTTTATGCTCAATATAATTAGGATTGATGCTTGTTGGCAACCATGAATACTTGAGATAAATATGGCTCTGTTGGTTATTTAATTAACATGTTTATTCTATATATTAAATCAGTTGATATTGGCTTGGTGATACCTCGCAGGAAAGCAAGTAATTCAAGGAAAAGCAAGCAAGGACTTCTATCCTTATATAGCTTTTGGGAATGCTCTCAAGAGCCTGGAAGAAAGCAGAACTAAGCTAATGGTGGATTTTGATCCAACTAACTACTTTTTGAAGGATCTAAAGGCAAGTATTACAATTTAATGCATGGTACATTTAGGTTGAAACATGATGTTAGAAGTTTTTTTTTGTTTACAAGAAGAGTTCCCAGATACCTTCAAGGTGTGGTATGATTCTCTAGGAGGTGATGTAATTGGTTTGACATGGGAGAGAAAGGGAACAAAGGTAATTTGATCTGTTACTGGATGTCCTTAAGGATTAAACATTATTACCTACTAAACCAAACTGACATAAGAGTAATAGTAGTGGTGATACAGTGCCACGATTTTGATTCTCTTAGTGTAAAATAATAAATAAAATCACCATAACTAACATATATGTCAATTAATTGGGTTTATGGTTGAACCAGTAAGTTAATTAGTAGATAAGCTAATTAGCATCCTATAATTTTTAATAATTTATAGGTACAACAAAAATTCTACAAAGCAGTATGCTGGGACAAAGGAATTCCCATATAATAGCATTCATGGGAGTGAACTTAGAAATTTTCTTTTCTTGGTTATACTTTGTGGTCATATTTTCCTTCCATTTCTCATTCTGATGCATTAATTTTTGCAGGTTTTATCGGATCTTTGAATTGACGAACAACTTAAGGTTGCTTTTGTCCCCAGTAAAGACGACAAGTGGTGATCGTCATATTGCTACAGACTTCAGTTAATGGTGCCGAAAACTTCAGTTTGTAGTGCTGGATTCAAGATAGCAGAGGATGATATGTGTATATATGACGATCTCTTAGTCATATCAGTACACTAACAGACTCACATATTATGTAATAAACTTTGTTCCTCTTAAACATTCTTCTAACTTTTACTTGACACTTTGTATAGATATGAGATGTTTTAATATATTATTTTTGGCACATTAAAGTTTTATTATGTGTAATTGGTTTTGGTTAATTATTTGAAAATAAATAAATTTATATTTAAAATATTTCGATGATGTTTTGAAGGCATTTAAAATGTGTTGTTGAACTGAGTTTAGATGACATCTATAAGGTGTCGTGACATTATGACATTTATTATTTTCATGTTTAGATGACACATCAAAAGTGTCATAAAAATTATCCTTGACATTTATTAACTGTCATAGAATACTTTAAGATGTCACTTGTAAAGTGTCATAATATTGACGACATTTATCAGTTGTCATTGAAGAATGTTAAGATGACACTAATACAGTACCGTGAAAGAAGTATTACACGACATTAAAAAAGTGTCATCATAAAGTTATTACACGTCACTTTTGTTGTGCCGTTGAAAGTCCAAAAACTTTTTATGACACCCCCTCTAGACAGCACTAGAAAAGTGTCATGAAAAGTCATCAACGACACTTTTTGAATGTCGTTAAAACACATTTTTGTTGTAGTGAGTAGTTTTATTCTTTTCACAGTCACTACATATCATGTCTTTCTTGAAAACGATCTCTGGTAAGCCTCGTACCAATTTTTGTGGATAATCTTGCAATTGTGTCCATGTTTGCATGTCCTAGCCTCGTCTACCATAGTTGTCTCTCGTCATTTTTGGCATATAGGCATCTACCTACAGTGTTAGTATTCTCAAAAAGATAGAAAATATAGATATTATCTTTCCTAATACCTTCAAAATAGTACTACTTGTTGAGCTATCAAATACAATACATTTATCTTTAACAAAATTAATATCATAACTATGGTCAGCTAAATGACTTATGTTGAGTAGGTTATGCTTTAATTCTGTTACGAGACATACATCTTTAATAATGGGATAGGAAGCCTTACCAACATTACCGATACCTATAATATACCATTTCAAGTTATTTTCGAAGGAGACATATCCTTCTTCCTTCTTCGACAGTGTTGCAAACAAAGATGCATCGTCGGTCATGTGCTGTGAGCAACCGCTGTCGAGGATCCACTTGCTTCTAGAATGGGTTGGATGTTCCACTTACAAAACAATTTGTGGATGAAACTTTTGGTACCCTTTTCTTATAGGGTCCTGACACGTTAGTTTTTGGTACCTAAGTACAAATATTCAAATCTACTAATCTTCTAACTCCACATACAGAAGAAATATGACCAGGGGTGCCACAGTAGTGACATTTAGCATGTGCATGAATATTAGATGAAGTGTTGGTCTTGTGTACTTGTTTGATAGTCCAATGGGCTTTCAGAGGATAATTATAATAAAAAGCATGTCTAGGATTGCTATACCTCTTGGGTTTGATAGTCTTTGGTTGGACGGTATTCCTTTTGGGTAAGTGACACGTGTTAGGAGAGAAGCAGTCGATACCGACTGTTTCCCTAGCCTAATTTCTAACTTAATAGAAGTGTCAAATAATATATTATAATCAGCTGTTAGGACATCATTCCTAATCAGTGCATTGATACTCTTCTTCTTCTCGATTTGATAATCTTCTTGCACCTAAGCTATGTTTTCTTCAAGAGTACATGATGCTTCGTGTAATTGTAACTTGATAGAAGCTAACTCACCAGTCTCACTAGAGGGTTCATTTTCTCTAACATCTTCTAGTAGTAGGGTGAGTCTTTCTATCCCAAGTTTGTCTTCCTTGAGTACCTTGTATTTGCCTAGCAATTTTCTATGGTCTTCTAGGAGGTCACTAAAGGCATCACCTAGCTCATCAAAAGTAAAGTCTGCATATAGAGGGTTAGTAGTTACCTGATCGAACGTCATCAGGTGAGAACTGCCGTCTTCTGAGTCGCTAGCTTCACTTTCGTGCCATATACTCGTGTTTGTATATTTTTTGGACGTTGACTTTTTCGTGTAACTCTTTTCATATTTGCTACCCTTCTTGGTCGATGATGCTGACGGACAGTCTTTCTTGATGTGTCCTTTCTTTTTGCATCCGTAGCATATTTGCTCTTCATCGTCATTGTTGTTGTTGTTGTTGTTCTTCTTGTTTCGATGATTGAACTTCAGGAACTTTCTAAAATTTCTTACCATGAGAGCTTGCTCTTCTCCATCTGAGTCACCGTCTTCAGACTCCTCTTCAACTATTCTTTTGTGTTGTGCCTTGAAAGCAATTGATTTCTTCTTGGGTGTCGATTCTTCAAAATCTTGCAGATCTAGCTCGTGAGTCATCAACTTCCCTATGAGTGTTTCAAGTGACATTGTTGTGAGGTCGTTCCCTTCAACGATTGTTGTAGTCTTGGGGTTCCAGTTCTTTGTGAGACCCCTTACTACTTTGCGAATCTTCTCGTGATTGTTGTACTCCTTGTCGAGGGAAGACAACAGATTTAAGATGTCAAGGAAACGGGTGAACATATGAGTAATCATCTCATTTGGCTTCATTTGAATGTCTCGTATTCCTGAGTCAATCTACCGATCTTTGATTCTTTGACTTGAGTCGTGCCTTTATGAGTCATCTCAAGAAGCTTCCATACTTCATATGATGTTGTGCAAGTGGACATCCTGTTAAATTCAGTCATGTCTACTATACAAAACAACACGTTAATAGCACGAACGTCAAGACTAGCTCATTTCTTTTCATTATCAGTGTACTTGTCGTGTGGTTTATTAGCAAGTGCACCATCAACAACTATATGTGCTGGCTTTTTGTAATCATCAATAATGATTGACCAAAGGTTAAAATCTAATGACTTCAAGTAGAAGCTCATTCGTGTTTTTCCAGTAAGTGTAGTTGGTTCCATCAAACAGTGGAGGTCTGTTGGTGGATTGTCCTTCACGTGCATTAGCTATGTGATAGTGTCTCTAGAGAGTATATGCAATTAAATGACATAACGATTAACTAGTAAATATATACTTGTTAATTAACCCGCTCTGATACCAATTGTAGGACCGATATGTTAAGCAATATATACTCTAGAGGGAGGGTAAATAGAGTATGCAGCAAAATATTATTAATTAAAACACAAATACTACTATATCACTATTGTGTTGCAGTGGCTACGTCATAGTTATATAAAAAAAAGTAAATAAGAGAGACATAGAGCAAACACAAATACATCGATATATCATGGTCTCCCTCTTGTGAGGACTATTATAGGCTGGAGGACTCTTGCTCCGAGTTGAAATCCAGTATTGGAAATACAAGCTTTAAACGAGCGCTTGCAGCTCTTTACAACAGCGAGCTTAGATCCGAAGTGCTCGACCGACTTCAACTGTGAAGTGTAAACTTCTTGATCAAGCCTCTGATTACAACTCTGTGAAACTTCTAGACCGTACCGTACTGACAAGTAGACTATAGGTTGTAAAACATGCTTGAGATTTGAAAATAAAAGCTTTGAATAGCTAAGAAGGTTAAGAGAAGAGAAGATAGAAAGTGATTGAGTAATTTAGAATGAAAAACTCTTCTCTATTTATATGATTGCTAAAAATCGAGTTCTGGCTGAATTCAGATGTCAAACGTTTGAAAATTCAACCGTTGCAATCGTATTTGCAGGAAGAACAACTTTATAGGTTTTACCACTTCAGGTACCCAAGTTCGGGCCGAGTTCAGGCCGAACTCTGTCCGAACTATGGTAGTCTGAATTAGGTCAGAATCCAGGTTCTAAAACTGGTTTTGGGTTTTTTTAGCTATTTTTCAAATACGGGGTTTTTTAGGTTTAAAAACAAGTCGATTTGTAAAAGTTGGGATTGTGAAAAACATTTTTGGATTAAATCTATTTGCCAGTATGACGCAATTTACATTTTTCCAACACTTAATAAAAGTATGTAAAATATATTTGAGAATGACAAATAAAGACAGACGTGACGATTGAGCAATTCTCGAACGGTAGCAGTACTGGTTGTCGTAGTCCGTTATGAGTAGCCCTTATATCGAGTCCGAGTTTAGACGATTATCAAAATCGGTTCGATAATGACCAATGTGCCAACAATCATGAAAGTTGAGCTTTGACCCATCAAGCATGAGCCATACTGCCATCAAGATGCATGATATCAAATTTCCTTTTGTAGAGTCAGATTCCATTGTTGTCATTGATACTATATGCATGCTAAACTAACTGTTATCCCCTTGATATGGTTATTGAGAATATCGCTTTATGTTTACTAGTTTGGAAGGGTGGAAGATTGTTGGTTATTTCCAAGAAGACAATTAGATAACATATAACATAGTAATATGGATATATCCATTGAGAGATCATAACAATCCTATCACATGTTGAGCTACAACTTTTTTGTTGTCCTATGTTTAGTCTGTTTAGTCTATGTTTTTCTCTTTCCAATATAAACCTATACAAGAAAGAGAAAAAAAAGAAGAAGAAGAAGACTTAACAAATGTCCACATTCAATATATAGAAAATAGTATATAACTCTACTTTAAAAAAAACACAAGCCTTCCTTCTTTGTACGAAACACTTAAAATGTTTAGATATACCTCCATTTTTTTACACAAAATGGAGACATTTACTTTTTTTTAAGTGGAGATAAATTTATATTTTGATGAGAACATTTGCTAAAAGGAAAAATTTATGAAATGCCCAAAAAACGAAAAAGTTTTATGAAAAACCCATCGTGCAATAACATTTCATCGCGTGCCCAGAATTAGCAAAAAATATATAAAGAGGGTTCCGAATGACCTTTTTTCCTTCCTTCTAATTTATTGAAAACACCCACGAAACTACTCTTAAAAAAAAGTTTCGATACTCCATCTTCTTCCATATGCTGCTCACTTTCGAATCTAGGTTTTCTCCTCAAAAATCTTCAAAAACTCGTCGAAAAATTTCGGAAAGACCGAGACAAACGACAAAAGTGCTAAAACGGAGTTCCAAACATCATTTTTTTGCGATTCTAAAATTTTGAAAGGCCGACAAACGATAAAATCATTTATCTCAGGCTCCTCGAAGATGCGCTCATTTTGCGACAAAGCGGACCTCGTTTCGACCTCCCAGTCAAAAGTTATGGCCCTCCAAAGTTTCAACTGACCATAAAATGCAGGAGAATGGCCATTCTCCGTATTAGAACACGAAGAATGTTAATTTCGCATGAGGGTGGCCATTCTCCGTGTTAGTAACACGGAGAATGGCATTCTCCGTCTTAATTTACACGGAGAATGGCCATTCTCTGTGTTAGTAACACGGAGAATGGCATTCTCCGTCTTAATTTACACGGAGAATGGCCATTCTCTGTGCTAAATTACACGGAGAATGACCATTCTCTGTCTTAATTTACAAGGAGAATGGCCATTCTTCGTGTAATTTAGCACGGAGAATGGTCATTCCAGTATTAAAACGCAGGAGAATGGCCATTCTCCGTGTTAGAAACACGGAGAATGCCATTCTCCATGTTAATTTACACAGAGAATGGTATTTTCCGTGTAAATTAACACGAAGAATGACCATTCCCCTGTTAAATGACACGGAGAATGGTCATTCTATGTTAAAACACAGGAGAATGACCATTCTCCGTGTTAGAAACACGGAGAATGGCATTCTCCGTGTTAATTTACACGGAGAATGACATTATTCTTGTTAAAATACAGGAGAATGACTATTCTTCGTGGTATATCGACGGAGAACAGTTGACAGAAACCTAATTTTTTTTTTGTTTTGTGGAAAAAAATTTGACATGAATAAAGATTCAAGAGTTTTTGTTCTTCTTTCAAAACGATGCTAACTCTTATGGAAAAGAAGAAGAAGATCTTCTCTCCATAAGTGACCTAATTGTCGAAGAAGAAGAAGAAGAAGAAGATGAAGAAGATGAACGATGATCGGAGTTCGACTGAAAAAAAGTACGGTGAACTACGAACGATCTTTGCGATCTCTGCTGAAGATGAGAGCAATGGAATTCAGATCTCTTGTGAAGAAGAAGAAGAATAAGAAGAAGAAGAAGAAGAAGAAGAAGAAGAAGAGAATCGCAATCCAAATCTGAGTTTGTGCGGAGGGGTAGTTATGTTATTAATTTTGTAAATACAGAGCATCTAATGGAATCATGGAATATTTAACGTGAAAATATATAATTCTGGACATTTCATAAAATCCATCATACGAGTAATTTTTTTATAAAAACCAACCCCGAAATTGAATTTCTCAGCAATTTCGAGTTGCTAAAATATCTCAAAGAACAACATGAATGAACTAATTGAGAGTGGGGCCGGACTTTTGCACTGGGCCATTACGGCCATAAAACCCTAGCATTAGTGGTCACCACCACGTGGCCAGTTCTGGCGCGAAAACTTCCCGCCACTTCCCCCCTTCAATAAAAACCAGATCGGCATCATCCCCAATCAATCTCACACCAAACATAGCACACACCGAAGAGGGAAAAAAAAGACAGAGAAGCACTCAATTCCAAGCCCAATGGTAAGTCTCTTCCTCTGCCAGCTCCATTAATTTCTGCCTTCGATTCCTCTCCCTCACCATTTTCCACACGCAGGACGACTCCGAGAACCCGTCCTCGTCGAACGCCGGCTCGCCGACCTCGGCCGGGTTCAGCACTGACCGGCTCCCCCCCAACACGAGCCGCACCACCGACTCCTTCTCCGACGACGACGACAATGACGAGGCCGCGGTCGACCCCAACGTCATCCCCGACGATGACGCCGCCGGTGATGGCGACGGGGACGAGGAGGAGGAGGAAGGAGAGGATCTCTTCAACGACAACTACATGGAGTGAGGCTCTCTTCCCCCCAAACCCTAACCCTAATATCTTGATATTTGGGGGTTTCTTCAGAACCCTGAAATGGTAGTTTTTTTCCTTCTTCATTGAAATGGTTTCGTTGTGGTGTGGTGGATCAGTGACTATCGGCGACTGGGAGAGCAGGATAACTATGAGTCGATGGGACTGGACGATTCGATGGAGGACGAGAGAGATCTGGATCAGATCATGGCGGACCGGAGGGCCGCGGAGGTGGAGCTGGAAGCTAGGGAGGCGAGGACCGGCGGCGGAGATCGCAAGCTTCCTCGGATGCTTCACGACCAGGGTATAAACTTTATAATAAAAAGCCCCCCTTCTTCTCTCGTAATTTCCGTGGCTCTGAATTGTACTTATTAGTATCATTGTTTCTTTCTCATGGTGAAATCATAGAATGGTTTAAATTCCTAGCTTTCTTGACTACGCCCACTTAATTTGTTGGCTTAATTTTGTGTCGAGTTTGTTGCTATTGATGCTACTGTGATTAGAATTGGATATATTGTAGATATCTGTTTGTCTGAAGTCTGAATAGGAAGTTTCAGACTTGTAAGGCATTACATGTTGTTTGGATGTTAGTAAATTCAGAGGCAACGTCTGAATTTTGCCTCTAAAACATTCAGAGGTAAAACATCCTCTGAAATCTAACATCTTTGTCAATTTTCTTTAATATCCATAACCTTTTATCTTATTATTTTAGATAAGGGTATAATGTTCCAAATAATATTTATTCGGTGTTCAGATGTAAAACATGCACATGCACATGCACATGCACATGCAAACAAACAACTTCTATTTAGAAGTTTCATTCAGATGAAAATTAACAACTTTTTCAGATTCAGACTATTCAAACTTTAGACTTCAGATTCATATGGCAAAACAAATAGCACCTTAGATTGTCAATTGTTGATGTATTGGCTATTGAGCAAACATTGAAAATTTTGGGGGATATGTTTGACCTGGTGTTCAGGTTTCCCTATATATTAACAAATTTGAGAACCTTTTCTTTTTCTGTAATTTTCCTAATATGATATATGTAATGGAAGCTGTAGCTGCAACAGCTAGGAGCAATTTGTGTTGGTTGATAGAACTGTCCAAACTAGGGTAGAAGTGAGGGGCCGCCGGATGGATCTCTAGATCAGTGTAGTGTACAATAGAATTTAGTAGAATATTTGACTTGTTTATTATTGAGGTGGAGCTACACTTATATAGGAGAGGCTAACTCCTCTCCCTATTATTCTACCCGATGTGGGACTAAAGCCCAATACTCTCAACACTCCCCCTCAAGATGGGCGATAGATATCAATCATCCCCATCTTGTTACATAGTTTAGTGAGACTTAATGAATTAAGCCCCTTAGTAAGACAATTTGCAATTTGTTCTTCTGAGCGAACATGATCGAGCTTTAGTATTCCTTTCTCCAGCTTTTCCTTGATGACAATGGTGCTTTGTTCTGTCATGCTGAACTGGATTGTTAGCTATACTCAGTGCTGCTTGGCTATCACTCAGAAGATGCAATGGTGTTCCTTGGTCCAGCTTCAACTCTGTCAGCAATGCTTTTACCCACAATAATTCTGACACTTCCAGAGCCATAGCTCTATATTAGCGGTTGATCGAGTTACCACAGACTGTTTCTTGCTTCTTCATGAGACTAGGTTATTCCCCACAAATACACAATACCTTGAGGTAGACCTTCTGTCGTCCATGCAATTTGCCCAATCTGTATCACAATATCCCTCAACACTAAGGTGTCCATTGTTCTTGAACCATATCACTCTTCCAGGAGCCCCTTTTAGATATCTCAAAATATAAAAAACTACATCTATGTGGCCCTTCCTTGGATCGTGCATGTAACGACTCACTACACTCACAGCAAATAAGATATCAGGGCGAGTGTGACCCAGATAAATTAATTTGCCTACAAGTTTCTGATATCTTTCACGATCAATCGGCTCTCCTGTCTCTGTCCCAAATTTATCTTTCTGGTCAATCGGAGTGACTGCTGGACGACAGTCCAGCATACCAGTTTCTGTGAGCAAGTCTAGTACATACTTCCTCTGAGAGAGGACGATCCTATCTTTTCCTCGAGCTACCTCGATCCTAAGAAAATACCTCATCATTTCCAAGTCCTTCAAATTCTTTGGCAAGTTTCTTCTTCAGCTGGGTAATCTCCTTTTCCTCATCACTTGTGATTATTATATCATTCACGTATACCGCAAGTATGGTAACATGGCCTTTCGCATGTCGAAAGAATACTGTGTGATCTGCATTAGTCTGGCTGTACTCCATGTCCGTGATAGCTTTTTTGAATCTTTCAAACCATGTCCGAGGAGATTGTTTGAGTCCATACAGTGATTTCTTTAGCTTGCACACTTTTTCTGTTGACTGCCTCGTGCAAAATCCAGGGGGAGTCCATGTATACTTCCTCTTGTAGATCTCTATGAAGAAAGACATTCTTCACATCTAATTAATAAAGTTGCCACCCATGGTTGGCTGCAAGAGAGACTAGGGTTCTTACAGTGCTTATCTTCGCTATAGGAACAAACGTCGCATCATAGTCGATGCCATAGGACTGAGTGAATCTTTTTGCAACCAATCTTGCCTTGTATCGCTCCACCTTTCCTTCTGGCGTCTCCTTCACCGTGAAGATCCATTTGCACCCGACTGCCCTTTTTCCTTCAGGTAATGGAACAAGTTCCCATGTCTCATTTCTTTCTAGTGTCCTAAGTTTCTCCAACATTGCAGCTTTTCACTTTGGACCTTCCTTCGCTTTTTGTCAACACTTAGGCAAAGAGGTGGTGTGTAACGATGCAATGAATGCTCCATAAGTAGGGGATAGAATAGATTATGATAGAAAATGAGAAATATCATGTTCATAATCATAACGAATATGAGATTTTCCTGCATTACTACGAGAAGATCTTCTTAAGGAAATATGAGATAGTGGAGGAGAGATCATACCATCCGAATCAGAGGGATCCGCATCCGAATCAGAGGGATCCGCATCCGAATCAGAGGGATCCGGTGCGGAAGGCGTATCTTCAGGAGTTGCGGCAGGGTTAAGCGAGGGACATGGCACAGTTGGCACAGTAGGGACAATAGGCATAATAATGGACTGCTGATTCCTTCTTCTGTAGACTTGGAGCTCTGTAGTTCGTTTCTTACCCTGTTCTGTAGTCTCCCCCTGTACTGGAGCATTGCTCCCTTCCTCCTGATTGTATGCATCATCATCACTTTCCTCACTCTCGCTATCTTCTCCTGCTTTTCTTGGACTAACTTCCATCATTGGACATGGAACTGACCCAACAACCACGCTTGGGACTATCTCCCCCTTACTCCTAACACCTCCTGTGTTAGGAGTGTCACCAAATGCGGAGCCTTCACCTGAACCATTGTGATAGCATGGTTCTATCTCTCTGAATGTAACATCAATGCTCACAAAGAGTTTTCGCTCTACTGGACTCCAGCAAGAATATCCTTTCTGAGTTCCTGAGTAGCCAACGAAGACACTTCACTGCTCGAGGGTCCAATTTTCCTACTACAGGTCTATTATCCTTCACAAAGCATACACATTCAAATATTTTTGGGAGAATAATGTACTTGTTCTCACCTGTAAGCATCTCAAACGGTGTCTTCCATCCTAACATCTGAGAGGGGATCCTGTTGATAAGGTATGCAGCAGTCAACACGGCATGTCCCCACAAGTGTTTCAGAACATTCATAGCAAACATTATCGACCTTGCCACTTCTAACAGGTGCCTGTTCTTTCGTTCTGTCACGCCATTTTGTGCTGGTGTATAGGCACATGAAGTCTGATGATGTATTCCATTGGCTGATAAGTACTCCTTAATGGCTTTGTTGGTTTATTTTGTCTCATTGTCAGATCTTAAAATCTTCACTTTGGCACCGTACTGTGTTGAAACCCTGCGATGGAAGTCTTGAAAGCATGCAAAGACATCACTTTTACTCTTCATTAGGTATACCCAGGTGACACGAGTATGGCAGTCAATAAAGGTGACAAACTACTTAAAACCATTAACAGCAGTTATAGGACAAGGTCCCCACACATCAGTATCATATCAAAATCAGCTAAACTTATATTTCCAGAACTCACATAAGAGCTTATGGTGTGTTTTTCAAGTTCACAAGCATCACAGATCAACTTTTGCTTATTAGTTTTTTGATACATAGATGGAAACATTCGACTAAGTAGACTAAATGAAGAGTGTCTTATGCGCTGATGTTGGAGTAATAATTTTTCTTCTACGGTACTTCGCGGCTCCTCCGGTTGTGCTTCATCCACCAGTGCTGTCAGTGCTGTATCCAGCCCACCCCTGTCCAAGTATCATAATCCTTTATGCCAAGTGCCAGTCCCCAACTGTCTTCCCGTTCCCTTCTCCTGAAAAATAACATTCGGAATGTCAAAGAAAATAACACAATTAAGTTGAAGAATAATGACACTTATGGATAATAGATTAACAGGAAAGGATGGAACATGCAAGACATTAGTAAGACACATCAAAGGGGTGCATTCAACTGTTCCTTTACCCACAATAGGTCTAGCAGTACCATCAGCAGTCTGAATGCTTTCATGTGTCATCAGGTGAGTGTAATCTTGGAACTCATCATAGGCACCCGTAACATGGCAGTATGTCCCAGAGTCAATTATCCAATTTGCACTTCCTGGTTTGTAGGTAGATGCAAGGGCATGAGCAGGTATACCTGTGCTTGTACTGGCATAGTATATGATGTTACCTCCGGAGGTGGTTGGAGTCGATGTCCCAGCAGTGTTGGTGCGATTGTTGCTGGTTCCAAGCTTCATGTTCCTCTATATTTCTAGCATCTCTCTCTCTCTCACTAGGGGTCATATCGGATGGCTGATTTCACCTCCCCTTCTGCCAGGTTTGCCTTGTGCCTTCCAGAATAATGTCCTCTGCCACCGACATAGTCTCCTCTGCCACCTTGACGTCCTCCACGGCCGCGTCCACGACCGCTGGACTGGCCTCTTATAGGCTTCGTACAGAATCTGATGAAGTGTCCTGGGTCTCTACAGTTGTAGCACCCTCTCCCTCCTGAAGGGTTTGGATTAAAAATTGCTAGAGCTGATTTCTCTTCCGGAGTGTTAGTGGTGCTGGCATCAGCTTCAACCGTGCTTCTTCTTGTGCCATAGCAGCAATGGCCTCCTCTTGTGATAGCAGTCCGGGTTGTGCGAGTAGCACATTCCTCCTTTGCTCGAATGCTGGGTTGAGCCCCTTCAGGAACTTAATCATCCTCTGTTGCGAGATATACTCCATGAACTTCTGGTAATGCTTTGCAAATGCTGGTTCCACTTGCTCATCTTTCACACCAATGGGATCATAGTGGTCGAGATCTGACCAATACTTCTTCAACACAGTCGCATAATCGGAGATGGTGTGATCTTCTTGGACTACCTTATCAAGTTCATCCTGCAGTTGGAAGACTCTCATAGGGTTGCCCGTCTTCGAGTACATGTCCTTTAGCGTCATCCAAATATCACCGGCTTCCTCCATTGCCTCCACGTTGCTCGACACTTGGTCGGTCAAGGAGGCTGTCAACCATCCTGTTACAACATTGTTGACGATCTCCCAACAGCAAACTCCTGTGAGGAGTGATCTTCAGGTGCCTTGGTTTGGCCATTCACATAGCCCACCAAGCCTCTTGCCTTCAGAGTCCGCATCGCCTGACGCGATCACTTCAAATAATTGGAAGTATCCTCCAACTTTACTTTCAGTTTTTCCAACTTCGCTATTTTGTATGGTGAAGGATCCACATCTGTGTGTGCAGGACGGGAACTAGTCTCGGTCAGCCTCCTGGAGAAGAGATCGTCCACCAAAGCCTTCATCTCTTTGGCCGTCAGCTTGTTGTAGATCGTCTCCATCATCTTCGTCTTCTCATCTTCCATCAACACGATAGATCGAGACCGTCTGCACCTTTGGTCACCGTTCTCTCCACGTCTACTGTTCCTCCTTCAGCGGTAGCGGTGTCTCTGAGAGCCGCTCCTCATGTCCTATGCCGGATTGCGATTGGAGGTTGCATGGCTGGACGAGAAGGAGGAGAAGGGCCGGTGGGGGCGTGGAGGTCGACGTGAAAGGAGAGGGGATGGGACGACGGTGGGGTGGGCGGCGGTGCTGGCGGCGAAGGAGGGGAGGCGGGCGGAGGCTGGGCGGTGCTGAGAGGGGAGGGGGGGCGGAGAAGGTGGGAAGGGGTTGGGGGGTGGGGTTAGGGTTTTGTGGTGTAGGATGACGGCTAGGATTTGGTGGAGAGAGGTGGTGGCCTTGATACCAAATAGAATTTAGTAGAATATTTGACTTGTTTATTATTGAGGTGGAGCTACACTTATATAGGAGAGACTAACCCCTCTCCCTATTATTCTACCCGATGTGGGACTAAAAGCCCATTAATACTCTCAACATGTACTATATCTGACATGAATTTGGGCATGGAAGGCTTCATGTAGATTATGTAAAACTATTTTTTGTGTAACTTGAAATTTTGAAAAGGACTAATTAACTCTTGTTATCAGAGAAAGGGGTTTCTCGTCAAACAGCGGGCTGCATTGACTGGGTGACTGCTGTATCCACACAAGTGGAGGTTCCAAAAATAATCCAGCACATAAATATAAAGTTCACTTTCTGAGAATGTCACTGTTATGTCTAGGTTTCATCATTGGGAATGAGTTCTGTGAACACTTTCTGTTTGTTAGAACTTATATAGCCTTGTATAGATCATATAAAACTCTTTTAGGGTTTGGATTTATAGATATAAAATGTATTGAGATTTAGTGTTTTGAAAAATTTATCACTTGTTCAGTAGCTCTTCAACACCTATTTTGCATAGTCAAATCTTTAAGCAACATCTTGTTTACTTTTTCTTGGTAATGCCATATCTTTCTGCTTGTTGACTTACTAGGCCATAGAGATGAATGCAATTTTGTAATACCAAATTTTACAAATTTTTTATTCTAGGGGAATTTGAAGGTTTTGCACGAGTTAATATGACCAAAATGGTAGGTCTAGTTACCTGTCAACTGGCTTTAGAGTTGTTTGGCTAGGCCTTCTGTTGGGCATACCTGATTTGGCACCAAGATATAGGCTTGACTTGAGGTTGCTGCAAACAAATACAATTCTTGCAGATCATGTACTTGGAGGAATGCTCCTTGACGAGTAACTTGAAATTGTATCCCCATGGAAGATACATTTTGTCCACATGCCAATTGTATCATAGATTCCAGCGTCAACCATGTACAATATTATTTTCAGGGTGGAAGGTGGTATCGGACTTTGCATTGATGCTGAAAAATGTTCCATGCCATTTTAACGGGAATTCGCTTCATGTTGTTGATGGTATTCATTGTAGTTAGATCAACCAAAGGTCAATGACTCAATGAAGCCCCCTGCTATACATTCCACATTCTTTTCTTTGTTGAACAAGGAAAACCCCATTCTTGCCTTACAACTGATCTAGGTTTCAGACAATGCTCTGCTATATGATTGTTCAGCCAAGCATTGCAAACTTTTAATCGTATTTGTGCCCATGCAACATAGGTAACAACCGATGCATATATCCCCATCCATTCGTGGTTAGTAGTGGTTTTAAATTAATATATGCCTCCCTCTTCAGAACCTTGAATATTTGTTTGTCAAACAAGTTTTGTGTAACTAAGAAGTGCCTTTGGCAAGTTATCTTTTCGTTCCTTTATGGCGTAAAGTTTTGGATTGCAGACACGGATGATGAGAATAACTTCAGGCGACCGAAAAGGTTTAGAGCTGATTTCAGGGTTCCACCAAGTGGCACAAGAAGTGATGATGATGGTGATGGACCTACTCAAAGTTCACCTGGAAGATCCCAGCATGGTCACTCAAGAGATGAGGTACCAATGACTGATCAGACAGATGACGACCCCTATGAGGTACTCTATTTCTTTTTCAACGAGACTATTTTTTTTTAACGTATGAAAATTTTGCCTCAATCCCCATTAGTTTTTTTTATGTTTAATGAAGGGGATAAATGTAGACCCATGCTTATTTATCTGAGTTGGAACGCTTTATATAGGATGAATATGATGATGACGGTGAGCTTAGTATGTACCGTGTCCAAGGAACATTAAGGGAGTGGGTCACAAGAGATGAAGTGCGTCGATTTATTGCGAAAAAGTTTAAGGACTTCCTTCTTACATACAAGAAAGACCAAAGGGATGATCAAGGAGACTTGGTGTATGTTCGATTGATAAATGAGATGGTCCTAGGTATGGTTTTCTTCAGCTTTTAGCTTTTAGAATGTGAAACTGAAGAACAATCATTGAATGGTATCGAGTTGTTATATCTTGCCAGCAGAAAGTTTTCTTTCCCCTGCTCATGATTTTCTTGTTGTTGTCTTGTTTTACCTTGTTGTGCAGCTAATAACTGCAGTCTGGAGATAGATTACAAGCAATTCATCTACGTACATCCAAATATTGCCATCTGGCTAGCTGATGCACCTCAGTCAGTGCTAGAAGTCTTTGAAGATGTTGCTAAGAACGTTGTTTTTGATTTGCATGAAAATTACAAGAAAATTCATCAGAAGATCTATGTCCGCATAACAAACCTACCAGTATATGATCAGATACGTAATATTAGGTAAGATAAAAGGATTGTATTCTCCTTTATTCCCTCTTTTAAGGAAACTGTATTACTAATGTATATCCATATTGCTACGACCAGGCAGATTCATTTAAACACAATGATCCGAATAGGAGGAGTTGTGACTAGGAGATCTGGGGTTTTCCCACAGCTGCAGCAGGTGAAGTATGACTGCAACAAATGTTCTGCTATTCTAGGCCCCTTTTTCCAGAATTCTTATTCTGAAGTGAAAGTAGGGTCCTGTCCTGAATGCCAATCAAAAGGTCCTTTCACTGTTAATGTTGAGCAGGTGAATGTTTAGAAAATTGCATTTTCAATTATTTCCTAGTCAAAATGTGTATTATTTTTGTTATGTTGAATGTACTTTCCTTTCTAAACCCACTTCATTGCAGACAATTTATAGGAACTATCAGAAACTTACTCTCCAGGAGAGTCCAGGAATTGTACCAGCTGGTAGACTTCCAAGATACAAGGAAGTGATTCTTCTGAATGATCTAATTGACTGTGCTCGTCCAGGAGAAGAAATTGTAAAAATTTAACATGCGACACTTGTAAAGTACACACAATTGTAGTTTCTTTCTGATTTATGCTATCTGGTTGTTTTCAGGAGGTTACTGGCATATACACGAACAATTTTGATTTATCATTGAACACAAAAAACGGATTTCCAGTTTTTGCAACCGTGGTCGAGGCAAACTATGTCACTAAGAAGCAGGATCTTTTTGCTGCTTACAAGCTTACTGATGAGGATAAGATAGAAATTGAGAAGTTGGCAAAGGATCCTCGAATTGGAGAAAGGGTTAGTAACATGATTTTTCTGTGGTTGGTTTTCCTGCAAGTATTTACTAAAACTAAACATAGAATATTCGGAAACTTCACAGATTATCAAGTCTATTGCACCATCAATTTATGGTCATGATGATATTAAGACAGCGATTGCACTTGCCATGTTTGGTGGACAAGAGAAAAATGTGAAAGGGAAACATCGTTTGAGAGGGGATATTAACATTCTTCTCTTGGGCGATCCTGGCACTGCTAAATCCCAGTTCCTCAAGTAAGGGCAAAGCAGTGTATACTACTCAAAAATCAAAATTTGCGGGAAATAATTGTTGCAGTCTCTAATCTTCACTTTACACAGATACGTCGAAAAGACTGGGCACAGGGCTGTGTACACAACTGGTAAAGGAGCTTCTGCAGTTGGGCTCACAGCAGCAGTGCACAAGGACCCAGTGACGAGGGAATGGACCCTTGAAGGAGGTGCCCTAGTTCTTGCTGACAGAGGAATCTGCCTAATTGATGAGTTCGACAAGATGAACGACCAGGATAGGTTTGTTAAGTTTTTACTTGAATAGATTTAATCAAATATCTTCCAGCCTCTATCCACTGACTTTGAATGCCATCACTCAAACATGCAGGGTTAGCATTCATGAAGCCATGGAACAACAGAGCATTAGTATATCAAAGGCAGGAATTGTGACTTCTCTCCAAGCTCGTTGCAGTGTCATTGCTGCTGCAAATCCAGTAGGTGGAAGGTATCTATATAAACAAAGTATTGTTATCTTAAGTACCTGAGTTTTCTGTCCATAAGTATCTAAAATCTTCATTAGGTACGACTCATCAAAGACATTCACTCAAAATGTTGAACTGACGGATCCAATCATATCTAGGTTCGATTGCCTTTGTGTGGTTAAGGTATCTTTCCTAACTTGTGCTTTGCTGCACTAATTTGGAGAATTTATCTTTACCATTTTCTAGATATAAGCTCATTGAAGTGCGTAAATAACTTTTGAAATGCAGGATATAGTTGATCCAGTTATTGATGAAATGCTTGCAAAATTTGTTGTGAATAGCCATGCCAAATCTTTACCAAAAGGAGCCAATTTAGAAGATCACCCCGCAACCGACTCCCAGGATGATGCACTAGCCTCTACAGTTGACCCTGAGGTGTTATATTTGTTTCCTGTATACTGTATATGTAATGTAAGACTTCAACTATTGCTGATGATAACTTATATGATTAGATACTTTCTCAAGACATGCTCAAGAAATATATAACATATTCCAAGCTGAATGTCTTCCCAAAGTTGCATGATGCTGATTTGGATAAGCTCACACATGTTTACGCAGAACTTCGGAGGGAATCATCGGTGAGATACTCATTATCCCTGTTTGTCTAAGATCTATCTTTAAGAACATGTTGATCTTTTATTTTTGAATGTCAAGTATAATATATGATTAAATGATTGATGCAGCATGGCCAAGGAGTTCCAATAGCAGTCAGGCATATTGAGTCAATGATACGGATGTCAGAAGCTCATGCAAGAATGCATCTAAGGAGTTATGTGTCCCAGGAAGATGTGGACATGGCTATACGGGTCTTGCTAGATTCTTTCATCTCAACACAGAAATTTGGGGTTCAAAAAGCTCTTCAAAAGGTATGCCGAACTCATGTCTAGTTTCTCTAAACAGACCTAAGTCACTTGCATGGTAACTAATTTGAAACATTAACTAAGCTCCTATCTAAACCATAGTTTGCAGCATCGCACGATACCGATCCGATACGGTTTGACATGTTCCGATCCGATACCGATCAATACCCGATAGTGACCAATACCGACATTGGGGGGGGGGGGGGGGTCTCTTTTTCGGTCAATTGGACAAAGAAAATTGAACGAAAAAGACCAATCAACAAGGGCGTAAAAGCATAGTAAGACGGTAAACGTGTGTAAAAGAAGAAAACTTATCTAACACGTGTAAATCAAACGGCAATGATGATTACTATTTCATTTAAATTCATAACGGCTAAGAAACAATACTGAAAATACTTAAAATTATGCCTAAATGTATAAAATATATTTTCAAAAATGTTAATAATTATTTACTTTCTGATACCAAAATATCTGATACTGTGATCCGAAACTGCCGACAGTGTCAATACCGCCGATCTCGATACTCAAAAGAATGGTCTGATACCGATTCCGATACAGATGTTGCGAACCTTGATCTAAACCTTCTCTAAAAGAAGTTCCTATCTAGACCATGCTATTTCTAGGGGTACAAACTAGCCTATCTCTACCTGCTTGTTCAAGCTATGATTGTTTATATTTTGGTCAGCTCAAGAGCTATTGAGCTTAGCAAGGCATATTGAAGGTCGGTCTTCATAACCGACCAGCTTTTGCTTATGTTGATTTAACTTATGTTACACAAACCAAGGACAGTTGAATTTGCTTTGTTCATGGTAGCTTATGCAAAGTGGTGGATTTAAGTAGGAGACTGATGCTGAGTGTCAACATGGAATTTTATTTACTTGGTTTTCTAAAGAAGATAATCATAAACTACTGTATATTAGTTGTCTATTAAGACTAGTGAAACCCGAAAGGAGCAAAATCACACGGGTGATTGATTATAATTGTGCTAGAACCTTGTAATTTTGCTTAATTGACTACCCAACTAATCTAATGAACCAGTTAATTGCTCGGCCTAATGGTCACCAATTCACTGATTTAGAGCACTGAAAGATGTAACAAATCAAGCTTGAACTTCGCTTGATAACATAGTTCAAATGAGCTTTAGCAAGCTGTGTCAAGACGAGCTGAGCTGTTTGTGAACAGCCTGCTCGGATTTAGGACAAGTTGACTTAAATGAAAAAGAAGCCCTTGCTTTTAGTTCTGATCAAGGGAGTGACTTTGTTAAGCCAGAGATACTGGATTTTGTTGGTACCTGCATATTGTTATTTCTAATAATGTATTTCTTATTGTGGTCAAATATCTTGCTGATTGGAAAAAAAACTGCTTCAACTAAGTTTGCACTAAAAGCCAGACCTGTCTTTCAAGTTTAGCTTTGCCTAGAGTAGTTTTGCCAGGATGCAATTGCTCAATTTCCAAAAGAATCTTGCATGCTTAAATTTTAAGATCTTACAAGTCTCTTATAATTTCATGGTCTTGCAAAGATTCCTTTCATTCACGATCAACTGGGACTAAACCACAACATAGTTCCTTTGTTATGTAAAACATGAAATAACACGAAACTTTAAGGAACATAAACATTGTGTGCTGCAGAGCTTTAGAAAATACATGACTTTCAAGAAGGATTTCAATGAACTACTACTTCATCTTCTACGTGTGCTTGTGAAAGATGCACTACATTTTGAAGAGATCGTATCAGGAACAACTGCTCGGCTCAGTCATATTGAAGTGAAGGTGGAGGAACTTAGAAGCAAGGTATAGGACACTCGCCCTTTATTTTATAGTTGATTTTTAAGCCCCTCATGGAAACATCCTTTTCATTCCACAATGTCTAATGATATTTTTGTTCACACAGGCCCAGGAGTATGAAATTTATGATTTGAGGCCATTCTTCTCCAGCAGCCATTTCACAGATAGTAATTTCATTCTTGATGAAGGGAGAGGAATTATTAGCCATCCGCTTGCACTATGAAATAAACAGTCCGCATCTGCTTCTACTTATTAAAGCAAAAGGTCCGCGCATAGTACAAAACATTTGCTAATTTTTGTCTGCCCTTGATGTATTTCAGGCTCCAAAAATTTGTAGCTGACAGTCTTGTAAAATGAATGTAGGTTCGCTAATTTGCTGCTGTTCCCTGTTTCAGCTGTAAGATTATGTTAGTTAAATTAGTATGTATCTTTCTGCTTTCAGAACTAATTAAAGTGTGATGTGTCCAACTTTTATTTGTTACAATATATGTTCAACTCTGACTTGATAAATCATAAATGGCCTTGTATGCTCAAAAACTCGTGCAAAAGGATCGTATTCTTGCCCCATTTTAAGAATTTAACTAGGCTCAGAATGTGGATTGCAATTAAGCCATCAATGATATTAATATACTCTAAGCGCCCAAAGCAGATGGCCAAGCCTGCCTTTGCCAGGTTAGAATTTTACTAGCACAACGTGTCCACCTTGTGAGTGCTTTGCATGCTTTCTCCTTTACTTATATTTTTAAGTTATACGTTAGCAGATCGCTGATGAAAAGCTGAGAAATAGGAAAGCATACCAAAATACTGAGGTTTTTTAATCTCTGTTTATATATGGTAATGGGATGCTAAGTTGTATTTGTTGATTATAGGAAATTGGTAATTCTTTGATTTGGTTTCTTAGAACAGCCATGCTTTGATTTGGAACACCTTAGAAAAACACAATTCACCTTTACTGATATAACCAACCATAATCAGTATTCATCTAATAAATTTGCACAGTTTCTGGGAAAAAGAAAATAGGTACAAGAGCTTCTAGGAATATTCGGTCATGTACCATGCATTCCTTCAAAAACAAATGCTACATGTAATATGACCATGCATATTCAATTCAGTTGTAAGGAAACAATTTTGGATCTATAAGAAACGAAACAGAATGCTACAGCTAAATTTGGTTCCCCTCTATGAGAGTAGTGATTGAAGAAGAAGAAGCCATCCAAGAGCTTATATTCACTTGAGCAGTTCTACTAGACTCCCCTTGCCAGCATTTCTTGATACCTCTTGAAGGATTGTAGCTTCTGCATCTTCATCTGCTTATGGAACCTCTTTATGAAGACGTCTGCGACGTGATCAATCTCATCTTCCAGGCTGAAGTCCGCACCTTCCTCCCGTGCGTTCCTAACGAGGTCGATCACCGAGCCAGTCCCGTCTGCAAGCGCATCATCCTCGTCTTCCAAGTCGAAGAGGCAGTGCCTGAGGTCAGGATAGTCATCGTCTTCTTCTTCCGGCTCCGGAGGCAGTTGTTCCTCCTTGTCCGCATCCGCGTCGTAGAGAACGATGGCTTTGCTGTCGTCCCCGTCGCCATGTGCACTTCCATGATCTCCATCTTTGTTCTCCTGACCGCCCATCAGTGCGTGGATCTTGTGGGAGATTGCGCTCATCAGGACCTTCTTGTTGCGGAGCAGGCCGAAGACGAGGAGCCGCGTCTTCATGGCGCTGGTCTTGCTCTTCACCGCCACCGACTTGGCCTTCAGTACGGTGACAATGGCCGATACCACCTGCTTCAAGAATGTGGAGGCCTTGGTCTTCATGTTCGAAGCACTCAACAAGAGCCACAGAGGAAGAGTTGAGGGAGGAATGCAGAAATGGAGTATTTTGGCATGTAGATATGATCGAGTAAGTAGTTGTTTTGGCATGGAAGGATGCTTGTGGGGGGTCGATAGTTATTTATAGTGTGATTTGGAGAACGTAGCTACATTGAGAGGCCACTTGTTTTTTGATGAAAAAATATTCAAATCAAAGAAAGATTAGCCACTAAGAAAAGAGGGAAGAGTGAGAAAGCCTCAAGAAAAGCTAAAGGCATGCAGACCAAATTAAAGCAAGCCATGAATAGGCTTGGAAGAACACTTTGTTTTTGATCTGCGAGTTTGCTTTTCAATGGATTCCTCTGCAGTACAGATAGGAATAGCCCCCTCTCTTGAATAATTGACTGCATGTAGTGTTGAAGAAGCCTCAGTAGATCTGGTGGTCGGGAAAATGAATTACTTTCCTTTAGCATTCAAATATAGAAAATAAACAACTTTTTATTTGTCTAGGTTTTGATTTCGCAAACCAAACGTGTTCCGATAGTAGGGTTATCTTGTTGATGTTCCTACTTGTTGTTTGACACTAATTAGACATTCATGACCACAACAAAATGCAGTAGCTATGCCGGCATAGTTTTATCTTTCATCGTATTATCATAGTAATCTTTTTTTAATTAACTAAAACTTATTTGTTTCGTTAATTTATTTTAATGAAAAACGTGAGATTATTCTTACCGTTTTATCTTAAAAAAAGATTATTAATAAGGCCATCCTTATATCTGTGAATAATTTTTTCAAATTCCAACTCATCTCACGTCTCCACTTCATTATTTGTGAAATACTCGTCAGTTTCTATTAGGTAAGGATATAATATATAGATAACTTGCCCCCACACTACTAATTCTACTTTTAATGCTTGATCAAGTTTTGGGTGAACTAATATAGATATTTCATCACGCAGGAAGCTAGTAACCATATCAAACCTCTAAACCTCATGCTTTAAGAAAAACTGGGAATAGTTTACGCAGTGCTTTTTGTAAAGCAAAGGACTAGTGAGCTTTTCAGTTGTCTATCACTCACATGTATAAAGCAAGCAAGGCCGTTTATATTCCATCCCGTGCTGGCTTGGCTGGCTACTAACAGCCCCAACATTGTTCCTTGCTTAGCAGTTAAGACATGTTATACTTCAACCCAGCCCAGCATATATATATATATATATATATATATATATATATATATATATATATATATATATATATATATATATATATATATATATATATACACGAGTTCGTTTGGTGCAAAGGTCTGGCCAGGAAGATGCAGTTGTGTGTTTACAAGCTTCTACTGGGCCGCCTCTTGACTAGGGATCGCCTGAGTTCATTTGGAGTGCCGGTTCCGGATCCCAAGTGTGTGCTTTGCTGTTTGGAGCCTGAACCTATAAAGCAAATCTTCTTCGAGCGCACTCTGGCATGGCAGATTTGGTCGGAGCAGAGTCGTGTATTGGGAGTGTGCGCCTCCGGGAAATGTATTGGGGACATCATCACGGTGATCCGGGATAGCAGGGGTCGAGGGCAGGACTGGTTCCAAACAGCCAGACTTCGTCTGGCTGCTTCGGTTTGGCATGTATGGCGGAAGCGAAACCGTCGGATCTTTGAGGGGCTGGTCACCCCTCCGGTTGGCATTCTCCATAACATCGAGTTTGATGTAAATGCTATGGAGAATTGACGAGTGGGAGTCCCACTCAGATTGTATGTTGTAAGATTATGGCTTTTCCTTTGGAATAAAATTTACCTTCTATCCAATATATATATATATATATATATATAATGGCCGCTCGAGCCGCTCGAGGGATCCTGGGCGCGCCGAGCGTGGTCGGTTGGTTGGCCTGGCCGGCCGGCCTCCTTGGCCCGGCCCCCGGCCACTCCCCTCGCGGAGGACTCAATCGACGCCCCAGTTGCCCTGGCTGGCCGGACTCCTGGCCGTCCCTGGGGGGGGGGGGGGGGGGGGGGGGGGGGCTTCCCCATCGTCGGCGTCCTCTCGCCGTGGGGAGGCTCCTTCCTCACCGGCGTCCTCCCGCTGTGGGGGTTCCCTTTCCTCCACACCCCCACCACCCCCGGCGCCGTCCTAGGCGTCACCGCGCTCGGCGCAGTAAGGTCACTCCGCCGGGCTCGTTTGCTTCGCCCGACGAACCTCCCCCCGTTCCGGCGCCCCCTCCCTCCGCTGCTTCTCTCGATGCGCCGCCCCCCCTACGGCAGCGCCCGCCCCTCTCCCCCTGCCGTGGCCCCCTGCGCCCGCTGCATGAGCGACCCACCTCCTCTTCTCCGTCCTCGCCTCGGGTCCCCCGGGGGCTCCCCACCCGCCCTCTCCGGATTCCCCGCCGGAGTCCGCCCCGTCGTCGGCGGTCTCTCCCCACCCCCCGACGAGTTGCGAGCCACCGTCCCTCTCTCCGGCGTTGGTCGAGTCGCCAGCGGGGACGCTCCCGCCGTCCCCTCCCCGCGACGCGTGCTCTGATCTCCGACGATCCCTCCGCCGCCCCCGTCGTCACCTCCCCTTCCCTTCCCTCCCTTTCCACCGATAGCAGCCTCGCCCGGCTCATCCGACGGCCGTAGGCGCTTCGCCAGCCACCCCCCTCTGGAGCCTCTGCCCCCCTCTGGAGTCTCCGTCACCTTCTCGGCCTCTCCCCTCCCCCCCAGCCCGGCCCCTCAGCCGGTCGTGGGCACTTCGCCCCCCCCCCCCCCGTCCCTCCCCCCTCTCCGGATCAGCCCCCCCTCCGGGCTGCCCCCCCCGCCGGAGCCCCCGTCTCCCGTTCGGCCTCCCCCGTCTCCTCCCTCCCGTCTCCGTTCGCGCCACTCTGGGCCGGACCCCACCACCAGAGCCCACCTGGATCCGGTCAACGCGCCGGCGGGGGGTGGGGGGGGAGGCTCCTTCGAGCCGAGCGTCCCTCCCCCACCTCATCGGTCAGCTCTACCCCCATCGGACTGAGTGCCCCCCCATCGGGACGCGTGGCCTCGGGCAGTGTTCCCGCCTATTCGGGCAGTGAGCCCACACCCCCCTTCGGGCTGAGAGCCCTAGCTTTTTTCAAAAATTCAAAATTTTTGTGATTTCGAATTTTAACATTTCGAACTGGTATTTTCATATTTTTTACATTTCGAACTTTTGTATTTTCGACTTAGCTTATCAGGGCCCTTTTGTGCTTTTCGGCTCTGCAACTGTCTGTAATACTCTTTTTGAGCTCCCTCTTCTATTTCAATAAAGTGCCTTATTTTATATATATATATATATATATATATATATATATATATATATATATATATATATATATATATATATATATAATGGCGGGTCCAGGATGACATTTTACTGGAGGCACGATCATAAGGAAGTTCGAAGATAACGTTTTCGAAAATTGAACATATAGAAATAAAGTGCAAAATAAAAAAATCTACTAGGAACACAATCATAAGACATAATCATAAGGGAGTTCGGAGACAACGTATCCGAAAATTGAACATACAGAAATAAAGTACAAAATTAAAAATTGAACATACAGACCACTCAAAACATAGACATAATTTTTCAATTTGATTTTGATTTTGATTTTGACATAAAATAACCTAGATCTAACTTGATTATAAAATTTATCTTTGTAGGTTCCAGGCTCGAGCAGCAGTTCCATGAGTCTCCACTCCACAACAGCTCCGGCAACATGCGACACCTTTTTTTTGTTGTTGTATCGACGGATGAAAAGAATGAAAGAAGAGGGACGGCAACAAACACAAACAATAGGTTTTAGCTTTTCTTTTGTTTTGAAAGAAGTGGCAAAGGGAGATGTTTGTAAGAGCATCATTAGTAGTTGGGACCCTCAAATGCAATTTGGGGCCCAAATTTTAAAGAAAAGGGTAAATGTAGAATGAGTTGGATTTGTATGAGAATAGTAGGAAATAATAAAGTGAGCTCCGGTCCCAAAGATTGTGTGATCAAAAATGGATGTGAAAAAAAGTAATGTAAATTCTAGAATCTAGAAAATTGGGCTCCAAATTGGAACTTACTATTCTACAAAATGAGTTCATACAATCTAGAATCTAGAAATTAGGAGACCCAACCCTTAGCACCTATGGGTGAAATGAGACAAAAATTGTAGAAATTAGAACTAGAGATGAGACTTACTCTTCTACAAAATGAACTCCTACATTTTAAATCTAGAATCTAGAAAATGTGATGAGCCTTACTAATGATGCTCTAAAGAAGAGAAGAGGGATGGCAATAGCAAGCATTGTTTTTTCCACTGGGGGCCTGGGCCCCAGTCCCCTTCACGTGCGTCCGCCCCTGTAGTCTAGTGGTTAAGAAAGATGCATACGGCCCAAGTGGTCGGAGTTCGAGCCCCAGTGGAGGCGAGTTCGCCAAAATTACCCTATTGAAGCAATAGGTAATTGTGGCGAGGCATTTGCTATATATATATATATATATATATATATATATATATATATATATATATATATATATATATATATATATAAAAGCAATGGGTAATTGTGGCGAGGCATTTGATATATATATATATATATATATATATATATATATATATATATATATATATATAAAATATATATATATATATATATATATATATATATATATATAGAGCAAATGCCTCGCCACAATTACCCATTGCTTATATATATATATATATATATATATATATATATATATATATATATATATATATATATATATATATATATATATATATATATATATATATAATTTTTTTTTTTTTGCTTATATATATATTTTTTTGCTTATATATATATATATATATATATATATATATATATATATATATATATGTATATATATATATATATATATATAGCCAATGATCCCTAGCCTAGTGGTAGTGGTGAGGCATGCACCGAGTGGTCAGGAGTTCGAATCCCAGTGTGAGCGATTCCGAAAACTAATTACCATTTCCATATATATATATATATATATATATATATTTTTTTTTTTTTTGAAGCAACGGGTAATTGTGGCGAACTCGCCTCTACTGGGACTCGAACTTCCGACCACTTGGGCCGCATGCATCTCTCTTAACCACTAGGCTAGAGGTCATTTGCATTTCCAAATATATATATATATATATATATATATATATATATTTTTTTTTTTCTTCCAAATATATATATATATATATATATATATATATATATTTCCATATATATATATATATATATATATATATATATATATATATATATATATATATATATATATATATATAAAAGAAAGGGTAATTAATTTAGAAGAAAGGATAATTAATTTATATATATATAAATTAATTATCCTTTCTTTTATATATATATATATATATATATATATATATATATATATATATATATATATTGGAAAAAGGTGAATTTTATTCCAAATGAAAAGCCATAATCATACAACATACAAACAGAGTGGGACTCCCACTCATCACTCATCAATTCTCCATAGCATTAACATCAAACTCGATGTTATGGAGAATGCCAACTGGAGGGGTGACCAGCCCCTCAAAGATCCGACGGTTTCGCTCCCGCCATACATGCCAAACCGCTGCAGCCAGACGAACTCTGGCTGTTCGGAACCAGTCCTGCTCTCTACCCCTGCTATCTCGGATCGCCGTGATGATGTCCCCAACACATTTTCCGGAGGCGCATACACCCAATACACGACTCTGCTCCGACCAGATCTGCCATGCCAGAGTGCACTCGAAGAAGATATGCTTTATTGATTCAGGCTCCAAACTACAAAGCACACATTTGGGATCCGGAACCGGTACACCAAACGAACTCAGGCGATCTCTCGTCAAGAGGCGGCCCAGAAGAAGCTTGTAAACACACAACTGCATCTTCCTGGCCAGACCCTTGAACCAAACGAACTCATAATCAGAACTCAGCGGGAAGGCTCGCCGGATAAGGTTGTAGCAGCTACGAAATTGGAACTCCCCAGTCCCTGTAGAAGCTCCAGTCGGCTCCCAAATCCACCGATCCGCAGGCAAAGTCGGATCAATGACTGTAGACAAAATGCTCCCACCCAGCTCCTCAGTGAACTGATAAGAGTCCGACCTCCACTCCCCATTACGTATGATGCGACTGCACGTCAGACCACGCCTGTCCTCCTGATGAGTCGGGGCTCCTCTGATGTCCAACATCGAACGTCGATCTATCCAAGGATCCCGCCAGAGGTCCATACCCGACCCGTCCTTCATGACCCTCCGGATAGCAGACTTGAGCACTCCCCTGTGTCTCAAGACAGTCTTGAACGTGACTGAATGGTTGTTGTCAAAAGAACACGTCCAAAAACTGCCCTGCTTCACGTATCTGCTGTGCATCCAGTCCGCCCAGAGAGATCCCCCGCTGATGAATCTCCAGGCCAGCTTAAGCGCAGAAGCCTCCCTAATCTCCAGCAACGGTCGGAGTCCCACTCCACCCTCCTTCCTGGGCCGACAAAGCTGGTCCCAGGAGATCGCATGCATACCTCCCCTCCAAATGAAATCGGCACATAGTCGCTCCACTCGCCGAATGGTGGCCACAGAAAGGAGGATGGACTGCAGCCAAAATTGGGCCACAGCCGTGATCACCGATCTGACCAACTCAATGCGACCGCCAAATGACAGACCTGCTGCTTGCCAACCTTCTACTCTCCTCTGGACATACTCCACCAGACTATGGCAATCCTGATCTTGAGCATAATTCACTATGAGAGGCACTCCTAAGTATCGCACCGAAAGATCACTCCTCGCGATACCCAGCACATCAGCCCGCTCCTCCTTCCGGGGGCACAAGGAGCTGAAGTAGACCCTACTCTTATCCCTGTTCATCTGGAGACCAGAAAAGGACTTCAAATCTTCCATAATAGTCGCGAGTGTCTGCAACCCCTCCGTCGAAGGCTGGATGAAGACTAGCAGATCGTCAGCATAAATAAGGTGGATAACTGGGGAGACCATCCCCCGAAACAGAGGTACCAGCCGTCCACGGTGTATTGCCAGATCCATCAAACAAGTAAAGTACTCCATAACCAACGTGAACAGGTAAGGGGACAATGGGTCACCTTGCCTAAGCCCACGGTTGCTTTGGAAGTACCGATAAGGAATGCCCTGGATGAGAACAGAGAAAGTAGGGGACGTAATGCACTCCCGGATCAACTCAACCCAGTGTTCCGCGAATCCCATAGCTGTCATCAGATGGCAGAGGAAGTCACGATTGACCATGTCATACGCCTTCCTCAGGTCCAGTTTAACACAAGTTTTCTTCCCTCCGGGTCTGCTAAATTCCCTCACCATTTCGTGGGCCAGGAGACTGTGCTCTGCGATCGACCTTCCTTTGATGAACGCAGCCTGATTCGAGGATACCAAGTCCTGCATGATCCCCTCCATCCGTCGGCACATAAGGTGCGTAATTATCTTATAAAGATAATTACAACACGCAATAGGTCTGAAATCCGCCAATGCTGTCGCTCCCTCTTTCTTCGGCACCAAGGTCAGGAAAGTGTGATTCAGTTCTTTCAGAAGCTTTCCTTTGGTGAAGAATTCCTGGACCACCTCCACGACCTGATGCTTCAGAATGTTCCAATGGCGTTTGAAGAAACCACTGCTGAAGCCATCCGGACCAGGAGCCTTGTTGGGATCCGCCACCTTGATAATAGATTTCACCTCCTCAAATGTAACATGGGCAAGAAGAATGCTATTTCCATAAGGAGTCACCAAGCTCTTCGTAACAACCTCTGGGAACACGAAAAGGTAGTCAGTCTGGAAATATAACTCAGAGTAGTACCTGACAGTCTTGCCCTGGATCTCAGCCGGTCTCCCCACCAGAGTGCCATCCGCTTTAAGAAGCTGGGAGATGTGGTTCCTATTCTGTCTTGTCCGGATAACATCATAAAAGAACTTGGAGCAACGATCGCCATCCTTCAGCCATGAATATTTGGCTCGCTGGGCCGAGCTAATCTCCTTCTGCAGCCTCAGGATATTGACTTCTCCGATCAGCTCCTTCTCTCTAGCCGCCAGGTCCCCATTAAGCATGTCAGCTTGCATATCCTGCTGCAAGGTCCGCAACTCCACCTCCTTATCTTCTAAGGTGGACTTGGGCAACCCCTTCACCCAACTCCTAAGGGCTCTCTTCGTGGCCTTGAGACGACGAACTAAGCAGAATTGAGCCGTCCCCTCATGACCGCTAGTAAGCCCCTCCGCGACAGCCCCCAGGTAGCCCTCCGAGAGATACCAACTGTTGTTATACCTGAACGGGCGGGACTTCCCAAGAGACCGAGCAGTGAAGCCAACCCGGATTGGGGAATGATCGCTCGTCCCAGCTGCCAGACCCTCAGCCGAAGAGTTGGGAAAGTGACGGAATCACTCCCCATTGTCCAGAGCTCGATCAAGCTGACAAGCAACCCTGTTATGAGTTGCTTTGTTGTGCCAAGTCCAGATGAAGCCTGAGCGAGACAAACCCCTAAGTCCCGCAAGCAGGAGGCATCTCTGGAAATCATAAAAGATAGAATCTGGAACCGGGCGACCACCGAGCTTCTCTCCTTGGTGCAGAAGGGCATTGAAGTCCCCGATCAAGAGAAGAGGAAGGCACGACGAGTCAGTAACAGATGAAACCCAGGAGATGTCGCTCCATAAGGACTCCCGTCTCCTGCTGTCATTGTGACCGTAGACAGCCCCCAGCAAGAATCGGAAGCCACCCTTGTTCACGAAGGAGATGGCAATCAACTGCTCCGTCATCAAGATCAAGTCACCATCCCAACTCTTCAAGTTCCAGCGAACCCAAATCCTGGCCATGTCACAGAGAGCCAGGTTATGCAGTTGGGCCCAATGAGAAGGGGCCCGTCGAGTAAGAGTCTTCTCACCTTTGATCTTGGATTCTAATAGAACAGAAATGTCATATTTCTCTCTGTGGAGCACCCCACAAATCTCTCTCCACCTCCCTAGCGAACACGCCCCCCTCACATTCCAGGCGATAATGGCCATTAATTAATGAGAGGTAGGGTCCCCTGTAAAACTTTCGGTTCGACACCTGGGGAAGGAGCCGCATCCGTCGCTAAAGAATCCTCCTCCATCCCAGTCGGAGCCGCCTGTTGGGGAGCGACCTGAGATAGAACCAACGCCCAGGCAGGGTTATCAACGCACACCGCCTCCTTGCTGTCTGTAGTATATCCCACCACCGTGGAGGGTCCATCTCTCAATAGGCCGACAGCACGTCTCTTCCTACAGTAGACCATACCTCTAGTAACTATACTACTCAGCCCCTGGAAAGTGGACTTGGCCCCACCCGCGGAAGCAAGCTAAGTAGAAACAACGAGGCTCAAACCGCCTTCACTCACAGGATGGGTAGCCTCCCCCTCCAATACCTCCTCTCCACTATCATCTCTGAAATCCATATCACAGGGAGCTTCTGGAACCGCACTAGGGGGAAAATAGGGTCCGTCGGAGGTCCAACCTCCGAACATCCACTGGCCAGATGCCCGAAGCAGGAACATCGTGAACAGGTAGGTGGAACCCATTCATACTCCACTTTCTGGGTAAGCACCTCTCCAGAAGGAATCTCATATTCCACCATCTTTTGGAGCTCCCCCCTGCCCGAATCTCCACAAAGATCCTAGCGTACATCAACCGCGTCCGAAAAGCAGTAGCCTCATCCGCCTTGATCGGGGTGCCCACCAAGCTGGCCAGCCGCATCAACAAAGGTATGCTCCAAAACCGGACCGGGAACTTAGGGAATCGAATCCATATTGGGATGGCATTCAGAACTTCCCTCTCACATCGCAGCTCCGGAGTCCACTCCTTGAGAATGATCAGTCGGCCGTCGAACGTCCAGGGGCCGCCTTGGAGGATCCTAGCGACATCCTCCGCCAGTCCGAACTTCACATAATAGAAGCCATTCTCGCGGGCATAGAACTCCATACTCCCCTTAGGCTGCCAGACACGCGCTGCATAGCACCTGATCTGCCCATAGAAAGACTTGTGCCCAAGACATACAGGACGAGGGTATTTTTTTCAGTATGCTGTCACCTTCTGGATCTCCTCCGCAGGAAACGATGCCCTGAGACCCCTTCCTGCCTTTATCGGCGGAACGTACTCCATCGATGTCGGAGTTTTCGGCCCCACAGGTTTCCAGATCTCAGCCCAGGACCGTCCAGCAGGCCGAGGGGTCGTCCCAAGAGGCCTCGGGGCAATCACCGGGCGGGGAGTCCCAGATTCCTGAACATCCAGATCCACCACTTTGCTCTTCCCCTTCACCGTCTCGCGGTCGCCTTAGGCCGCCAACCCACCCGATCTCCCAGCAGACATCCCCTGACCCCGGCCAGATGGCCAAGACCCTGACCCGTTCTGACGGCTATCAGGAAGTCGATCCCTAACCTGACCCTGTCCGCCACCCATCTTCCTCCCAGACTTTGCCACGCGACGGCGCGTAACCGTCGTCCACCCACCCCCTCCGTTTGGCTCCCCAGCGATCCTGAACCTGATCCGAATTGAAAGTTCGAATTTATGGGGCCACCCCGCAGCGAGACCGACTCTCCGTTCACCGCGTGGAGGGTGTCCGACCCCCCTCTCGTAGAACCCGCCCCCCACTTCGCCTGGGGGGGTCGTCGACGACCCAGGGGGGTCCACCCGACCCCCCTGCTCTCCCGCCCCCTCCGCCTGGGGGGAGCATGTGCGTGTGTCGGCGTCGGGGGGTCCGCCCGACCCCCCCGATCATGCTTCCGCCCCCCCAACGCCGGGAGGGGGGAGCCACCCTTCTTGGTCGAAGCCCGGCCTCCGCCGGCCAGGGGTTCGGCGGCCGCGGGCGGCCCGCGCGGAAACCCTAGCGCTCCCGCTCCCGAGTCGCAATCGCCAGGCATCTTTTTTCTATATATATATATATATATATATATATATATATATTAAGAAGAAAGGGTAATTAATTTCTAGAATCGCTTCCACTGGGATTCGAACTCCGCCTACAAGGGCCACATACCTCCACACTAACTACTTGGGTTAGCGGTCATTGGTTTATATAATATATATATATATATATTATATATATATATATATAATATTGGAAAAAAGGTGAATTTTATTCCAAAGGAAAGGCCATAATCTTACAACATACAAACAGAGTGGGACTCCCACTCATCAATTTTCTATAGCATTTACATCAAACTCGATGTTATGGAGAATGCCAACAGGAGGGGTGACCAACCCCTCAAAGATTCGACGGTTTTGCTCCCGCCATACATGCCAAACCGAAGCAGCCACGAACTCTGGCTGTTCGGAACCAGTCATGCCCTCTACCCCTGCTATCTCGGATCACCGTGATTATGTCCCCAATACATTTCCCGGAGGCGCACACTCCCAAGACCCGACTCTGCTCCGACCAGATCTGCCATGCCAGAGTACACTCGAAGAAGATATGCTTTATAGATTCAGACTCCAAATCGCAAAGCACACACTTGGGATCCGGAACCGGCACTCCAAACGAACTCAGGAAATCTCTAGTCAAGAGACGGCCCAGTAGAAACTTGTATACATACAACTTTATCTTCCTGGCCAGACCCTTGCACCAAACGAACTCGTAATCAGAACTCAACGGAAAAGTACGACGGATAAGGTTGTAGCAGCTACGAAATAGGAACTCCCCAGTCCCCGAAGATGCTCCAGTCGGCTCCCAAATCTACCGATCCACAGGCAAAGTCGGATCAATGACAGTAGACATAATGCTCCCACCTAGATCCTCAGTGAACCGATAAGAATCCGGCCTCCACTCCCCATCTCGTATGATGCGACTGCACGTCAGACCACGCCTGTCCTTCTGATGAGTCGGGGCTCCTTTGATGTCCAACAACGAACGCCGACCTATCCAAGGATCCCGCCAGAGGTCCGTACCCGACCCGTCCTTCATGACCCTCCGGATAGCAGACTTGAGCACCCCCCTATGTCTTAAGACAGTCTTGAACGTGGCTGAATGGTTGTTGTCAGTAGAACACGTCCAAAAGCTGCCCTGCTTCACGTATCTGCTGTACATCCAGTCCGCCCAGAGAGATCCCCAGCTGATGAATCTCCAGGCCAGCTTAAGCGCAGAAGCCTTCCTAATCTCCAGCAACGGTCTGATCCCCACTCCTCCCTCATTCCTGGGACGACAGAACTGGTCCCAGGAAATCGCATGCATACCTCCCCTCTAAATGAAATCGGCACATAGTCGCTCCACTCGCCGAATAGTGGCCACAGGAAGGAGGATGAACTGCAGCCAAAATGGGCCACAGCCGAGATCACCGATCTGACCAGCTCAATCCGACCGCCAAATGACAGACCTGCTGCTTGCCACCCTTCTACTCTCCTCTGGACATATTCTACCAGACTGTGGCAATCCTGATCCCGTGCATAATTGACTGTGAGAGGCGCTCCTAAGTATCGTACCGGAAGATCACTCCTCGCGATACCCAGTACATCAGTCCGCTCCTCCTTCCGGGGGAACAGGGAGCTGAAGTAGACCCTACTCTTATCCCTGTTCATCTGGAGACCCGAAAAGGACTTCAAATCTTCCATAATAGCCGTAAGCGTCTGCAACCCCTCCGTCGAAGGCTGGATGAAGACAAGCAGATCATCAGCATAAATAAGGTGGGTAACTGGGGGGACCATCCTCCGAAACAGAGGTACCATCCGTCCACGGTGCACTGCCAGATCCATCAAACAAGTAAAGTACTCTATAACCAGCGTGAACAGGTAAGGGGACAATGAGTCTCCTTGCCTAAGCCCACGGTTGCTCTGGAAGTACCCATAAGGAACGTCCTGGATGAGAATAGAGAAAGTAGGGGACGTAATGCACTCCCGAATCAACTCAACCCAGTATTCCGTGAATCCCATGACGGTCATCAGATGACAGAGGAAGTCGCGATTGACCATGTCATACGCCTTCCTCAGGTCCAGTTTAACACAAGCTTTCTCCCCTTCGGGTCTGCTAAATCCCCTCACCATCTCATGTGCCAGGAGGCTATGCTCTGCGATCGACCTCCCCTTGATGAACGCAGCCTGATTTGGAGATACCAAGTCCTGCATGATCTCCTCCATACGTCGGCACATAAGGTGCGTAATTATCTTATAAAGGTAATTACAACACGCAATAGGTCTGAAATCCGCCAATGCTGTCGTACCCTCCTTCTTCGGCACCAAGGTCAGGAAAGTGTGATTTAGTTCTTTCAGAAGCTTTCCGTTGGTGAAGAATTCCTGGACCACCTCCACGACCTGATGCTTCAGAATGTCCCAATGTCGTTTGAAGAAATCACTGCTGAAGCCATCCGGACTAGGAGCATTGTTGGGATCCGCCACCTTGACAATAGATTCCACCTCCTCTAGTGTAACAGGGGCAAACAGAATGCTATTTCCATATGGAGTCACCAATCTCTTTATAACAACCTCTGGGAACACGGATAGGTAGTCAGTCTAGAAATATAACTCAGAGTAGTACCTGACAGCCTCGTCCTGGATCTCAGCCGGCGTCCCCAATAGAGTGCCAGCAGCATCAAGAAGCTGGGAGATGTAATTCCTATTCTGTCTAGTCCGGATAACATCATAGAAGAACTTGGAGCAACGGTCGCCATCCTTCAGCCAGGAACATTTGGCTCGCTGGGCCGAGCTAATCTCCTTCTGCAGCCTCAGGATGTTGACTTCTCCGATCAGCTCCTTCTCTCTAGCCGCCAGGTCTCCATTAAGCATGTCAGCTTGCATATCCTGCTGCAAGGTCCGCAACTCCACCTCCTTATCTTCTAAGGTGGACTTGGGCAACCCCTTCACCCAACTCCTAAGGGCTCTCTTCATGGCCTTGAGACGACGAACCAAACGAAATTGAGCCGTCCCCTCCTGACCGCTAGTAAGTCCCTCAGCGACAGTCTCTAGGTAGCCCTCTGAGAGATACCAACTGTTGTTATACCTGAACGGCGGGCCTTTTCAAGGGACCGAGCAGTGAAGCCACCCTGACGGAGGAATGATCGCTCGTCCCAGCTGCCAAATCTTCAGCCGAAGTGTTGGAAAAGTGACGGAACCACTCCCCATTGTCCAAAGCTCGATCCAGCTGACACGCAACCCTGTTATGAGTTGCTTTGTTGTGCCAAGTCCAAATGAAGCCTGAGCGCGACAATCCCTGAAGTCCCGCAAGCAGGAGGCATCTCTGGAAATCATAGAAGATAGAATCTGGAACCGGGCGACCACCCATCTTTTCTCCTTGGTACAGAAGGGCATTGAAGTCCCCGATCAAGAGAAGATGAAGGCACGATGAGTCAGCAACAGATACAACACGGGAGATGTCGCTCCATAGGGACTCCCGTCTCCTTCTATCATTGTGGCCGTAGATAGCCCCAAGCAAGAACCGAAAGCCACACTTGTTCTCGAAGGAGATGGCAATCAACTGCTCCGTCATCAAGATCAAGTCTCCATCCCAACTCTTCAAGTTCCAGCGAACCCAAATCCTGGCCATGTCACAAAGAGCCAGGTTGTGCAGTTGTGCCCAATGAGAAAGGGTCCGTCGAGAAAGAGTCTTCTCACCTTTGATCTTGGCTTCTAATAGAACAGAAATGTCACATTTTTCTCTGTGGAGCACCCACAAATCTTTTCCACCTCCCTAGCGAACACGCTCCCTCACATTCCAGGCGATAATAGCCATTAATTAATGAAGGTGGGGTCCCCCTGTAAAACTCCCGGGTCGGCACCTGGGGAAGGTGCCGCATCCGTCGCTAAGGAATCCTCCTCCATCCCAGTCGGAACCGCCTGTTGGGGAGCGACCTGAGATAGAACCAACGCCCAGGCAGGGTTGTCAACACACACCGCCTCTCTGTCTGTAATATGTTCCACTACCATGGAGGGGCCATCTCATAGCAGGCCGACAACAGTCTCTTCCTACAGTAAACCTGTCCTCCAGACGATCCGCCCTCCCCTCGTGCCTCAATCTCCGACGCCACCATACCTCTAGTAACTATACTAGTCAGCCCCTGGCCAGTGGACATCACCCCACCCGTGGGTGCAGGCTAAGTAGATACAACGAGGCTCAAACCGCCATCACTCACAGGATGAGTAACCTCCCCCTCCAAAACCTTCGCTCCACTATCATCTCTGAAATCTATATCGCAGGGGGCTTCTGGAGCCACACTAGGAGGGATAATAGGCTCAACCGGAGGTCCAACCTCCGAACATGCACTGGCCAGATGCCCGAAGCAGGAACAACGTGAACAGGTAGGTGGAACCCATTCGTACTCCACCTTCTGGGTAAGTACCTCTCCAGAAGGGATCTCATATTCCACCATCTTCGGGAGCTCCCCCTCTGCCCGAATTTCCACAAAGATCCTAGCGTACATCAATCGCGCCCGAAAGGCAGTAGCTTCATGCCTTGATCGGGGTGCTCACCAAGCTGGGCAGCCGCATCAACAAAGGTATGCTCCAAAACCGGACCGGGAACTCAGGGAATCGAATCTATACTGGAATGACATTCAGAACTTCCCTCTCACATCGCAGCTCCGAGTCCATTCCTTGAGAATGATCAGTCTGCCGTCGAACGTCCAGGGACCACCTTGGAGGATCCTAGCGACATCCTCCGCAAGTCCGAACTTCACATAATAGAGGCCGTTGTCGCGAGCATAGAACTCCATACTCCCCTTAGGCTGCCAGACACGCGCTGTATAGCCCCGGATCTGCCCGTAGAAAGGCTTGTTGTCGAAGACATACAGGACGAGGGTATTCTCCCAGTATGCTGTCACCTTCTGGATCTCCTCCGCAGGAAACGAGGCCCGGAAACCCCTCCCTGCCTTGATCGGAGGAACGTACTCCATCGAAGTGGGGGTTTTCGGCCCCACAGGTTTGCAGATCTCAGCCCAGGACCGTCCAGTAGGCCGAGGGGTCGGGGTCGTCCCAAGAGGCCTCGGGGCAATCACCGGCCGAGGAGTCCCAGATCCCCGAACATCCAGATCCACCACCTTTCTCTTCCCCTTGGCCACCGCGGTCGCCTTAGGCCGCCAACCCACCGATCTCCCAGCAGACACCCCCGGACCCCGGCCAGATGGCCGAGACCCTGACCCGTTCTGACGGCTATCGGGATGGCGATCCCTAACCTGACCCTGTCCGCCTTCCGTCTTCCCCCCGATGCCACACGACGGCGTGTAACCGTCGTCCATCCGCCTCCCTCCGTTTGGCTCCCCAGGGATCCTGAACCTGCTCCGAATTCAAAGTTCAGATCCATGGGGACACCCTGCAGCGAGTCCGACCCCCCGTCACCGAGTGGAGGACGTCCGACCCTCCTCCCATAGAGCCCTCCCCCCTGCAGCCTGGGGGGGGGGGGTCATCGACAACCCGGGGGTCCACCCGAACCCCCCCCCCCCCCCCCCCCCCCCCCCCCCCCCCGTGCTCCCGCACCCCCCCCCCCCCACGCCTGGGGGGGGGGGGGGAGCAGCCGCGAGTTTAGGCGTCGGGGGGTCCGCACCCCCCCGATCTTGCTCCCCCCCCCCCCCCCCCCCACGCCGGGAGGGGGGCCGCCCTTCTTGGCTGAGGCCCGCACCCCACCGGCTAGGGGGTCCGGCGGCCGCGGGGGCGGCCCGCGTGGAAACCCTAGCGCTCCCGCTCCCGAATCGCCAGGCATCGCGTTATTGCAATAATATATATATATATATATATATATATATATATATATATATTGTTTAAATTCAAATTGCAGCTGATCAATTTCTCTTGGCTGCAATATATATTTTGTGAATACCTGTTTTTGATCAGGTTTTGAAGTAGTTAATATTGTCAAGTTAATTCGCAAAAAAATAAAATAAAATCAACTACGACTAAAAATACATAAGAGAAATATACGCATGCCAGCTCCTGATTGTAAAAAAGTCCTACTATTGAACGGAGAACTAAAATAAACTACTTTCTGCATGTCCAATGAAATGGTTGTTGCTATGCTCCAATTACGATAACGTAAAAACCATTCAATGCCAAGAAGAAAAGGCAATATGGTAATAGACTATTTTAGGCAATATGGTAATAGATTTTTTTTTTATTTGATTACATTACGATTATGATTATGATGACATTATAATGTACCAAAGGGGGTCTAACAGTTGAATACATCTTCTACTTCAGATCAAACCAGTTTACAATACACTTTAAATTAAGTTTGGAAATGATTTCCAATTCGTTAACTCTTAATTTGGTAATATAAGATAGAGAGGAGCTCAATTCCATGAAGCGAATTAATTGTATCACCCAGACCACCACATAGAGAGACTTCCACATTTGCTCCATCTGTTTATATAGACGAAAATGGTCATTTTATACTCAGCTAACTGAACTCTAAGTGTGTTTGATTGCAAGGTGGAAAACATGTGGAAAAGAAATTAATTTCATGGAATTATTTTTCTAGAAAAAATTTTCATGAAATTTTAAAAAATTTTCATGGAAAATTTAGTTTGGTGTTTGATTGTCATCATTTTTCAGGGAAATAGTTATTTTCCATGGAAAATTATATTTTCCTATGGGTTAGGCAAGTTTTTTTTCACCATTTTAGAAGAAAATATAAAAAATGGTGTTTTTTGGAAAATAATTTCATGGAAAATATAATCTATCAAATACTACAATTGGTGGAAAATTTGTGATGGAAATGCTTTCCATGAAAAAAAAGCCCAATCAAACACAGCCTAAACAAAAAATGATGGCACCAAAATCCTAAGGTTGAAAAATAGTATTAAATTGTGGTATTGTTTATGGTGACCATCAAAGTCATGAATGCTTAGTAACTTAATTAAACTAGCTCCTTTTTTTTAAAGCTGTTTAATGCAATTTGACCAGAAGTTGCTTTATTCCCTTAAAACGTTTCTTGATTAAGCGAATATTACATTCATGTATAGTTACTATTTTCGTTGCTTCACTTTTTAATCCTGTATGAGGGGCTTGATACTATAGTACTGACTGGGACCTCCTTCCTTTATAATGATAGATAAGGAGAAGGGGAAAAGAAGATAGAAAAATCTTGGATTGTTTGCTGTCCTGACAAGAATCAAGGGTGTGTTTGATTGCAAGGTGGAAAATATATGAAAAAAAAATTAATTTTATGAAATTAATTTTCTAAGAAAAAAAATTCAACGGAAAACTTAATTTGGGTGTTTGATTGTCATTATTTTCCACGAAAAGTAGTTATTTTCATGAAAAATAATATTTTTCTATGGGTTGGATAAATTTTTTTTTTCACCATTTTGGAAGAAAATATGGAAAATGATAGTTTTTCGAAAAAAATTTCATGGAAAATATAAGCTATCAAACACTACAATTTGTAGAAAATTTGTGATGAAAATATTTTTCATGAAAAAAGCCCAATCAAACACATGATGAATAATGGGAATAAATAAAAAAATCCTAGGAGAACTCATGATGAGTTACTAATTTTTGAAACTCGGCCATGAAAAAGTTGTTACATTCGTGATACATTCCTTATATATTTTTTTTCAATCGGCTATAGAAATTTTGAGTCACATCCCACTTGTTTTATCCAAATTCAAAGTACATCCCACTGCTTTACCATAATGTACGAGTCCCCCTATTTTTGACGGAAACCGTCCATAGCTGACGGTCAAAGGGTTTGACCGATAATTTTTGACAAAAATATCATCGTCTTCTCAAAACCCACATCCGTTCCGCCGTCGCTGTCGCGCCCCCGCTCTGCCCCCGTCGCGCCACTGCCTGGCCCGCGCCCCGCCCCCGCCCCCGCCCTGCCCCGCCGCTGCCGCGTCCACCACCACCACCACCATCATTACCACCACATTCACTATCACCACCACCACTACTACTACCACCACCTTCACGTTCACCATCACCACCACCGCTCCCCCGCCGCCCCTCTCCTCCGCTCTGCCCCCCTTCCCCAACACCACCACCGCTCCCCCTCCCCCGCCCCGCCCCGCCCCCATCCCCCAACAGCACCACCGCTCCGCCCCCCTCCGCTCCCGTTCAGCAGCAGCAGCAGCAGCAGCAACAGCGGCGGCAGCCGCCGGCGGGGCGCGCGGCAGGCGCGGGGGGGGGGGGGGGGGGGGTTGGGGAGGGAGGTGGAGGGGGGCGCAGGGGTGGGACGGGAGAGGTGGGGGGAGGGGGGGTAGCCGGCGGGGGCATGCGTGCAGCCGGATGTCTTGGAAGGAGGGGTCGCGGAGAAGAAGAGAACATTTTTGTCCAAAAAAATGGGTCAAAGGAGTTGGCCGTTGACGAAGAACGAAAACTGCCAAAGTGGGAGATGTCTTGCATTATGAAAATTGTATGAAATGTACCTTAAATTTGGATAAAGAAAGTGAAGTGAGACTCAAAATTTCTCAAACAAAAAAAAGTCGAGAGATTGATTTGGACCGTGGATGCAGTGCACCGACATTCAGGAAAATATTCTTTGTTCCACGGTTCCACCTACGGTGTAATTAAGTAACTGAACGCTCGATAATAGAAAAGAGGTCACGAAAGATATGGAGCGTTAAAATTCCAGGAGTACGCATTCTGAGAGGATATAATGAATGCGGATCGGACACAAATACTGTTCGGAAATAAAAGTTGATACCCATAATTAGGCAAAAAACGGATTCACATCCCATAAATACGAATACATATTAATTACAGTAGGACTTATTTTTTTCCCTCAAAATAGAAAAAAGAAAAAAAAAGGAAGACAATATGACTTTTTTTTTGTTCAGAAATTGATGGTTGAAGTAATAGTTTTATATAGGTGTAGTTAGATATTAATTAACTAAAATTATATTATATTGGCTCAATTTTAACTTGATACGCTTAACTATTCATGTTTGACAATTTGATATTCTAAACTTTCAAAATATCAAACTTAATACCTTGAAAAAAAATTTTTCAAACTACCTCCATTTCTCTTTTCCAAATCCAGTGGCGGAACATAAGCTGGACTGTTCCGACAGGCTTAAAAACAAATTAACAATAGAAGGTACCAACGTTTTTTATATGTAAGTCTTAGCTTAACTGGTTTGGTGGTATATAAAAGGTTCACGATTGTTGAGGGTTAGGTAGATTTTGTAGTTTTTATTTTTTATTTTTTATTTTTTTAGTTATCACATGGTTTTCTTTCATCCATGCACTTGGTCTCCCTAATTTTTTTTTCTGGATCCGCCCTTGTCCAGGCCCGATCCCCTCACCCTTCTCCAGCCGTTTACCCCTCCTCCCGCAACGCCCTCGTCGCCACCCCCCCCCCACCCCCGTCACCCGAGCGCGCCACCCGTTGGCCCGCCCCGCCGCCCACGTGCGTGTGCCACCCACAACTGCTGTGCTCGCGCACATCCGCCGCTGCTGCGTCTATGCGCTCTGCCTGTTCGCCCGTGTTTGCTGCTGCGCTTGTGCGCGTCACCCCCCACTGCTACGACCACGTGCACCGTCCGTCCGCGCATCGCCCACACCTGTCGTTGCTGCATCCGCGTGCGCCGCTCCGCCCGCGCACCCCCCGCCCCGCCCCGCCCGCGCTCAGCCTGCTTCTGCGCCCCCTGCTGCCGCCGTCGCTCCCCGCCGCAGAGAGAGGGGGAATCGCCGGAGAGGGAAGGGGGGGGGGGGGGGGGGAGGGGAGAATGGAGGGGACATGGGTATTTTCGGAATTTTGTTTTGTTTTGTGTAGGATATGAAGTTAAAAATATTGAATAGTTGATGGTATTAAGTTGGTTATTTTGAAAGCTTAGGGTATCAAGTTGCCAAATGGAAATAGTTGAGGGTATGATCAAATTGAAATTTAGTATATATATAATATAATATGTTTAATCATGGTCTGGTCTAGTGTTAGAAGTATAAAATAATATTAATTAAGTCCAGCCCTGAGGTAGTTCAAATGGTGCGATGCCGCTAATGTAGAGGGTCCTTAGTTTTCAGAGTATTTTGCTAAACGTTATTTATTAAAAGTTAGAGAAGATGAAAAAATGTACGGGGGATGTTGCTCAAATGGTGGAGCGCTCGTTTTGCATGCGAGCGGTACAGGGTTCGATCCCTTGCATCTCCATTTTATGTAACATTTTTTTGCCATTGTGAAATTTGGGACTAAGATATATATTCTATCTAAAAATAAAAATTTGAATTCTTAATTTGATTAGAAGACATAACTATACAGTAATATTTGAATTTATTTTGTAAAAATAGTTTTTACAACCATAAACCTCTAAACCTCTATAAGGGGGAAAAAAAAAACTAGGTTGCAAGAAACAACTCCATATATTGTTGAACAAAATCTTATTAGCAAGTAAAACATATGTTTAAAACAAATTAAAAGATGGTTCAAGTTATAACTTGGGGATGTAGCTCAAATGGTAGAGCACTCACTTTGCATGTGAGAGGTACATTGCATATCCATATAAATTTTTTTTTTAATGTAACATTTTTTTGCCTTTGTGAAATATGGGACTATGATGTATCTATCAGAAAATCAAATTGAATTCTTAATTTGATTAGCAATATGGAGACATAACTATAAAGTAATATTTGAATTTATTTTGTCAAGATAGTGTTGAGTGGTCCCTCCTTAATTGGAGAGAGGATTTGGAGTTCTCAAGGTTCATTCACCTTGGAGAAAGTCTAAAGACTTGTGGAGTTCTCAATGTTCATTCATCTTGCATGAACGAATCTTGGAGGAGAATATTCATTCCCTTATGGCTATATAAGGAGATGGTTTGGGAGATGTTTGGGTTAATACTCCCTTGTGATCTTGGTGCTAGAAGTGGTGGTGCTCTTGGTGCTCCTTGCTTGCGGTGTTCTTCCGGGCAGTGCTTCTACCTCGGGTGCTTCTTCACCAAAGTGTCTTCCATACTTGTGTATGAGAGAGATCCTCTTGAGTGTATCCAAGAGAGAGTTTGTAACTCTGTAATCCCACTATTCTTAGTGGAGGAAGAAAGAAAAGAACTATTGTTGTCCGAGGACGTAGGCACATAGTCGAACCTCGTTAATTCTCTTGTCTTTTGTATGTTTGTTTTTCTTTTCTTTTTCTAGCCTCCGTGTTAAGCGGATAAGCTAAACTTCAACTCATTGTAGCTCCCACGTTAAGCGGGTAAGCTAAACTTCAACTCATTGTAGCTTCCACGTTAAGTGGGTAAGCTATCTCCATCCCAATTAGCGGTATCAGTGCATACCCAACAATTGGTATCAGAGCCACACAAGCTTATTGATCGTGATGGCGGAATCATTGTCTTTTACCTCCTCAACCATGATCAAGCTCACGTCTTCAAACTATTCCATATGGAGGCCGCGGATGGAAGATATCCTCTATTGTAAGGATTTGTACGAAGTGTTACTCTGCAATGGACAGAAGCCAGAAGACAAATCTGAAAAAGATTGGACCATTCTAAATCGAAAAGCTATTGGAGAGATCCGTCCTTGGATCGACCAAAGCGTTTTCACCATGTTTCCAAAGAAACCGATGCTCATCAAATGTTGATGAAGTTAGCATCGATGTACGAGCGAGAGGCTCCTCAAAACAAAACGTTACTCATTCGACGTTTGGTGAACCTGAAATACAAAGACGGACGAAGTGTTTCTGAACACTTGAGTGATTTCCAAGAGTTGGTAAATCAACTTTCAACCATGAAGCTGGTGCTGGAAGATGAGCTATTGGCACTTTTGCTACTCAGCTCGTTGCCGGATAGTTGGAACACACTTGTGGTTTCCTTAAGCAACTCCGCTCCTCAAGGCGTCATCACTTTAACCTTAGTGAAGGATAGTTTATTGAATGAAGAAGCGAGGCGAAAAGAACAAGGCATAACAACCGAGTCAGATGCTCTTGTTTCTGAGAATCGTGGAAGAACTCATCAAAGAAAATTCCACAACCGTGACCGCTCCAAAAGCAAGCCAAAAGATCATTCCAGAGGCACTTTCAAACCAAGAAAAGAGATCGAATGCTTTCATTGTGGCCTTAAGGGTCATATGAAAAGAGAATGCAGAAAACTCAAAAAGGAAAAGAGAAATGAATCAAATGAGAAGAATGAAGCCAAAGACACAACTGCCACTGCTTCAAAAGGCGATGAGATAATCATCGTTTGTGATGATGGTCTGGTTAATCTAACCTCTCAAGATTCATGCTAGATTGTAGACTCTGGTGCATCATTCCATGTTACCAGAAAGGAATTCTTCACAACCTACACAAGCGGAGACTTCGGAAATGTGAGGATGGGAAATGAAAAACTTTCCAAGATTGTGGGAAAAGGAGAAATAGCTCTTGAGACCAACACTGGCTGCCCCTTGATTCTCAAGAATGTGAGACATGTTCCAGACATGCGTCTCAACTTGATATCTACTGGCATAATGGATGATGAAGGCTTCACCAATGTGTTTGGTGGAGGCAAATGGAAACTCAGCAAAAACTCCCTAGTGCTTGCTAGAGGGAAGAAGGAGAACACACTCTATACGACATATGCTAAGATCAACAATCAGCATGTTAATGCAGCAATCGACTAATCAGGATCAACGATCGGGTTATGGCACAAGCGACTGGGTCATATGAGTGAGAAGGGATTGCAAATTCTAGCCAAGAGAGAGGTATTGACCGGGCTAAAATCGAAAGGTACACCTCTTGAACCTTGCACTGATTGTTTGGCTGGAAAACAACATAGAGTTTTATTTCATTATAAGGCTGCAATTAGAAAATCCAATGTACTGGATGTTGTTTACTCTGATGTTTGTGGGCCTATGACTACTAACACTCTTGGTGGTGCAAGATACTTTGTCACCTTCATTGATGATCATTCCAGGAAGGTATGTGCATATGCAATTAAATCCAAAGATCAAGTCTTTGATGTGTTCAAGCAGTTTCACGCCAGCGTTGAACGTGAGACTAGTACGACTCTGAAGTGCATCCGTACTGATAATGGTGGAGAGTACATAGGAGAATTCAGAATCTATTGCAAGAATAATGGGATCAGACATGAAAGATCGGTTCCAAAGACCCCTCAGCATAACGGGTTGGCAGAGAGGATGAACAGAACGATCGTTGAGCGGATCAGAACCATGTTATCTCACTCCAAGCTGCCAAAGGGTTTCTGGGGTGAAGCATTAATGACGGTAGTTCACTTAATCAACTTGTCTCCATCAGCTCCACTCAATGGTGATGTACCGAACAAGTTCTGGACAGGAAAAAATGTGTCTTACCAATACTTGAAGGTGTTTGGGTGTAGAGCATTTGTGCACATTCCCAGAGACGAGAGGTCCAAGCTTGATGTCAAATCAAAAGAATGCATTTTTCTTGGCTATGGAGATGAAGAGTTCGACTATAGACTCTGGGATCCTGTCAGTAAGAAGATTGTCAGAAGCAGAGATGTGGTCTTCTTTGAAGATCAAACTACTGAAGATTTTTAGAAGGGAGAAAAGGTTGATAGCTCCAAGGAATTTTCTGTTAACCTAAATCCAGTTTCTTAGTCCCAGAAACAAAGGGGAGATCCGGTCGAGAACAATGAAGCTGAAATCCATGATCACGTCGAGGACAATCATGATGATGACATTGTACATGAAATGTTCAAGAAGAGCAAGCTCCTGAAGGACCTCAACTGAGAAGATCAAACAGTCAACCAAAGCCTAACAACCTCTACAGTCCACAACAGTATGTATTGCAAACAGATGCAGGAGAACCTAAAAACTATCAAGAAGCCATGACACACGAAAAAAAGGGGGAGTGGCTGGAAGCCATGCAAGATGAGATGAAGTTCTTGCATGAGAATCACACTTATGATTTGGTAAAATTACCAAAAGGAAGAAGGGCACTCAAGAACAAATGGGTGTATAAGCTGAAGACAGAAGAAAACAAATCACAACCAAGATACAAGGCGAGGCTAGTTGTGAAAGGTTTTAGTCAGAAGCAAGGAATTGACTATGAAGAGATTTTCTCACCAGTGGTGAAGATGGCATCCATCAGAGTAGTGCTCAGCTTGGCTGCAAGTCTAAATCTAGAAGTGGAACAACTAGATGTGAAGACTGTATTCCTTCACGAAGAGATTGAAGAAGAAATATACATGGAGCAGCCAGAGGGTTTCAAAGTCTAAGGAAAAGAAGATCTAGTCTGTCGACTAAAGAAGAGCCTGTATGGACTGAAACATGCACCACGCCAATGGTATAAGAAGTTTGATTTCTTTATGACCAAGCAAGGATACCTGAGGACCACTTATGATCATTGTGTGTTTGTCAAATCTGATGGTGAACTGATTATACTCCTTCTATATGTTGATGATATGTTGATCGTAGGTCATGACAATGACAAGATCAGCAAGTTAAAGAAAGAGCTCAGCAAGTCCTTTGCAATAAAGGACATAGGTCCAGCTAAATTTTCGGTATGCATATCTTCCGTGATCGAAAGAATGGGAAGCTGTGGTTATCATAAGAGCGCTATATCGAGAAGGTGTTGAAGAAGTTCAACATGGACAAGGCAAAGCCTGTAGCAACTCCACTTGCTAATCATTTTTTGCTCAACTCAAGACAGTGTCCTACAAGCAACAAAGAAAAAGAAGAGATGGCATCGGTGCCATATGCCTCAGCAGTTGGCAGTCTTATGCATATGATGGTGTGCACCAGACCTAACATGGCACATGCAGTTGGTGTTGTCAGCAGATTCTTATCCAATCCAAAAAAAGAGCATTGAAAAACGGTGAAGTGAATTTTGAGATACCTCAGAGGTACTTCCAAAATGAGATTGTGCTTTGGAAATGACAAGCCTGTGTTGATTGGGTACACAGATGCAGATATGGCTGAAGATTTTGACTCCAGAAAATCTACTTCAGAATATTTAGTTACTCTTTCAAGGGGAGCTGTGTCTTGGCAGTCAAAGTTACAGAAGTGTGTTGCTCTGTCGACTACAGAAGCTGAATATATCGCAGCGACAGAAGCATGCAAGGAACTACTGTGGATGAAAATATTCCTACAGGGGTTGGGTCAAGAACAACGAGAATATGTTCTTTATTGTGATAGCCAGAGTGCTATCCATTTGAGCAAGAATTCGGATTTTCACTCAAGGACAAAGCATATTGACGTGAGATATCATTGGATTCGTAACATGGTGGAATCCAAGTAACTTCAGATTGAGAAGATCCATACCAATGACAACAGCTCAGACATGATGACTAAATCTTTACTTAAAGACAAGCACATCTTTTGCAGAAGTACAGCTGGTATGACGGAACCTTCCACTTAAGTCGGGAAGGGGGAAATTGTTGAGTGGTTCCTCCTTAATTGGAAGAGGATTTGGAGTTCTCAAGGTTCATTCACCTTGGAGAAAGTCTAAAGACTTGTGGAGTTCTCAATGTTCATTCATCTTGCATGAACGAATCTTGGAATCTTGGAGGAGAAGGTTCATTCCCTTATGGCTATATAAGGAGATGGTTTGGGAGATGTTTGGGTTAATCCTCCCTTGTGATCTTGGTGCTAGAAGTGGTAGTGCTCTTGGTGCTCCTTGCTTGCGGTGTTCTTCCAGGCCGTGCTTCTACCTCGGGTGCTTCTTCACCAAAGTGTCTTCCATACTTGTGTATGAGAGAGATCCTCTTGAGTGTATCCAAGAGAGAGTTTGTAACTCTGTAATCCCACTATTCTTAGTGGAGGAAGAAAGAAAAGAACTATTGTTGTCCGAGGACGTAGGCACATAGCCGAACCTCGTTAATTCTTTTGTCTTTTGTATGTTTGTTTTCTTTTCTTTTCTCTAGCCTCCGTGTTAAGCGGATAAGCTAAACTTCAACTCATTGTAGCTCCCACGTTAAGCGGGTAAGCTAAACTTCAACTCATTGTAGCTCCCACGTTAAGTGGGTAAGCTATCTCCATCCCAATTAGCGGTATCAGTGCATACCCAACAGATAGCTTTTACAACAAGAAACCTTTAAGCCTCTACCAGAAAAAAAAAACTAGGTTGCAAGAAACAACCCAATATATTGTTGAATAAAATCTTAATTAGCAAGTAAAAAACATGTTTAAAAAAAGATGGTTCAAATCATAATATGGGGATGTAGCTCAAATGGCATTGCATGCAAGAGGTATAGGGTTTGATCCCTTCCATCTCCAAATAAAATTATTTTATATGTAGTGTTTTTTTGCCTTTGTGAAATGTGGGACTAAGATGTATTCTTCCAAAAATAAATTTGGAATTCTTAATTTGATTAGCAACATGGAGACATAATTATAGATTAATATTCGAATTTATTTTGTGAAAATATCTTTTACAACTAGAAACTTCTAAGCCTCTACCCAGGGCCGGCTCGTAAGGGTTGGGTTTTCTTAGCAAAAGCTAATTTTGGTTGTCATTTATCCCTATTGAAAGATATAGGTTTAATTTGGATTTGGGTTGGACCGGTCCTAAGAAAACCAAATGTCCTAGGAGGGTTGCCCAAGCCCGAAAGTCTTACCAGGCTTACCCCAGGGCCGACCCTGCTTCTATCAGGAAAAAAATGAGATTGCAAGAAACAACTCGATATATTGTTGAACAAAAGCTTAATTAGCAAGTAAAACACAAAATTAAAAAATAAATAAAAAAAGATGGTTCAAATCATAATGTTTTAGCACTAATTTTTTTCCATGCTAGTATGTATATTGAACATTTTGATCAATATTCTTCGTCTTATTTTGCTAGCACGCTTCTTCTGCAAATGAGTTTATAATTTAGTTTTTTTTTTTTTTTTTGCATATTTTAGTAGTATTTTTCTAATATTTAGACTTTATAGTCATTCCATAAATACAATTTTTATCATACATGAAAGTTAGTCAATATTCTCTTATTAGATTTAATTATATAATGTTATATATTTTTATGAAAATTAAATTAAACTTGCTTCATTAATATATGACTTCAACAAAAAAGATTTTTTCTTTCTTTCTGTTTTTATGTTTACTTAAAATATGACATTATCATTTAGTTTTTGAACATGATCCTCTAAATCTCACATCCGGAGTCGTCCTGGTATTATTCATATATTAGTATGATTTAATGTACTTATGTTGGTATATGGAAATCCGATTCCAAAAAATGGAATTATGATGTAGGTTGCAAATTCGGATTCAATCAGAACCGACCGGACCTGAAAATAATAAATTCATAAGCAATTATGATGAGATTCAATATTCGTTGAATACCTACCTGTTCCTGATAAGTTATTTAGTCAATATTGTCAGGACTCTGGAATTCGTAGCACAAAAAGCAATCAACTAAGAATAAAATAACATAACACAAATGCACAAGTCAAGAATAAAAAGAAAATATCTAGTGTAAAGGAAAGAAAATCATGTGTTACAAAGAGTCAATATCCTCTACAATAATTTACAACATTACAATTAAGGTTTCGAGACGTTTACTTTTCACTGTTTTGGCTTTACTACTTGTCCCTCCCCGTTTTCGGTGTACGTATTTGTTACATAAATTTTGTATATAGTATTTTAACTTGTACACCATTTAATGTGTTAATTATTAGTTATAGCATGTAATATTTAAACATGGCATTAGTTACATGTTAGAGCATGCTTAAGATTAGGATTTGGTGGAGCCAACCCTCACCCACTATAAATAATCTCTTCCACACTCTTTTTCCTCATTCACTCTCTCATTCATTTCCCTCAACCCACTTAGACAAGTACATCTTGCACAAATGAGAGACCACTTGCATTTTTTTTCTTTGATATTATTAGTCTAGATTGTTCATCTCTTTATTCTCTACAAGTTTAGTTCTTGGTGTTTTTGATTTAAATGGCTACTTTTGTGTAGATCTAAGATTCTAAAATTAGGGTTTAATGGATTTTCGTGATTTTTATCTATCAAACTTGGTTGTTTTCTAAAACTAAATTGTTCTATGTTGTAGAGAATTTGATTTCATGCAGTTTTGGCTTTTATTTCGCTTGATTTCGAGTTCGGATGAGAAACTTATGGTCATGACAAAATTTTGAAACTTTCATGGCTGAACTTACTGTTTGGGGACGACGATCCCCATGCGGGGATTGTCCATGCGCCGAAATTTTCATGCGCCTGGGAGGCCATGCGCCGTGAAGTTCCGGCAACGCATCCTTTTGACTCCGTGCGTGTCATGCGCGTAGGTTCCCTATGCGCATGAACTGAAGACGAAACGTGAGTTTTATCCATGTGCTGGAATTCTCATGTGCTTGAATTTCTTGTGTTGGAATTTCGTGCGCTAAAAATTTTCATGCGCTGGGATTTTCATGCGCTGGGATTCTCGTGCGCTGGGATTTTCATGCGCTGGAATTCTCATGCGCTGGAATTTTCATGCGTTGGAATTTCTTGCGCTGGAATTTCATGCGCTGGTATTCTCATGCGCTGGAATTCTCGTGCGATGGTGTCACGCCCCAGAACCGAAATACGGAGACAGACTAGTCCAGCTACTCCATATGAGGTACGTAACGTCATACGGCGATCGTGGCTGTCGAGAGACTAGGGGGTACATGCTACAATCAAGTCTCCTATGGTCCCACAGAGTTCTATGTCTCAATCAATCAAGTCACATCAGCAATTAAATGAACATTAAAGATAAAGCAGTAAGGCGTCCCTGACGCTTCATCAAAATGATCATGAGAGACTAGCTTTATAATTTAGCTATCTCAGAGAGTCAGGAGTACAAAATTATACACAGCTGCAGTCTGTTTATTTACAATTCTGTACTGACACAAAATATCATGTAATCCGGCTAACAGGTGCCGGTGGCTAAATGCCGCACAAAATATAAGCAGGAGTGGTGGAGAAGAAACCCACTCGAGTCCCCGAACCGCCATGCTCCTAGTATGCACCATGGATGTCAGGGAGGAAGATCGTGTCCTCTGGCTCTGCTACGAGATCTGGCCAAACAAAACCAGCGGGGTCAGCCCCGAATAGCAAGTACCGCCAAAGGGACACAAGAGTTAAGATTAAAAATCCAGATAATAGAATGATTGATAATAGTAATACTTATGTAACTATTATAGGGTAGCGCAACATCCTCGAACCCATATGGCACCCTTACAACCAAACAAGGACAAAAGGTGCCGCATGGAGTCGGGACGTGTCGTACTCTATAACTTTCACATAAGTTAAAAAGGTATAAACAATAAAATCTCCTGATCGTGACTTCGGTCGATAGCCTATCGCAGTACAATAACCAACCCAACAATCAAACAAGAACATGGGTTGGATCATGTACCATGATAGACCATGTTCCTCAGTCATTCACAGAAGTAGCACTTCACAACCAGAATAAGTCTTCCGTTCATAACTTCGGTCCACAGCCTGTCATAGTACGATAACCAACCCAACAATCAAACAAGAACATGGGTTGGATCACGTACCATGACAGTCCGCTTCCCTCAGTTATTCACGGAAGGTAATAAGATACACGCAAGTCGTTTTCGCGGCCAATCAAGTCTATGAGTTTCTAGTGGGATGAGGTTATCCTCGCATCATGTTATTTCAAAATCCTCAGATCGTATCTTTCCAGCAAGGCTAGCCAACCCAGGGGTTCGCGTAGACAGGTGTCATTGAGCACAGGTCCCTCGTAAGGCCACCTTGCCGAGACATATAATATATAGCAGGAATTAATCGGATACAGTTATCCGCTCGTTGCGGATGACACAGTATCCGTGGAGACCAGCCGGCGCGTCAAGACAATATCTCAAGGCGGTGGTGTAACACGATCTCAGGATTTTGCCCTCCCCATGCATCTAGTATGTTTAGTTGCCTAATTTAACCCTAGGTGAAATCTTGGACTCACATGCTGTGGCCTGCATGATTATCCTCCTAAAGTCGTACTTTAGTACGAGTACCCCAAAGAGGATCCATGTCAATCAGTATGTCAACATGTGCTACCCTCCTTAGTGTAATGCATCATTGCAAATACGTCACGTGGAGTTACGAGTCATTTGTCGAGCATGAACAAGAACTGGGACATTCAGGTACATGTATCGGGTAGGAACACTTTGTTCTCCGGGGTCACATTAGTGCTCATATCATGCTCGGGACAAAAGGCGTAAGGATATAAAATGGGCATATAATATCTGATAAAATATCAAAAGCGTACGCACAAAAGCACGCACGCTCAAGGGGAGCTGCGTACGTGAAAAGTCACGCAGGCTCATTCAAGGCAGCGTACGTGAAAAGTCACGCAGGCTCACTCAAGGCAGCGTACGTAAAAAGTCACGCAGGCTCACTCAAGGCAGCGTACGTGAAAAGTCACGCAGGCTTACTCAAGGCAGCGTACGTGAAAAGTCACGCAGGCTCACTCAAGGCAGCGTACGTGAAAAGTCACGCAGGCTTACTCAAGGCAGCGTACGTGAAAAGTCACGCAGGCTTACTCAAGGCAGCGTACGTGTGAAAAGTCACGCAGGCTCAAGGGGAGACACGCTTCCAACAGGAAGCGTACTCAAGGCTGCGTACGCAGCGCTAAAGAGCGCACGCAGCTCAGTGTGCGTAAGCTAAGCAGCTCGGCACACTGCTCTTTGTCTTCTCCAAACAGCAAGAACACCATGGTTGAACCCAAAGCTTCAAAACATCACAACTTGGCCATCCGAACTCTAAATCCAGATTTCTAAAGTTCTATCTTGGGTGAAATGGAATTCTCTTCCACATGGAAGCATCAAAACCCACAAAACCCTAACGAAAATAGATCAAGACCAAGAAAATCCGTAAATGATTAAAACTTAGATCTACAAAAATCAAAGCTTCAAAATGGAAATTTTCAAGTTTAAACTAGTATAGATTGAGGAGAAGAACATGTTTTGGCAAATAGTTTTGTAAGAAATCATTGACAAAATTATGGATCCATCTCTTGAGCAAGTTGGTACTTGCCTTGGTTGGTGGAGGAAATAAATGAGAGGAAGTAAATGAGAGGAGAGAGAATGAGATGAGTTATATAAAGATCTTGGACCCATGGGTTCATGATGAACCAAAGGGTTCATGATGAACCATTGGTGAACCAAGAATAGGTTACCCAAATGAGCCAAAACTGTAGGCCCAAATGCAGAAAATAAATTAGGAAATAATATTTTGTCGAATATTTTTGAGAAATGCATGAAGAAATACTGCATAATAAATATCGTATAAATTCAAGGTAAATATAATTTATCGGTTTACGTATTAAAATACGTATTCCAGGATTGGGGAGTGACATCTCTACCCTTCTTAGAAAAATTCCTTCGTCAGAATTCCAGCCAAGACAGGATAGTGAAATCAGGGCAAGCAAGGCACAATCATATACAAGTTAATTATCATAGTAGTTATTATCATACATCACAAAGTGTAAAACAAGCAGGTGCAGATAAGCATGGAATCGTGTCAATAAGGTGCAAAATATACCTTATTAGTCAAACAAATGCGGATACCGAGATCTGATCTCGTCCTCGCGCTCCCAGGTTGACTCTTCCGAAGAGTGATGGTTCCAAGAAACACGGACAAGGCTTATCGTCCGATTCTTGAGTACCTTCTCTCGCCGGTCCAAAATAGACATGGGTTGTTCCTCGTAAGTTAGGTCGGTACCAACGACTAACTCAGAATGATCGAGGACATAACTCGGATCCGGGACATACCCACGTAATTGGGACACATGAAACACATCATGTATGCCAGTCAACGAAGACGGAAGGGCAAGTCGATAAGCCACATCACCTACCCGAGCGAGAATCTTAAAAGGACCAACGTATCTTGGACTAAGCTTTCCTCGGGTTCCAAATCTGATGATACCCCGAGTAGGCGAAATCCGCAGAAATACTTGGTCGCCAACTCTAAACTCTAGAGGCCTACGATGCTGATCTGCCCAATGACGATGTCGGTCCTGTACAACTCGAAGGCGCTCTCTGACCAACTTAACTATCTCCACAGTCTGCGTGATCATCTCTAGTCCCAACAACTTCCGTTCTCCGATGTCGTCCCATGCCAAAGGGGACCTGCACTTCCTTCCGTACAATACTTCGAACGGGGCCATCTGAATGCTAGCCTGATAGCTGTTATTTAGGAGAACTCCACTAGATGAAGGTGATCCTCCCAAGATTCGCCAAAATCCAAGGTACACGCCCGTAGCATATCTTCTAATGTCTGAATGGTTCTTTCTGATTGCCCGTCAGTTTGTGGATGATAAGCAGTACTGAATCTTAACTTGGTTCCCAAACTTTGGTGTAAGCTCCGCCAAAAATGGGAAGTAAACCGCGTATCCCGATCTGATACTATACTAACTGGAACTTCGTGCTGCTTTACTATCTGCTTCATTTACATTTCTGCTAGCTGTTCAGTAGTTTGTCCAACTCCGAAGGGAAGGAAATGAGCGACCTTCGTGAGTCGATCTACTATTACCCAGACGGCATTCTTGCTAGCCCGAGATCTAGGTAAACCGGTCACAAAATCCATCGTGATGTGCTCCCATTTCTATTCTGGGATAGGAAGCGGCTGTAGCAATCCTGCTGGTCTCTGCTGCTCGGCTTTCACCTGCTGACATACCAGACACTTGGATACAAATCTCGCTATCTCTCTTTTTATGCCATTCCACCAAAAGAACTGCCTGATATCTCGATACATCTTCGTTCCTCCTGGATGAATGAAGTAAATAGAACTATGAGCTTCGGACATAACTTCTCTGCCGAAGGTCTCCACTCGGTACACAGAGTCTGTTTCCAAACCTGAGCGTACCATCTTCATGAATCACTAACTCCTTCCTACGGCCTGATTTACACTCCGACCGCAACTTCTGAATCTGTAGATCTCCTGCTTGTGCTGCCCTTATCCTCTCTTCTAAGGTTGACTGAATCTGCATACTGGTCATTCTTCCTATATCCCTTGGCAAAACTACTTCGATTCCCATACTCTGAAGGTCTTCTAAAATATGCTTCTGCGAGGTCAAGATAAAGGCACTGTCTCTCCTACTCGGTGCATCTGCAACTATATTCGCCTTGCCTGGATGATACTGAAGATCTAAGTCAAAATCCTTCAGTAGTTCTAACCATCTTCTTTGCCTCATGTTCAAATCTTGCTGCGTGAATACGTATTTCAAACTCTTATGATTAGTATAGATCTCTACCCGATCTCCGTATAAATAATGCCTTCATAACTTGAGTGAAAATACCACAGCTGCTAACTCCAAATCGTGAGTCGGGTAATTCTTCTCATGGTCTCGAAGCTGTCGAGACGCATATGCTATCACCTTTCCGTGCTGCATCAATACACATCCAAGACCCTTCCCAGATGCGTCACAATATACTGTAAAGCCTCCCGCTCCTACTGGAAGCGTCAAGATCGGGGCTGAGATCAATCTCTTCTTCAATTCTTCAAATGATGCCTGACATCTAGCTGACCAAACAAACTCTACGTTCTGGTGCGTCAAACGCGTTAAGGGCGCAGAGATCTTGGCAAAGTCCGCCACGAACCTTCTGTAGTAACCAGCTAATCCTAAGAAACTTCGCACTTCTGCAACTGTTCTTGGGACTGGCCAATGCTCTACGGCCTCAATCTTCTTCGGATCCACTGACACTCCTGCCCCAGAAATTATATGCCCCAGGAACGAAATGTGATCTAACCAGAATTCACACTTGTCGAGCTTCACATAAAGTTGATGCTCCCTCGATGTCTGTAAGACAGTCCTAAGATGTTTCTCATGCTCCTCTTCACTGCTGGAATAGACAAAAATGTCATCTATGAACACCACCACAAATTTATCCAAATACGGCAGAAAGATGCGGTTTATTAAATCCATGAATACTGCGGGGGCGTTGGTTAGTCCAAAGGGCATTACTAAAAACTCATAATGCCCATATCTAGATCTGAATGCTGTCTTCGGTATGTCTTGCTCCCGGACTCTTACTTGATAATATCCTGACCGAAGATCGATCTTGGAAAAGATGCTGGCCTTGCTCAACTGGTCAAACAGGTCATCAATCCTTGGTAGTGGGTACTTATTCTTCACTGTTACTGTATTCAGCTTGCGGTAGTCCATGCACATCCTCGTCGACCCATCCTTCTTGGGAACTAGAATCACTGGCGCGGCCCAGGGGCGATTTACTGTCTCGGATGAATCCCTTAGACTTTAACTCTTCTTCATGTTGATACAACTTATCCTGTTCTGACGGCAACATTCTGTAAACTCTGTCTGCAATAGGCCTCGTTCCAGGGTTCAACTCAATGCTAAATTCTACCTCTCTGACTGGGGGTATCCCTGGGAGCTCATCAGGGAAGACGTCGAGAAAATCTTCGACCACTCTCGGAATCTGTCCTGGCTCTGACACTGCTGCTGAGATGACGCCTCCGGCCTGATTCTTCAAGGTTCGAGTAAAGATGAACTGCTCCATCCCAGGAACGCTGAATATGACCCTACCTCCTCTATAATCAATTATTGCATGACTGTCTCTCAACCAGTCCATGCCAAGAACGACATCAAAATTCCTCATAGGAAATTCTATCAATGATGCGGGCAGTAAATGCCCACACACCTCTACCGGACATGAAAAGCGCACTCTGCTAACTTCTACAAGCCTATTACCGGTGAGTATATCCATCCTCTCCGGCAATGCCTCAAACTCTAATCCAATCCGTGTAGCATATTGTGCAGAGATGAATGAATGAGTAGCGCCTGAATCAAATAATACTACAGCGGGAAATGAGGTAACGAGAATTTTACCTGCCACCACGTCACTAGACGCTAGAGCCTCTCCCAAGGATAATGTGAGAGCCTGTCCCTGGCCCGCGAGCTCCTTGTTGCGGCCTTCTCGACCATGCTGTTGCTGCCTCTGAGGGCCTTCGGCTTCCTGTGCCTGGCGGAACATCTGAGCCTGCGTTGGTAGACGCTGGGCTAGGGGCCTTACTGCTAATACTGGCCCTCCACTCGAGATTGCCACCGGAGCTGGCAATGCTGGAAACTGCTGAGCTGGCCCTCCTGGCCTCTGCATCACAGGACAAGTGGAGATACGGTGGTCTGAACTACCACACCTCAAGCATAAGCCATTCGCTGACCGGCACACCTCCCTCGTGTGCCCTGTCTTCCCACAGAATGTACAGCCCTGGGGTGCTCCCTGACGCTGTTGTTGGTTCCTCGGCTGCTGATGCCGAACTGGCGCTGTATTAGTTGACACGACCGTCCTCCGTGGCGCTCCTGCATCATGAATACGTACACCGGGTGCTGGTACCGACGTTCGCGTATTGCTCCTCCTCCAACCTGGGAATGAGATCTCTTCTGACCTCCTGTCCTCGATGCCAACCTTTGCTGGGTAAGCTCGTACCTCCGAGCGGCCGTCAAAATAGCGTCAAACGTCTGGTAGTCGTGTCCTTCCACAAGCTGTAATAGTTCCAAATGAAGTCCCTGCTGGAACCTCATAGCTTTCTCTGGCTCCGTTGCCACCATTGCTGGTACGAAAGGCACAATCTGCAGAACTCTGCTGCATACCCATCTACGGTCTTGCCTGCTTCCTTGAGACTGATAAACTTCTGCTGGAGCTCATATCGAGCTACTACGCCAAAATACTTGGTCTTGAATCTTTCACTCAAGGTGGTCCAACGAACAGGGCGTCTTATACCAACTTCTTCTGATGCCCACCAGTCGCGGGCAAGATCCTGAAGTACTAATTTGACCTGATCAACCTTCTCATCATCTGGAACCTTGGCTGCCACAAGAATGGCTTCAATGTCTTGAATCCATGCATCCGCAGTGATGGCATCCTTCGTGCCATCAAAATACCTCGGGTTCAAGCGACGGAACCTTCCTGATGCTCCCGAGTCAACCCGGTACTCCTCTCAAGAGCTAACTGAATCCCTTGGTTCAGCAACACGTTCTGCTCCTGCTACTGAGTCTGTTGCTGTTGGTGAGTGACAAGAATCCCCCGGATGATCTCCAGGAGTGCTACGGTATCTGGTACTGCCGTCGCTGCTGGTGCTGCAGGAGTTTCAATAACCTGCGGCTGCACTGCCTCTGGTTCCATTTTTGCTTGTGTCCGCCCTGGGGAAGGTTCTCTTCCCTGCTGGTGCCCAGTCGAGCCATGCTCTCGCTGCTCTTCCTCTTGGGCCTCACCCGCTACTGAGAATGAAGCACCCCTATAGAGAAAGATATAAGATTATCAAGTCCGAACGAGGAAGATTTCGAGGATGCAAGTCAGGTTAGAGATCAAGGCAAGGACAGAGAATTCGAAACAGAATTTCAAGGGGAACAAGTTTTGATTGAGACTCCTAATAATTCGCAATACCCCACAAGTCTGAAAAACAGACCTGCATGGGCCACCACTAAAATCTTGTCACGCCCCAGAACCGAAATACGGAGACGGACTAGGCCAGCTACTCCATATGAGGTACGTAACGTCATACGACGATCGTGGCTGTCGAGAGACTAGGGGGTACATGCTACAATCAAGTCTCCTATGGTCCCACAGAGTTCTATGTCTCAATCAATCAAGTCACATCAGCAATTAAATGAACATTAAAGATAAAGCAGTAAGGCGTCCCTGACGCTTCATCAAAATGATCATGAGAGACTAGCTTTATAATTTAGCTATCTCAGAGAGTCAGGAGTACAAAATTATACACAGCTGCAGTCTGTTTATTTACAATTTTGTACTGACACAAAATATCATGTAATTCGGCTAACAGGTGCCGGTGGCTAAATGCCGCACAAAATATAAGCAGGAGTGGTGGAGAAGAAATCCACTCGAGTCCCCGAACCGCCATGCTCCTAGTATGCACCATGGATGTCAGGGAGGAAGATCGTGTCCTCTGGCTCTGCTACGAGATCTGGCCAAACAAAACCAGCGGGGTCAGCCCCGAATGGGTCAGCCCCGAATAGCAAGTACCGCCAAAGGGACACAAGAGTTAAGATTAAAAACCCAGATAATAGAATGATTGATAATAGTAATACTTATGCAACTATTATAGGGTAGCGCAACATCCTCGAACCCATATGGCACCCTTACAACCAAACAAGGACAAAAGGTGCCGCATAGAGTCGGGACGTGTCGTACTCTATAACTTTCACATAAGTTAAAAAGGTATAAAACAATAAAATCTCTTGATCGTGACTTCGGTCGATAGCCTATCGCAGCACAATAACCAACCCAACAATCAAACAAGAACATGGGTTGGATCATGTACCATGATAGACCATGTTCCTCAGTCATTCACAGAAGTAGCACTTCACAACCAGAATAAGTCTTCCGTTCATAACTTCGGTCCACAGCCTGTCATAGTACGATAACCAACCCAACAATCAAATAAGAACATGGGTTGGATCACGTACCATGACAGTCCGCTTCCCTCAGTTATTCATGGAAGGTAATAAGATACACGTAAGTCGTTTTCGCGGCCAATCAAGTCTACGAGTTTCTAGTGGGACGAGGTTATCCTCGCATCATGTTATTTCAAAATTCTCAGATCGTATCTTTCCAGCAAGGCTAGCCAACCCAGGGGTTTGCGTAGACAGGTGTCATTGAGCACAGGTCCCTCGTAAGGCCACCTTGCCGAGACATATAATATATAGCAGGAATTAATCGGATACAGTCATCCGCTCGTTACGGATGACACAGTATCCGTGGAGACCAGCCGGCGCGTCAAGACAATATCTCAAGGCGGCTGGTGTAACACGATCTCGGGATTTTGCCCTCCCCATGCATCTAGTATGTTTAGTTGCCTAATTTAACCCTAGGTGAAATCTTGGACTCACATGCTGTGGCCTGCATGATTATCCTCCTAAAGTCGTACTTTAGTACGAGTACCCCAAAGAGGATCCATGTCAATCAGTATGTCAACATGTGCTACCCTCCTTAGTGTAATACATCATTGCAAATACGCCACGTAGAGTTATGAGTCATTTGTCGAGCATGAACAAGAACTGGGACATTCAGGTACATGTATCGGGTAGGAACACTTTGTTCTCCAGGGTCACATTAGTGCTCATATCATGCTCGGGACAAAAGGCGTAAGGATATAAAATGGGCATATAATATCTGATAAAATATCAAAAGCGTACGCACAAAAGCATGCACGCTCAAAGGGAGCTGCGTACGTGAAAAGTTACGCAGGTTCACTCAAGGCAGCGTACGTGAAAAGTCACGCAGGCTCATTCAAGGCAGCGCACGTGAAAAGTCACGCAGGCTCACTCAAGGCAGCGTACGTGAAAAGTCACGCAGGCTCACTCAAGGCAGCGTACGTGAAAAGTCACGCACGCTCACTCAATGCAGCGTACGTGAAAAGTCACGCAGGCTTACTCAAGGCAGCGTACGTAAAAAGTCACGCAGGCTTACTCAAGGCAGCGTACGTGAAAAGTCACGCAGGCTTACTCAAGGCAGCGTACGTGAAAAGTCATGCAGGCTTACTCAAGGCAGCGTACGTGAAAAGTCACGCAGGCTCACTCAAGGCAGCGTACGTGAAAAGTCACGCAGGCTTACTCAAGGCAGCGTACGTGAAAAGTCACACAGGCTTACTCAAGGCAGCGTACGTGAAAAGTCACGGAGGCTTACTCAAGGCTGCGTACGTGAAATGTCACGCAGGCTTACTCAAGGCAGCGTACGTGAAAAGTCACGCAGGCTTACTCAAGGCAGCGTACGTGAAAAGTCACGCAGGCTCAAGGGGAGACACGCTTCCAACATGAAGTGTACTCAAGGCTGCATACGCAGTGCTAAAGAGCGCACGCAGCTCAGTGTGCGTAAGCTAAGCAGCTCGACACACTGCTCTCTGTCTTCTCCAAACAACAAGAACACCATGGTTGAACCCAAAGCTTCAAAACATCACAACTTGGCCATCCGAACTCCAAATCCGGATTTCCAAAGTTCCTTCTTGGGTGAAATGGAATTCTCTTCCACATGGAAGCATCAAAACCCACAAAACCCTAACGAAAATAGATCGAGACCAAGGAAATCCGAAAATGATTAAAACTTAGATCTACAAAAATCAAAGCTTCAAATGAAAATTTCCAAGTTCTAAACTAGTATAGATTGAGGAGAAGAACATGTTTTGGCAAATAGTTTTGTAAGAAATCATTGACAAAATTATGGATCCATCTCTTGAGCAAGTTGGTACTTGCCTTGGTTGGTGGAGGAAATAAATGAGAGGAAGTAAATGAGAGGAGAGAGAATGAGATGAGTTATATATAAAGATCTTGGACCCATGGGTTCATGATGAACCAAAGGGTTCATGATGAACCATTGGTGAACCAAGAATAGGTTACCCAAATGAGCCAAAATTGTAGGCCCAAATGCAGAAAATAAATTAGGAAATAATATTTTGTCGAATATTTTGGGAAATGCATGAAGAAATACTGCATAATAAATATCGTATAAATTCAAGGTAAATATAATTTATCGGTTTACGTATTAAAATACGTATTCCAGGATTGAGGAGTGACATCTGGAATTCTCATGTGCTGAAATTCTTCGGATTTACTATTTTTGCCTATTTGAGCTGTTTTGCAGCTATAATCTTATAAAACTCAAACATGAAAGTTGTAGATCCTTGTCTTGGCTTTATGAATCTTCCTGTCTTGCTCTAACTGGAGTTTATATGCGATTGATAGTTTTAATTCCCCAATGGATGTTCTTGATCTTCTTTGCATGTTTTTGTATACTTGACCTTCATTTCCAACCTGACTACCTATGCATGTGCTGGTTAATCCTATGCGAGTACTGAGGTACAACCTATGTGAGCACCGAAGTGCTATCCAATGCGCTAAGTGTTCCTATGCGATATATGTTAGTACATCCAAAGCCTTCAACACTTACATAATGAATGGTCGGTAGTAATGACGTAGTATGTATTGCTTGTTGCATTACACTAAGAAGGTATTCTTAGATATGACTCCTTGAGCCAGTATCATGCCCCGCTTCCGAATAATCGGATACGAGTCGGACACGCCCAGCCTCGTCGATGGACACGACGAAGTAAGCTGTACAATACTAAGGAAAAACTCCAAGATACAAGAATTATAAACCACCACAGCTGCTATACATGTTCCCAGAATCACCACAATCCACAAGTTAATTATACAATATCATTCGAAGATAAATCCGATAACATGAATAAAATTCTACAATCCTGCAATCCTCAATACAATACATGATGAAATCTTCTAAAAATAAGTCTAAGAAAAGACCTAACTATAACTATGAAATTCTAAGTCCATCCTGAGGTACAACTCTATCCTGGCTTCGGGCTCTGGCCCATGAAGAAGATACGACGTCCCCAAGTAAACCTGCAACGATCCTGTCAGGAAAAGAGCAAAGTACAACCCCGACAAGAAGCTCTAAACAATGTAAACTGAAGTGCATAAAAAAGAATCACGATATGAACTATGATACAAGACAGGAATATAAAACTGTGGTACAGGAATAACAATGAAACTATAGTACCAGATCCAGAAACAATAAACTATGCTATCAGTGTAACATGCAAGTGAAATAACTATCAGAGTATGTGACCGGCTGGGTAAATAGTGAACAGTAAACGGTGAACAATGAACAATGGTGCGGCTTAGAGTCTCACATGCACGGTATGAGACCTAAGCTATTAGTCAATGCCTAACTAAAATAGGATTGGTCACATATCTGTAGTATTTCTCCACCCCAATGTACAAGAACAATGAACTATAAACGATGAACAATGAATGATGAACGATGAACAGTGAACAATGAACAATCGTGTGTACAATGTGTCAATATGAGAACATAAAGCAAGACAGAAAATACAGAGTAAAGAGTTCGAGCCGGTGTACTTGCCTGATGATTGTTGTAGGTGTCCAGTCCAATGTCTGGAAAAAATCTGTGTCAAAAGACACAATATTTCTCAGATAAAATATTATAATATTCCTTAACTAACTAAGGTGATTTCTTAGTCCTTATTAACTATTTAAGTGTCACTGGTAATAGAATCTAACTGATTGCTTGCCAAAAATCCTCCTATTGGTTCAATAATTAGTCAAAGTCAAGTCCAATTTAACATTAAACTTAGTATTCTGGTTCATATCCTTTTAAAGACCCAAACTAACCATAATAAAGCCACTTCACATATGCAAACCCAACTAAGCCAAAGTTTCTAAATCCTGATAGTCTATTTAGTCAATTAACAATACAACCTTCTGAACTAAATAGGCTCTCCATTAGTTTAACCTAACCGAGCCCTTCTCAAAACTCCATAACTCTTCATAAGGCCAAATGGATTTCCCCTGATCACTGTAATTTGCTAGCCTTCACTGATATCCCTTATTAGTGCATATTCCTATACACAAAAGTCCTATTGAAAACAGTGTCTTACCTCTAATGAGATTGAATTCTCAGGTTCAGGTAACACACTAAAATGAGTTCTCTGGTTTAAAAGACAGACTAATTCCCAAACTTCCTGACTCATACAGGCTTGGCTCAATGAGAGCCCAAGCACACTGAAATAACACATACCCTTTCTTCTCTTAATGGTATTCTAACCAATCCTGGTTTGTGAGGCCAACCCATGTTACATTCAAAATGAAGAACAATCAAAGATTTACAACTGCTAGAGAGTATTGCCTACTGCAATTCAATCTCCTGAATGATAGTCCCAAAATGTCCAATCTAGCATGGTTCCCTGGCAGTACAGGAATAACAATGCATAGCAGTTCCTTGGTAATGCATGAACATCACATTGCAATCAGTTCCTTGGTAATGCAGGAATATTACATTACAATCAGTTCCTTGGTAATGCATGAACATATCCTGTTCCATGAATTCAACCTGTGCAAGCAGGGACTCACAGATGGCAATCTCCATGCTTATACACATGGTTCAGTTATCAATTTATCTATATGCAATTAAGGGATATACTTACTGCGGTAAGGGAGGGCACACTAGGGATGTGTGTCGTTCGGCTAAGGGTTGTGCATGAGGTGTGGCAGTCCAGATCATAGGTTTGCCAATTGTCCTATGATGCAGAGGCCAGGAGGGCCAGTTCTACAGTTTCCAACGTTGCCAGCTCCAGGGGCAGCACCAAACAGAGGACCAGCATTGGCAGTAAGGCCACTAGCCCAGCATCTACCGACGTAGGCTTAGATGTTTCGCCAGGTGCAGAACCAAGGAGACCAGCAGAGGCCTCAACAACAGCATGGAGCTCAGCAAGGCTAGGGCCAAGCCTTCACCTTATCTCTGGAGGATGTACTAGCTTCAGGTGATGTGGTTGCAGGTAATATTTTTGTTACCTCTTTTCCTGCAGTAGTATTGTTTGATTCGGGGGCTACCCACTCTTTTATATCTACATGATTTGTGACACATATTAGATTGGAGTTCGAGGCATTGCCAGAGAGGATGAATATACTTACTGGTAATGGGCTCGTAGGAGTTAGTAGAGTGTGCTTAGCATGTCCAGTCGTAGTATGTGGACGATTATTGCTCGTATCTTTGATTGAGTTTCCTATAGGAAACTTTGACGTTATCCTAGTCATGGACTGGTTGAGAGACAATCATATGACGATAGATTGTCGAGGAGATAGGGTAGTATTTAATATTCTGGCATTGAAGAGTTCGCCTTTATTCGATCATTGGAGGATCGGCCCGAGGGCATAATTATAGCAGCATTGGCAGAGCATGAGCAGATTCAAAAAATGGTCAGAGAATTTCTTGATGTATTTTCAGATAATCTTCCAGGTTTACCACCGGTGAGAGATGTGGGGTTTTTTATTGAGTTGAATCCTGGAACGGAGCCTAAAGCCGGCAGAGTTTACAAGATGTCGCAGTCGGAGTTGGACAAGTTGTACTAGCATGAAGAAGAACTAAAGGCGAAGCAGTTTATCCGAGATAGTGAATCGCCCTGGGCAGCATCGGTGATTTTAGTACCCAAGAAGGATGGATCGACGCAAATGTGCATTGATTACCGGCAGTTGAATGCAGTAACAGTGAAGAACAAGTATCCATTACCAAGGATTGATGACTTGTTTGATCAGTTGAGTAAAGCCTGCATCTTCTCTAAGATTGATCTTTGATCCAGATATTATCAAGTGAGGGTCCGGGAGCAGGACATACCCAAGACAACATTTAGATCGCGGTATGGGTATTATGAGTTTCTGGTGTTGCCATTTGGACTGACTAATGCCCCAGCAGTATTCATAGATTTGATGAATCGCATCTTTATGCCATATTTGGATAAGTTTGTAGTCATGTTCATAGACGACATCCTCATCTATTCCAGCAATGAAGAAGAGCATGAGAAACATCTTCAGACAGTTTTGCAACCTTGAGGGAGCGTCAACTTTATGAGAAGCTTGATAAATACGAGTTTTGGTTGGATTGTATTTCGTTTCTGGGATACATTATTTCTGGAGCAGGAGTGTCAGTAGATCCGAAGAAGGTTGAGGCAGTAGAAAATTGGCCGATTCTGAAGACTGTAGCAGATGTGCGTAGTTTCCTGGGATTGGCAGGTTACTACAGAAGGTTCGTGACAGACTTCGCCAGGATTTTGGCACCCTTGACGCGTTTGACGCGCAAGAAGATAGAGTTTATTTGGTCATATAACACCCATTTTTTTAAAATGAGGGTAATTTTGAAATTTTGTAATTTTAATCTTTTAATAATGATGTTTAAATCATGATATAATTTTTGGTGATTTTTAATTATTTTAAAACTATTTTTATTGGTGATTTGTGATTTTGGTGTTTTGCTAGTGAAACCTTAGAGACTACTTGACCTAGAGCCTAACCATGTGATTAGGATCTGTTAATTATCATTTTTGGCCTAGGAGTATTTTGGTCATTTTGGATTCTTGGAATTAGTTGTTAATTATTTGATTGATGGTTGATATTTTGACTTTTGCTAGTTGTGACTTTAGAGACTAGCCTAGAGTTTGACTTTGACTTTGGTGACTTAGTTAGCATGGTGCGGGACCCTAATCTAACTTAAGTTGGTCTTAGTTGACTTGAATGTGACTAGGGTTCATGAGAGGATTGAGAGAGTTTAGTGCATTAGACTTTTTGGTTAAGGAGTTGAACTAGCTAGTTACTAATCTTGGCCCAAAGCTCACCATGAGAAACCCTAACCCTAGCTCTTAATTTGGACAGCCACAATAGCCCAAATTAAACCTAATTTCAGCCTATAAAGTCTCTCTTCATAGCCACTTGCCTATTTTAGAACACCCCCTTGTAGGAAACTGTAATGCCTGTGTTCGTATTACGTATTTCTGGAATACGTGTACGTATTTATTCTTGTATTGCATAATTTCCTTGTTTAATTTCCTCCCTGGGCTTGGTTATTCTTGGTTCGGGTTGGCTTGGTTCGGTTTGGAATTGCTATTGGTTTATTATGAACCAAGGAGTGAACCCCCTACCTACCACCACCACTACCATTTATTAACCCTTCTCCTTTCTCTCTCTTCATTTTATCATCTTCTCCACTATTACTTTCCTACCTACCAGAGAGAGAGAGAGTGAGCTCTAGGCAAGTACAACTTGCTTCATAGAGGAACTCAAATTTTATTGCTTCATTCTCTTCCTTATAGCTTTTTAACTTACTTTAGAACTTGGCATTTTTACTTTCCATGGCTAGATTCTTGTAGATCTAAGTTTATTTTATTTTCGGATTTCTTGGGTTTTGATCTACTTAATCATGTTATTTTCGAGTTTTGATGGTTCCATGTTGTTGAGAATTTCGTTCTACCCCATTTTGACCTATGGAAGTTCGGATTTGGGCTCCGGATGATAGAGTTATGCAGCTTGGAAGCCATGGCTTATGGTGTACTTCTTCTCGGAAATTTGGAGAAGAAGCACAGTCCCGAGCCGCATGGTAGCACTTGACCGCATGAACATTCATGCGGCAAGTCAGCTTTTAGCCGCATGCACTATTAACTGGACTTGACCGCATGACAAGTTCATGCGACAAGTACTTAGTCTGGCCGCATGAGGCTCTGGTACTTCTAGCCGCATGGGGCCCTTCTTCCCGAACCGCATATGCACCCCTTGCTCCCAGCCGTATAGGCATTGCTCCCCGCTGCCGCATGGGACTTCGCCCATCCCCAGCCGCATGAACTCCCCCCCGTCAGCCGCATAAGCAATCACCTTGACCCAGCCGCATGGGGCTCGACTTGGTTGAGCCGCATGGACTCATTTCCGCCAGCCGCAGGAGTACCCTTGCCCTCCTGGCCGCATGTGTCTTGCCCTTCTCTTGGCCGCATGAGAATCCCTCTCCTGCGAGCCGCATGGGTCCTTAGTTCCCCCGACCCGCATGAATCTCTTCCCAGCCGCATGAACCCGACTCCTTCCCCAGCCGCATGAGATCCATCCTGGCCGCATGTGCCTTAGCCGTATGGCTCTTCTATAGCCCTGTATATTGATATTTTATTAGATATTTAACGTCCATTTTATATCCTTACGCCTTTTGTCCTGAACTTGAAAATCACAAATTTACTTGATATATTCGGAATTGATAATTGAGCATGACATGATAGTGACCCGTAGTGGTGCACTCCTGACATAATAACCTGGCATAACCTGATAGTGGCCCGTCGTGGCGCACTCCTGACTAGTACACTTGCCATGATAACCTGACATGATTATCTCGAATAGCTGTTACGACGGCTACCTGACATGACATAACCTGTATAATTAATCCAGACACCGTGGGCGATTGTGCTTGTGCAAATAATCCAGTCCTGTCTTGCATCATGTCTAGGAGGGGACTCCTGAGTACCACGGTCAGGAGTACCCATTGAAATGGACTAAGGCTAATAACTATATTAATACATTAGTCATAAAGAGATCTCCCAGCTACAGGCAATCCCGTTACCTGGGCACGCCTTGGGATCTGTAGCCTGCCGTCGAGTAGGGCACATTTCCAGCACACTGTCATGTGTTGCACCCTTCAAGCTACCTAAGGGTACATTCGTTTCCTGGACGATGTACCCACCTGAATTCAACTCTAATTCTTTTAACCCGGGTAACCTGGATGGACTGCAGGGCTTGTGGTTGTGGAAGATTCTCACTGCATCTTGCTAGTAACTAGGCTTGTGATAACCCTAGTTAGTTAAAGTATCAAGCCGTAGTTCTTGTTTGGCCGTGAAGTGATTGGATGGAGTCTAACCAGTCTAGTTTTGCCCTGATCCTGTTCCAGATTATTGAAAGACTAGAATGCTTGTATTTATTTTACCGATAAATGGTAAGAATTCCAAGTTTTGTTCAGACGAAGGGTTACAACCCCGGTCCTTGTTTGGTTACGGGTTGTAACCTGGCCATCTGAATAGTCCCATGGTTATCTCTTCGTATATCACCTGTTATGCTTTCTTTAATTCCTGTCTTTATTATTAATTTATTACTATTGTGCTGATTGCTGGCTTTAGTTCCTAAGTGAAGCTTCCTTTGTGGCACTTGCTCTTTCTGGGGTCTGACCCAGCTGGTTTTGTGTGGCCAGATTTCGGAGC